>OX465097.1:67708246-68110746 GCA_949987625.1 Chalcis sispes | reverse complement strand
TATAGTAAAAATGTAAGAATACATAATCTTCCAATTATTTAAAGCATTTATGTTAATTTATGTATATCACAGGAAAAAAAAAATTTTAATCACTTTGATTTTTCTTATTCGAGATCGAGATAAATTCTGTGTGTGTATGCGATAAGTTCTATGAAATTATCTGAAAAAAAGTGAAAGAGTTCCATATTCTCAATGTCCTAATGGAGCGATAATAAAATTATCATTTTGCAAATGGTTATTACGTATTCTTAAATAGAGCGATACCATTTTGCAGTATACGAGTATAACAAAACAGAGTTACTTTACGAGGAATTGTTTTAAGCTCCATTGCTATTTCTAATTATTTCACTGTAAATTAATGAAATTCCATATTAATAATTAAAAAGTAATTAAATACTTCGTATATGTACAAAACAATGGTAAAAAAGTTACCATTCAATGTATTACTCGATCTAATAAAAACACATTTTGGAAAATCTCACGGCATATTATTTACTTAGTACGTTAATTGATGTTTAATTATTGATAATCATCCGATGTTTGATATTAATTTTTCGTTTAATAAAAGCGCAAATAACCGCACCAGTTGTTTCGCACGGATTAATCCAAGCGTTGCAGAAAATTTCAATTTTCTTCCATTGTAAAATTTTTTAAAAAGTAATAACGCGAAAATGTAAATTTATGTGCTCGGGATATTCGATAATGATGTTAATTATAAATATAAAAGTTTGAATTAGCATTGTTTTGGTAAATTTTAAAAAGAGTTTTTATAGAAAAATGTTACGAATTATATTATAAAACCAAGATTGTTATAAATTTATTGAAAAAAATTTATTATTTATGAATTTAATGATAAAATACATATTTTAAATAGATTTTATTTGAATTAAGTGATAAATATTAAAATTAAGGGATGGTATTTCTTTTTGATATATATTTAATTTTTAATTAAATTAAGATCGCGTAAAATATTTAATATATACATATATTGAAAAACGAATTATTTCCATCATAAAATATATTAATGAACGCAAACAAAAATATTCGTTTAGCATATTCATAATAATACGGAAATTATATTGATAATTACATAATTAATTAATTACTGTAATGTGGAATAAATATGCATAAATTGAAACGGTAATTTTATGATTAAGTCTAATATTAATAGCTGTTATTCGCATTTATTCATCGAATAAATTATTTTAATCTTATTAAACGCTAAATAATTATTTCAAATATGGGAACTCAGAAATATGCATATGTGACTTAATTTAAGTTTTACAAATCTGTGGTTTTATTTTTTGTTTATTTATTTATTTATTTATTTATTTTTTTTTTTTTTTTGCCATTTGCTTGTGAAATCTTCTATGGCAATTTTTGCATCGCCAAATATACGCGCATAATTTTTTTGCAATAAACACGTACTCCATTTATAGAAGTTAAAATTAAAGTTAAAAATTAAACAACCTTTGCAAGTTATCCTTTCAAATATAGTAAGCATTTTAACAAGTTTTTGATAACATAGGCTGCCGATATCTCATTAATTCGTAATATTTCAGAATTTAGTTAAATTTACGGGAATGCAATTAAAATAGCTTTATTTTGAAAATTTTTTAAATTATCATTTGATACTTGATTACTTCACGTAATAAGGCGTATTTATTATTACATAATTATCAAACAATACGTAAATTAATACGATATCAAAAAAAAAAAAAAAAAAAAAAAAAAAAGAAACGCACGTGATTTGTACATGTAAAATAAAGATTTTCAAAAATCACGAAAGGTATAAGGTTATTGAAAAATTCCAAAGCAAAATTTTCAATCTACGCCGGCAAAGTAATCTTCTCGAAATCGTATCGACACTACCAGTAACGAACTTGTCGGTACAACAAAGGGACTTCGATCCACAAAGTCCTCTCTCCCTCTCTCTCTCTGTCACGTATATAGGGGAAAACGCAAACGCATACAGCAGAGGCCGACATGTATATAGCTCTATGGAACCTTTGGTACTTAACTCCAAGCATGTTGGCATTTCGCTTCCTTACTCTCTCTCTCTCTCTCTCTCTCTCTTTTTCTTAACTCTTTCTTTATCGCGATTCTACCCTTGAATGTTTTCTTTGGTTTTGTTCCATTTTACAGAATAATGAAGTTTGAAATAGTGAGGAATATCTATTGTACTTATTTTTTTTTTTCTTCAAAATATTGTGATTCATTTATTTTCTGTGCGGTTTTAAAGCACATTTTATACTTTAAATAAATGCAAATTGACGATGTATTTTAATATATGTAAAATGTACCGTGCTTACGTTGTCATTACTAAAACGTAATTTCTTAATTACTTTACGGTTACGAAACCATACGCAATCTTTTATACAAAGGATTGCAATTTCACTGACATAACTAACATATTCGAAAAAAAAATCAGAGGATAAAATTTTATTCGCTTTCATGAAAAAAAAATAAATAAATAAATAAAAAAAAAAATAATAATAATAATAATATTATGAATCACGGAACTAATAGAAACTTGCGCTGTACGGAAAAGAGAGAGAGAGAGAGAGAAATAATCTCATCTTGAAACATTTCGCAACAGCTGGTGTAGCTCATCGCTAGAACTCACCAAATATAAAATCTCGCTGTCGAATTTTAACGTGCACATACACGTTTTAAAAATATCGAACGTAAAACTTACCTGCCTCGCCATGTCCATATCCAATCCCTTTTATCCCTCTCTTTCCTACTTCCCAATTTTTCCATCCCTTTCCTATACCTATTCGTCTTTCCCGTAGATATGTAGACACACACACATACTCCGAGTGAGCTCGCTTAAGGTCTTTTACTACTACTATTACTATTACTACAACCATTGCTACGGACAGGGACGTACGCGCGCGCACTTGACCCTCGCCTCGTCCCCACCCTCATGCGCATGGCTTTATATATACATATATAAGAGAGAGAGAGAGAGAGAGAGAGAGAGAGAATATCCATTCCCGCACGGCTTTTGTTCCTTTACCCCCTTACCCCCGTCTCACTAACGTTATTTTCCTCTGTCTTTCTCGCGCTTTTTCGCTCTTTCATATCTGCGTATGTGCGTTTATATATACGTATATATACACTATGTATGTAGGTATATATATACGACATGCGTGGGTATACACACTCATGTGTGCGCGCGTGGGTGAATCTTCTTATCGGATGTTAGCGGAATCGCTGCAGGGATGTTTTGTTCCTTCACCCCGTGTATATATGAGCGTCTTCCTTCTGTAATCGGATGAATTTTTCGTTTCTCTCTCTCTCTCTCTCTCTCTCACTCTCTTTCCCTTCTTTACAACGGTTCTTACGCGAAGCTGAGCGCTTTGATAATAATGGTATTACCGTTAGGAGGGTATTGTATTGTCGACGTCAAGTGGCTATGGAAGAGGTAATGCGATTCTTGTAAATAAGTTTTTGAGAATACGGAGCCACGGGTATTCTTTTGCCTTTCTTTATTTTTCTTATTTGTTTTGTTCTCCGATTCCCCTGAGGCTCATTGTAATAAGCATATAAGATAATATTTTTCTTTAATCATAAACACTATGGTGTAAAGTTTTCTCGGAAAATTTTTATCCATTCATACGATTTTCAGGTTATTATATTTGTTTAAAAAATGTATCTTTTACAAAATTCTTAAAATATTTGAAATAAGGATACTATGCATTATTTTCTTATCGACTTGCATAAAACCATATTTTTATAAATAATAAATTTTATATTTAAATTATTTATGAACTTTTAAGTATTAACAGTAATATATAAGCCTGGTTTTCTTTTTTTTTTGTTTTTTAAGAAAAAATAAATGTATATTAAATTCATTAAATGACGGATTTATTTAAAAACAATAATTCCAAAATGAAACAATAATATTTAAAAACATAATATATACAGTCATAAAAAACTCAATTAAATATGATCGCCACACGCCACAGTATTTCAGTTTGATTTAATGAACTCTGTATTTCCATTGCATAACTTTCGTTGTTAGAGGAGAAAAAATTAAAGCCGAAAAAATAATGACAAGAGTCGTAAAAAAATTGTAATAACGAGGCTTCGAGTACTAAACAATAATTGGAATTCCGTGCGCGTTAAGAATTTTAAAAATAAGCGTAAAATGTACTTCAAGTTAATAAAAAAAAAAAAAAAAAAAAAAAAAAAAAAATAGCCATGCGTTTCGTAAATAACATCGTTTTTATATTGGATTTAATACGCTTGATAATAAAAGAAACACTCGCGATACTTAAAAATTATTGTTTAATGATTATTTATTCAAATTTTGATAACGACCGCGATGAAATTATTTATTTAGACCGCGATAAAACGTAACGAAAATAAATTTTTGTATCGTAAAAATTGAAAATCAAAATAAATGTTAAATTTGCAAAAGTTATTAAATTTATTATATTGTAATATTCATGGCGTGTAAACACAAGAAATTAATGAATTATAGCTTTCATGAATTTCGATGAATCTAATTGAAATTAAATTAAATTTCATTACGATAAATAAGGGCAGCATTGTTAAAAATAATTTTTTTAATCTTTACTCGATAAAATTGACCAATTTTACATGAATCGCGTAATAATAAATGTATTATATATCCTCTTTAATATTTAATTGTCTTTCTAACCTATTGATTCCGTCATATTAAATTACAAAGTTTTTCATTAATAAATCTGTTAATTTAAGAGCGTTACGTCGTCGTTTACAAAAATTACCCAATAAAATTAATTAATCGTACAAAATTTAATATTAAAACTCGATACCGATGATTAAATTAATTAAAAAAAAAAAAAAAAAATTGTATCCATTACGAAATAAAAATAAATAATTAATGATCGTTTTCGATGCCGATTTCCATCGTCTTTATTCCGTAGGCACTTTTACATCAAGAGCCACGCAACTTGAACGTTAAAAATAATAGAAAACAGCAAGAAAGTTGTAAGCGCTCCTATTGATCCTCCGCGTCTGCATTTGCGAGTCGTCGTCGTGCATGGAAAAGTTTAAACGTTGGAGAGAAAGAGAGAAAGAGAGAGGAGCGCGACTAGAGAGTCAAGTTTGTGAGTTTCCTTACAAGCCGTTACTCATACTTATGCTCATTAGGGGCGAGAGAGGATGGGGAAGGGCTGGAGGAGACGATACGTCCGCCGAATTTCGAAGCCCCACTTAACGCTCGCTCCCGCGCTATATCGCGACCTCCAATTTAACGTAGTTTCCTTTGCGCCGGTGTTACCAACGCCATTAAAACTTACGCAATTCCGATAAAGTATAAATTTTCAGCTTTCTCTACCTTTCTCGCACCTCGTGGTCCGACGACTAGGTACGTTTGTCTGTGCGAATGCGCGGAAGAGCCGCAAAACTCTCTGTACGTTATATCGAATTTTGTAATTTTTCGGGCTAATTAAATGCCATAGAATAGCTGATAAGATTTCAATTGGCGAACAGGTGTGACCCGTCAAAAAGAAGATAGTACGCAATTAAAAAGTTTCTTATAGTCGAATAATGATAAATCTTGCGAGATATTCTCATTAGTTTTCGGAGGAAGAGCGAGAGAGGGAGAGAGAGAGAGAGAGAGAGAGAGAGAAAGAGAGAAAGAGAAAATAAAGAAAGGATGCATATATTTGGCCGAAATATGGATTTCAATGGGGTATTGTTTACCGGGCGTGTATGCGCCCTGAATAATTTATCGTAATTATAAGTACTTACTTCGATGTATAATACAATATGCAGAGTTTCTTATAACACGCGGGCACATACGTGTAAATATAGAATTTTGGTTGAATTTAGTGTTGATTGCGTCTTTGTTATTGCCGTTGTTTATTTACTTCAATTAGAGGGGAAAATTGCGAAGATGTGCGCATATTAAAATGTCGTTATCAGTATTAAACCTGTAAATTAGTAGACATATTTACGGAACAAATTAAACGCGATAAAGTTTGAAATATAATGGCCGCTTGCCTGCCGTTAAAAATGTTAAAACTTTCCCCGACGTCGTTTTTCATATTCTTTAAACAATAATTATAATTGTAGCTATAGTAATTTGGTAATAGTTAAAATTTTTCAAGACAATCTCATTACAAACGAATATTGAAAGAATAATAAATAAACGTATTGATCATCGCTAAAATAATTCCACGTAACTGTCAAATTTTCTCACGCGCAATCAATCTTCGAAAGAACGAGGCGCGCCGAATTCGTAAAGACGACACAACGAAACGCACGGGAAATCTTTTAAGAAGAAAAGCAGACAACACGAGCTTTCAATTTACCGGCAGTCGCTCGCCGAGGATTTTTTTTTCTTTTTTTTCTTTTCTTTTTTTTTTCGCGTTCTACAGTTGAATTTTACGAGTCGACGCGGCGCGATCTTTTTTTCTCTTTCTCCATCTCTTTTCATGTCGCGTAATAACTTTGTGCTGACGCTTTAACGAGTGGCCGATAAAAAAATTTACGATTCGGCAGCCCAGTGAAGTTTTCGGAGGGGGGGAAAAGGTAGAAAGAGTAATTCGACGCGCGTTAACATGGAGAATAACGTAAAATGAACTTGCTCGAGCTATCCCCCTCCGTTAAATAAGTTGAACGACCGACCGAGTCGTAAATTTTTGCGCGAAAAACAAAAAAAGGAAAAAAAACGACAACAAATTTTTTTTTTTTTTTGATTGCTCGTTAAAAATTTAAAACGAAACGCACTTCTCTGTTTGAGAGAGCTTTCATGCGTTTGAAAGTTTCGATTTTTAAAATGATATACATATATATATATATATATATATATATATGAAAATGATCGGTTACAACCGTATTAGCCGTCGTTACAAGATTATCGGAAGGATATAGTGTAAAATAAAATCGGTCTCGATGGTCGATAATTAATTTTGATTAATTAAACGAAGAATGCGTTGTGATCGGATTAAATTTTTTTTTTTACGAATACCCATTTCGATTTTTAAACGATCGATAAGTTCCGATGCATACATGGAAAGTAAATATTCGATTCTGAATCGATATCCGGGCCGGTATGCCGATACTAAAAATAAAAGCATGAATTTTTTCATCTAAATTTAGCTAAAAATCGTGCGTAATTTTAAAAAAAATTAATGTCGACTTTACTATCGTTTAATTTTGTGTATTTTTTATATTATTTTTTTAATAAGCACTACATCATTAAATAAAATTTTAAATGTAATTATTTTTAAATAAATTATTAACCAATCTGCAATATTCGTCAAACTACTTGTCAAAAATCTTTAAAATTAAAAAATTATCTAAAAAAATAAATAAATAAATAAATAATAAAGTTAAGAAGAATAAAGTAAAAGGAAAAAAAAAAGTGAAAAAGAAAAAAATCTGAATAATCTCATCGAGTGAGCGATTGACCGACGGAGATACACAAAGCTTGCCTCGAAGAGCAATCTCAACCATTAATAAGTGTTTCGTCGCGGGAATATGATTAGTTTTCCTGCTCTGCACGTGGATACACACAGAACGTCGTGACGCTAATGGTTTCCAAGGTTACTAATGGTCACGTCATCGTTATCGGTCCTTTCAGGCAAATAGATCGATCGTCTCTCTCTCTCTCTCTCTCTCTCTCTCTCTCTCTCTCTTTCTCTCTCTCTTTCTCTATGTGTGTATATCCCGCGGTTGATTCTCGTGGGCTTTACTCGGCAATACCAGCACAGATGAGAAGATTAAGTTCGGCTTGTCGCTTGTACATAGACGATCCTCTCTCTCTCTCTCTCTCTCTCTCTCTCTCTCTCTCTCTCTCCATCGACCTTCTCTTTGCGAGAGTTTTAAGTATATACGCCTAGTTTTGAGCCTCCTGTTAAATCTCGATGACTACAACGACGACGAGAACGACGAGTTTTCCGCTGCGCATTTATACCTTTTTTTTATTTTTTTTATCGGAAATGGATAAACGATGAATGTTTTCAACGCCAAACAAAAAAGCTAATCAATTTGATAAAGGAAAATTTGTACTTCGAAAATTTCGATTTGTTGAAAATGTTTTTATTTTAAGTAATGAATGTACGATAATTTATTAAACGAACGTAAATTATTTTTTTGTAAGCAGCGATAAAGTTGTACAAAATATTTCAAAAGTTTGAAAAATATAACTCGATCAAACTGATCTACATTCTAAATTAAGGTCGAACTTAATTTTCTATTCAATATTTAAACTGCATTAATCTAACTAATTGAATTTTAACGTTATTTTTCTGAAATAAAAATAATTGAACTTTCACGTATGAAAAACAAAAAAAAAAAAAAAACAAAAAAAAAAAGAAAAAGAAAAAGTAAATCAACTTGACGTTAGTCATTTCAAGTACAAAAAAAAAATTTTTCATTTCCGTAAAAGTTCTAAAAAATGTTCTTTTCTATTTTATCAAAAAGTATCTCATGGTTATCGAAAATGTGCCATAATGCACTCTTATGTGTTTATATATACACACATACACACACATATAGAAATAAACTAGACAGTTTTCGACATTATTGACCATCTAGTCCTCTTTTTTTATTGTACTTTTACTAATGTTTGTCGAGAAAAATTTTTAAATACAGCGAAATGTCGAATAATATTTCAAATGTATATTCGCATTTTTCTGATTCTATTTAATTTATTTATTATTAAAATCAAATCGCAAACACTCATCGACCCCATTTAATTTCTTCGTTCAGCACGGTGTCATAAAGCCACAAATCGTTAAACCAAAAAGAATAAAATTAAGCAAAGAAAACATAAATCCGGAAAATTCTCGCTTTGAGAAATCCTTTGATAAATTCATCGACTCGGCAGGATTACTAACGGAAAACACAAAGCGCTTCGCCGCAAGCGCATGAGAGAAAGAGAGAGAGAGAGAGAGAGAGAGAGAGAGAGAGAAATAGAGCCAAACTTCAATCCTAAAATGCAGGATGAACATGTATGTTCATGTATACATCTTATCCGTGTATATATATATATATATATATATATATATACGCATAGAGCAAAGTATACAATTTGTGCGTATGCATCGGCAGGCGTATACACACAACGGCATGCACACCTATATCTCGGAGTCAATTTTAATTCACAAGCTTTCTCTCCTGCGCGCCGGTCTACGCCTGCGTATTGGCCTTTACTACTTGATCTTGCCCTCTCTCCATACTTCCCTCACTCTCTCGCCCTCTCTCTCTCTCTCTCTCTCTCTCGTTTCTTCTTCGGCACGGACCGGCGTATTCCTCCTTCCCTCCCCCACCACTACCACCACCATGGAGTCGTGCAATCGTTAGGACGTGCGTACTACTACTATTACTACTACCGTTATACTACTATATTACTACGAGCCAGGAGCGTGACGTTAACGATGAATCGCCCGTGCTTTCTTTCTCTCGCTTAGCTCTTGCTTTATGAATGATACGGTTGTTTTTTTTCTTTTCTTTTTTTTTTTTTTTTTTTTTTTTTTTTTTAATTTCTATACTCGCTGTCGTGTAACTAATATTGTTTACTTTTTTTATCGGAGAATAATGATTAATAGCGAGGGTTGAGAAATTTATTTTGAATTTTGCCGATTGTAAACTTGGAATGAAAATGATACGGCGATATAAGAGATGAGTAGAAAATTTACTTATAAAATATCACTACTTGATTTAAAAATTTTTCCATTTCGTCATTCCACTTATTCTTGCATCATTAAATATTTGCCATTAAACACGCATCAATAACGCCATTAAGTAGCTGAATACTTATAAAATAAAAATTAAATAAAAAGAGTTCCCATTCGGCAGTTTTCAAGTGGCCATTTTCCGATTTCAAATAACCACGCGATTTCGTATTTTAATAAAATACATAAAATAGTAAACGAAATTTGAAAAGTTACTCGCAACGCATTCGTACATTTTTAATTAATTCCAGCTCTCATAATCATAGTCCAATCTATGCAGAACGGGACATAAAAATGAATGAATGCGATATGTACATAGTACGAAAATAATAAATAAAAAAAATAAAAGTATTTCTTACTAAAGGTTCCACGGTTCTCCTGTATATATACATCTATACATCTAGATGCCAACTGCATTTCAGTATATATATACACCTTCGCCACTTGTGTCGTTATGTATATCCTTCTCTTATTTTTCTCTCTCTCTCTATCTCTTTTTCTCTTGCTCTCTTTCCTTCTTCGAGTTCCAACTTTATGCTTTGCTCGTTTTCTGCAGAGCGTAATTTGTCGAGGAGAAGAAGAAGAAGAAATAAGTAAGAGAGAGAGAGAGAGAGAGAGAGAAAGAGAGAGAGAGAACAGAAAAAAAACGAATCCTCATAGTAGCCCGTCACGGAGAGTCGAATGGTCGAAATGCGTCGCTGGGAGAAAAAAAAAGTTTTTCACTGAATCTGAATAAGGAGACGGACGATGTATAAATCAAAGAAAACCGTCGCTACTGAAGTCTACCTCTCTTTCAATTTTGTTGTCGTTGTTATTTTGTTTTTTTTTTTTTTTTCTTTTTTTTTTATTTACTTTATCTCGGTTTTTTTTTTTTCTCTTTTTTTTTGAAGAGTAACCATTGAAGTTTATTTACGAGAGATAGAATGAATTGATTCGAAAAATTCCACGAATCGAAAGTTGTCGTCGACGTCGAAGACAGCAATTGCACGGCATATCATGGGAGAAATCGAAAAAGTGAAAAAAAAAAAAAAAAAAATCAAATAGGAAGAAAAGCAATTAACTTAGGCTGACGGGAGCAACTGAAACATGTACGTGCCTCTATACACGTGTACCCCGCACATATATATATACTTACTTGTGGCGAAAGAAAATTGAGATGGGAATAAGAGGTAAGGGGTTAAGACGCGCGAGCGAGCTTGAAGAAAAAAAAAAAAATAAAAAAATCGATGCGCTGCACCGAGAAAGAGAAAATTAAATTACTGGCTGCACAAAGGGCATCGTCGTGATAATTGAATCTCTCATTGTAACAAGGATTCTCCTTCGCTCGCTTAAATAACAATCGAAGCAGTCTCCCTTTGGCCGCGTGTCACGGCAAACATGCGCGGGGGAAGAAGAAAAAAAAAGTTTTATTGAAAAATTGCTCTACCGGAAAAAAAAGAAAACGCACGAGTCGGTAAGGACGAAGAAGAATGTCAAGGGAAAGAAATGAAGGACGAAAGTCGAAGGAAAATATGATATTTTTTATGGAAGCGCAAAAAGTAAGAATAAAATATGGGAATGAAATAAAAGAAAGGGAGGGATAGAAGGAGAAAGAAAGAACGTGCCAAAGTAAATAAAGTATCTTATGTACACATATATCGGCAAAAAAAAATATTATTCGGATAAGGATAATGGAAATGAGTACGTTTTACTCAGCCGAAATAGACAGGTGGCGTGCGAAAAAGAAATAGCGTTGGAGTTTAAACGTCGGGCGCTTGAAAAAAAAAAAAAAAAAAAAAAAAACAATATGCGAATAAACTCTCGCCGTAATATTTTCGTGGTGTAAAGATATGATATAATCTACGAATGTATAATTTCACAAGAGGTAATAAATATATGTATACACATTTATATCGTCGTCCACGTGCAACCTAAAGGTCAATTATTATTGTCTGTTTCTGTATACGCGTGTATTCGATGAAAATAAAAGTCTTATACACTGGCTGAGTTTCTAGTATACACAAATTATGACGTTAAACGGCAGCTCGACGTCTCCCACAGCAATGAAATAATTAATTCTTTAAACACGTAAGCTTAAAACAAGGCTCTCGAATAAGCCTTTTTAACGGCATGATTACTAATTGTAAACAAATCGTATTATACACCCGTTTAATGGATACAAGATCGACTACGACTGTTTTATCCAGCGACGACAATTCCTCCCCTTTCCTCTCGTATACAACCAGAAGTGTTCTTATAAATGCGCGTGTGTGTGTATATATGTATGTGCGTGTATAAATTTAACGCGCAGCTCGCACTTGTATACCGGTATAAGAATCCATCTAATGAGCTAAACGTATTAAATGACGCACCGGGCGTTCGCTTATACACGTTCGCGTGTACATACATATGTGTGTACGCGCGTACGACTGAACTTGCACACGCGTTCGTATATAGGGGAGGTAAATGTGTGACACGCAGAGAGAGAGAGAGAGAGAGAGAGAGAGAGAGAGAGAGGTAGTGAGGGTAGAAGAGAAAGCGTGTATGTTTGTGAACACACGTGTGTAAACGTGTGCACCTGAACTCACGCGCACACACGGGCCCGTATGTACCACATAAGCATGGTACTAATACATCGGTAGAGCGCCGGTAAGTACACAAATTTCAGAGAGGGAAAATGTATGCCAGGCCCGAAGTGGTACGAGCATCCCGCACACGTGCGTCTTTCTCTCTCTCTCTCTTTCTGTCTCTCTCTCTCTCTGTCTCTTCACCGACGCGCATGTGTATATGGCCTACAGTTAAACTTCCGGCAGAGTAAGTCTCTCCCTGCCTAAAAACACGTACCAGCGAGCGAAAAACGTTACGTACGAGTGCGCGTACCTATCTATATATGCTTGCGGTTCTTTACAAGAGCGGCTGAAAATGCTCAAACACGTTCAAAGAACTTACCTATATCCATGTGTGTTCGTGTACATGCGTGTATATATAGGGGGGGAGGAGGGGCAATAAACGTGTGCGAGTGTATCAACACAGTGAAGTCGAGCGCAGTTAAGCGCTAAACGTATTTCCTTGTATACGTGCGTACGTGTATAAGTCGGTATATAATACAGAGCAAAAGCGAGAGGGAAGTAGAGTACAAGCCGGACGGCGCACGAAGAGTAAGACAGAAGGTGAGAGACGGGGAAGTATGAGCGACGAGGGAGCGAGGGTGTAAGGCGGCATCGGTGAACGAGAGAGAGAGAGAGAGAGAGAGAGACGGTATAGGAGGTGACGTCACGTCGAGCGGGTCGATAGGCATATACCCAACCTCCCTCGCGCGCACGCGTGCGTTCTCACTCTGAAGAAAGGGGTGGGGGGAGGCGGAGCGGGGTGCGCTTGCGCCCCTTTTACCCGCTCCTGCGGCCGCCGGATCTCCGCTGGCCGGTGTTTGCCCCCGTATGTGTGGGTGCGCGCGTTCGTTCGTTCCCGCCATATTAGCCAACAACATGGGGTAGCAGCGAGCGTCGGCCGCTACTCTAAGTGTGCGCGCGATGTGCGACCGGGGTGGCACCGGCTGCTTCTTCTCCCGCAAGGTAAATTTATATTATTTTATCGTTCTTTGGGAATTTTTTTTTTGTTATTTGATATGTGCGCGATTATGTGACTTTATTTATTTCTACTATGGATTATCAATTCGAGTACCCTGTTTGGTTAACGGTGAACGAGTAAGAGATACGTAGAAAGAGTAAGCTAGAAAGAGAGAGAGAAAGAAAGAAAGAGAGAGAAAGTGTAAGGGGTGAACGTACGCAAGAGGCAAGTAGCAGAGGCAGCAGCAGCAGCAGCGCCGCGCGTTCGGCCGGGACGTCGACTTTCGCGTTGAAGGAAGAGGGTGGGGACACGCTCACTCGGGGATGTGTATATACTGTACACATCACAACTACTACTACGATAAGCGAGAAAGAGATGAGAGAAACAGAGAGAGAGAGATACAGAGAGAGGGTGGGAGACGGGGGGTGGAGTTGTACGAGAAAGAATATAGTACAACGTCTATCTCTCGCGATGCTGCGCGACGGTGGCGATCGCGTTTCATCACGGCGGTGGTACGAACCGATGATTTACCCGGCTGTGACGTTCGACCACCACCGCGAGTGAGGTTATAGAAGAAGATAAAGAGAGGGATATATTACGACGGGGAAGGATATTCCTACGTCGACGAAATATATACGACGATAGAGAAGCGGATCGTGTATACCACGGGAATATAATACAACGAGCTTCGGTGCTCCGGTGACAATCGCCGGATGTGCGGCTCGAAAGCGTGGATCTTGCTCCTGCCACCGTGTACAGGATTCCGCTCGCGATGCTTAAGACTTGTCCGAGTCGTTGGACGAGAGGTGCTGTGTCTCTTACTGTATCATCCGATTTACTTCCTCCTTTATGTATTACTTGGATCTGTCTCTCTCTCTCTCTCTCTCTCTCTCTCTCTCTTTACATATATGTATATATATATACTTATGCTTTTCTAGCTTTTACGTGCTACGTGCTTTTCGAGTTATCCCTCTTTACAAAGTGGACCCTTTTGTGCTCGGATTAGGTCGAGTCGAAATTTTCGTCTACACTGGAATAGTGGTTTCTGCCGGTGTTTGTACGAGTACGAGACTGTGCCTTCCTAAAAGTGAATTATGCTGCGAAAAATTTATATCTCGTTTGATGCGATGCGTGTATATGTGTGCGTGTGTGTGTGTGTGTAGAGCAGATCGATTTACAGAATATAAAAATTCGTTTACTTTTTATTTTTTTTATTTACTGAAATTTGATCGATATCCTGGTTTGGTAATCGCGTTCGCGTATATTTATAAGTAATGCATATAAATGTTCAGAAGATTCCGCGTAAAATGTAAAGATAAATGTTGTTGAACAAGAAACTGCGTACCGTTCGTATATTCCGTAATTTTTTTCACATATATAAGTTTGTGAAAATATGTATATGTGAAATTTATTACTTTTATGCGCATGCAATCAAAAGGGTCAAACGAAATATATCAATAACGTGAAAATGTTATTGAAACGTTTCCGTTAACGAATATTTTTGCAAGAAAAAAATAGAATAAAATAGAACGACGGCGTATAAAAAAAGTATGAAAATATTGAAACGTTAATGCTGCTATTTTAACGTTATTTGTGGGCAGATATCAAAGGAGATAATTTCGGTTGATACGGGCACGTGTATACGGCACGAGAATTTTTTTTTTTTTTTTTGTACGCCGTGTTTGTAAATCATTTCATTAGTATTGATACTGCGCGATGTGAATTCGAGGAAATTAAGCAGCCGAATTGTATTGGCCTTCGTAAAAGGGGAAATTGCACTGGTACCGGACAATAGATTGTAGATGCAGCTCTGAAAATCGTGCCACGTGATTTATAGGATATTTTGTTTGCCAGTAAATGTGCACTTAATTCGATGCTAATTCTTTCTGAATTATCGTTGCTGGTTAAACGTCGGGTCAATGTTAACAATCGATCTATTTCGTTAGAATACTTTTTGTTATGACTTTAAACGCAAAATTGTTGCATTAAACAACATTTAACTGCAAATGATGCAGTTAAATGTTGTTAATTTGATTAAATACCTTTTATACGTACCAACATTCACAACTCGTAAAACATATCATGCGATCTTGGTTTACTTTGATGCATAACCTACAACGTATTTTAAACAATCAGCGCTAACGAATTTTCGCCGGGTTAGCGTTTAATCTAATGCTTACAATAACGCGAAATACAGTAAATTCATACAAATCCCTAAAGAATAAAAAAGTACTTCGATTCTAAAGTACACGACTAAATGCAAATCCCAGCCTCCGCGACAATTATCAATTTACAAAAGGTTGAATATACAACCAGATATGGAGAAATATATATATATATATAAACACACTTATACTAAAAGCATCCGTTTAAATTTTATGATTTCAGGAGGGCCGGGGGGAAGTGACGGACATAAGCGCAAGTCCAGGAAGGCAGGTGCCTGTCAACCAGTTGCGCCCCAAGGAGCCTCCCCCTATGGTCATTCAGGGAGACTTCAGAAAGGTAATGACTCTCTTGCTCGAGACTATCATTCTCACTCGTTCCTACCCTAATCCCTCTTTCTCTCCCTCCCGTTCTTCTTTTCCTCATTCTCTCCTTTTCAACGAAGAAAAAGACGCTCTAGTCGAGTTTTCTTGAATAACAAGCGCGGTTCGAGAAACCCGGCTTACGTACATGTACCAGTGCATGCTTACTCCACCACCGGTAAACCGTCCCGCTACCTCCACTTGTAGATACATGCCTCTCGCTCGATTTCGCAGCGTTGCGAGGCACGAGAGACCTTTTCGAACGTTCGATCCGACGACGAAGCTCTTTTTGGTTGTTTTCTTTTTTTTTTTTTCCATTTTATTTTATTATTTCTTTTATCGGAATTGAGTTGGATTTGAATTTTTTATTCATTTTTTTTTTTTAAAGTTCGTTTAACGATACCTTTACTCGGATTATTTTTTATAAACAATGGATTTAATGTAACGGAAACGTAAAGTAAATGATTCGTTATTCGAAATATTTATTCACCGTAATAAAACGAACGATAAATTCACTGCGTTAGATTTAATGAAACTTATGCGCTATAGTAAAATACAAACGCGCGTTAAACATTAACAATTAAAATCTAGAAAATAATTTATATTCGCGATCGCGTAATATATAGTCGCGATCGATTTGACAATAGAGCATTTAAATCAATTAAACAAATTGAAACGTCTCTCCAGTTCGAAAAAAAATTTCACGTTTCAATTAACCAAATACGGAAAGCGGTATAGTATCAAAGTGGAATTTCACCAATAAAGTGGGGCGAAGGGGGGATAGGAGGAGGGGAGAGAAGGAGAGTAGTACCCGGATAGTAAATCGAAATATCCCAAGCATATGTAACGGGTTAAAAAGAGAGAGGAACGGGTACGAATACGGCTTCGTGTACTTCGCGATCGATCGTTTCGGATATGGTCTTTCGATAGCTGAGGTGAGCTCGCCAATTCCGAAAATTAGGAAAGGGAGTCGCTGTTGCAGGTAAGCGGCATTACGAACGAAATCTTCAGGCAGCTCGAGACCATAGAGAATGACCATGACGCGTCGACAGCCGCGGCCCTCGAGGCAGTCGAGAAACACGGCGAGATGGTTGTCAGGGTCATCGAGCCACGGCAGATGGGCAGACAGGCATCTGACGCTGCGAAAAAGTTCGTCGCTACTCAGGTATAAATGCCGTATTGCTTCTTTTTCATGCCGTTAAATATTTTTTATACTTTTTCTTTTTATTAATACTATTGTTACGCTGAGGTCGATTAATGACGATTGTTTGGTCGGTATTGTAAATCTATTTTTATATTTAAATTAAGTATCGATATTTAATTGTTAGCAGTAACGTTTTAAATAAAGTTTTAAACCAATACAGGTAAACGCTATTTCGAATCCAATAATTATATTGGAATTTTATGTTTTTTTTTGTTTTTTATTTTTCGTTTTTTCAAATCGGTTGAAATAGCAAAATTGTATTATTTTATTTATCGAATGTATTGTCGACTAATATAAATTGTTTGCCAAGATTCAATCATTATTGTAAATAAACTTTCGAATTCGATAATTTTTTCAAAATTAAATTATTATTTAATTATTACTTTTGAAAATAATCAATTATTGAAAAACATTGACATATTATATTATTTTATAATCAATTTAATGCTTTTATCAATTATTTTCTTTTCGGATTATTTTTATTATCATAAAACAATTCTTTGTAATGCTTTGTTTTAAAATTATTTTCCATCCATTTTTCATCTTAAGAAATGAAAAAATATGTTTTTAAATTCAATGAGATACCGAGATAAGATCAATAAGACTCGTGTGTTTGTTAAAATAACAATTGCAGAATTGAATTAAGGTTAAAAGTAGGCCACCTTATTATTTTAACTTTTTTTTTTCTTTTCCTTTTTATACTTTACCTTTAACAAATTTATGTATAAATAATACGAACTAAAAGAAAAAAGAAAAAATATATCGAAGACACTCCCAACAAATGAAGTTGAAACTTTTGTTTTCGTAACGTTAAAAAATAAAGTAAACGGAAATTAGTTGGCGAACTTAAAATTTAAATGTAAATTATACGTTGTATATAGGTTTCTTAAGAAACGCTTAGTTCGCGATTCGAATGTATACGCGTAGCGCTCAATTAGACGCGAATAAAATTTATGAGTCCGAAGATCGGTACTTTTCTCTCTCATTATCTACTAGTAAAAATAGCGTATTTATTTTCCGGATTATTCAACAATTTTTCTAATTATACCGCGAACTATGTTTTTTTTTTTTTTTCTTTATGGTAATAAAAATACTTTACGGCACGAATACTTTAACTTTCTTTTTCTAATTAACCTCAATCTTTATATATTCAACAATAAATTTTTTTCTTACCGTCCGCGAGTATTCTATAACAAAAGGTAATAATTTTTTTCTCGCCTTTTTATGTCAACGATTTATGCATTTACTTTTTTCCCATCAATTTCGTTACCAAAAAACATTATCAGATCTCGCAATTTTTCACCGATCATTAGCGACTGTTCGTGTTTATGAATAAGCATTTTAATCATTATTTTTATTTAAAGGCTGCGAGCCTTCGTCGGTAAATTTAATTTATCAAAATAAGAACGGCACGAGAAACAATAAAATTTCCAAACGAAAGACAAACGAGCCCCAAACTGCCGCGTACACAAAGAATCTAATTTACATCCCGTAATTAAATGGCGTCCTTATTTATTCAGGATCCAAAGCACCCAATCCATTTCGTCGAGATCATCAAAAGACCCGGCCAGACTCTGGGACTTTACATTCGCGAAGGAAATGGAGTAGATAGGAACGATGGTGTTTTCATCTCGAGGATAGCATTGGAAACCGCTGTGTACAACAGCGGTTGCTTAAAGGTTTGTTGCACTTTTTTCTTTGATTTTAATTTTGTGCTTGATAAATAAATGATAAATTATTTTTAAATTAGATTTGTTTTTTTCTTTTTTCTTTTTTTTTTTTTTTTTTTTTTTTTGATGAATTTTTATACATAAATTTTGAATTTAGATTGACATAATAAGCGTATTGAAAATAGTACTTAAAAGTAATTTAAATTATGCGAATAAAAATTAACAAACGGAATTTTTTAAAGTGCAGTATTAAATAAAAATAAACATTTCAAAGTTTTTTTGACATGCTACAACCATTTTCTCTGAAAACTTTTTTATATAACTTTACGCGAAGTTGTAAAAAAAAAAATTTATTTTAAAATCTTTGAGTGTAAAAATTCTTATCAAATGCAAAATCTACGTTTAAATATTTAAAAGATAATAAAAAAAAAGAAAGAAAAAGATCCCTTGAATTTGATATTTTTGACCATTGCTTTCATTTAAAGAAAAAAAAAAAAATAACCCCGTCCAGTATCAAATTTAAAAATTTTTCGTAGTACACCAACAACGCGCGAGTTGGCGAACAACTTTTTAACCCAATAATCCAACTCCTCGTATCCGAACTGTGAAAAATCATTTCCAAACAAGAATTCCGTTCTTCTTCCCTATCCGAAGCAATAAAAGCGACCTGTCGCGGTAAAACTTTCGAGTCGTCAGCTGTCACAAAATCGAAAACGATGCGGACGAGACGAACGGCTATTGAATGATCTATTTCCTCATACGTATACGTATATCTACTCGATATGCTCGTATACACACACACACACACACACACGCACACATACACACATACACACATACACATGTATGTAAAAAAATATATAGACACACGTATTGAAAAAAAAAAAAATAAATAAATAAATAAAAACAAAGGTCGGCGACGAGATCCTGGCGGTGAATCTCGTGGACGTGACGCACATGAGCTTGGACGACGTCGTGATCATCATGTCGATACCGAGGCGGCTCGTGCTCGCCATCAGGCACGGGCCTCATCAGCTCGTCTCCCACACCAGGCAGACCGAGCAGAAGGCGCCGCCGATTGTCGTCATCAAGAAGGAGCTCAACGAGGACGAGAACGATCACGTCACCAGCAATCACATAAGGTACATATATATATATATATATATATATATATATATATATATATATATATATATATATATATATATATATATATATATATATATATATATACCTATATACATCGGGAAAACGCTTGCTTTATTTTCTCGTCAACGTACGCGCGGTTTTTCTTCTTATTATATCTTCTAATACAGTTCTTTTTTTTTTTTTTTTTTTTTTTTTTATTCATTTGCAAACGTATTTGTTATTATTTTTTAATGAAAATAAGATTTAAATACTTCGCTGGTATATTAAATATAAAATCAAAAGGAACAACTGTTTACAAAATTGAACTTTACAACATATAGCGACGAATGCTCACCGAAACTATGTACTCTGCAAGTTCCATTTCCCCGATATCGCGTAGAGAATACCGCAATGCTTTATGTACCAAAGTACAATTTCTCGTGAGTTCATCTTGAGTAGCTAAAGTAGTTAGTGTTTCCAAGATTCCATTATGATGCGCTTTATTGATAACCTTTAACTCGTCGTAAATTTGCGCGGAATATAAATATACAAATAAAATAAAATATTCAAGGAGAGCAGCCGCAACTGCGAAAGATCGAAGAGTCCTCGAAGAGTTCGCGCAAAGCAGGCAAAAGCTTTCCAAAAGTTTAGTTGTACCTCGTATATACTCGAAAAGGAAATTTCCCTCCCCCCACTCCGCGCGGCTTCAACAATACAATGCACAGAAGGGTCTTGTTTGCAGTACTTCAATAATCCTCTTAGTACGGAGCCGTGTGAGAGAGAGAGAGAGAGAGAGAGAAAGAGAGTGGACCGAGAAGTAAGCTGTGCATCGTCGACCAGTCTCACCAGCCGCTAAAAACACAGCCGCGTTCTCGTTCATTAACGGAATAAAAAGCATTGTTTAAAAGGCTCACCGAGTCGGCCCTTTGTAAAGGTTTTCTATACACACGTACAAAGAGAAATCACGCCGTGAAAAAATTCGCCGTTTCTCGCTTATCTCGCGTACACGTATATATATATATATATATATATATATATATATATACACGTATCGACGCGCGCGCGCGCGCTCGTTCGAACACAACTCCAATGGCATGGAGACCGAAGGTAAACAAACCCCTGAGGTGGCATGAGAGACCGTAACGACGCACATCTGTGTTACTCGGATTTACGGTGCATGTTACGGAGATATACGTATATACGCGTTTTACCCGAAGCAACAGTCGTAATGTTGCACGGATCGAAACTGTTAATAACGTATGCGATTCGAGGAACGATAAGTCGGATTTGGTTTTCTTTTATTTTGCAAGAGAGAGAGAGAGAGAAAATTTCTTCTGTTTTTTTTCCGTACTTTTTTTTTTGTATTTTTATTTTCGTGAAGATTACTTTAAATGCGTTAAATTTTACTTTATATCAGCGAGCTCGTATTTATATACATATATATATATATATATATATATATATATATATATATATAGCCTTGACGACGTTGAAGTTATTATATCGTGGTTGAACTGAATTAAGCCACCGGAAAAGACGGATATTACCGGAAATGAAACATGGAATTTTCGGATATCGAATATCGAAGAAACAAATAACGGTCAGCTGTACCTTAAATCGTACCGTAAAATTTATCTTTTCCCGATGCCATTTATACTTATCGTATTCCTTTAAACGCTCGCGCCGAACGATCTTTCAAACCCTTTCCAAAAATAAAAAAGGTAAAAAGGGTGATAAAAAAAAAAAAAAAATAAAATAAAATAAAAATAACGTCTCAGGGACAGCAATCGCCGTCGAGGTGACGGTCGGGAAATGCTACCGTCGCGCTCGAAGCTCGGTCTGTCGGGTTTGGGCTCGACTCAGGACATCGGCGCGAGTAACGGCGATCTCTACTACAACTCGAGGCCGGAGAGCCACATCGGCTGGTCGTATCAGCCGCCACCTCCGCCGGTTATCACTCAACAGCCGAAGCCGTCCTCGACCCAACATTTCCAGCCGTACGAGCGCGGCTATCCGAAGACCCTCGAGAGCCTCGCCGAAAAGGTGAGATATCTTTTTTGCTTTCCTTGAGATTCGTCTCGTTCTTTAATTATTAATTTAAAATTTTTTTTTCTTTACCTTCTTTTATCTTTTTTTTTTTTTTTTTTTTATTATTATTATTATTTTACTTTCGTTATAACGTATTATTAATGAGTTGATGTGCGTCGTTCGTTTATCGTTACGGCGCACATGTACTTTCTTCATCATTATCAAATAATACGCATTTTTTTTTTCAATTTCGTTTCTGGATTTCTTTTTTTAACGACGGTTCGACTCTCGTATAGAAAGCAAGGGTAGACTAGAAAATTTTTACGATAATGTCTTCACGCTTTATTTTCGCATCTGAAAATATTATTTAAGATTCTGCTTGAATAAAGTTTATTAACTTGCAACACGTAAAATTAATAAACTACTTAAAGTTCGCTGTATTGAAAATAAACATGTTAACATACTTTATGTAATATATTTGTAAACTTCAACTAAAAGTTTAACCTCCAGTCAATATATTTGATTTCTCATCAATGATTAAAATAATTATTATAAAAACAACTTTAAATAAATAATAATAATTCAATTAAATTTTCGAAAAGCTTTAAAAAAAATCTTTTACGAGAGTCGAACTAAAATTTGTGGCACCAACAAAAGAAAATTCGATAATCTTTGAGACGATTAGCATTGTTGGAAAAAAAAAAAATTAAACAAAAAATGGCTGTACAAAAAAGTAAAAAGTATCAATTATCGAATTCTCTTTTGTAATACGCATAGATGTCTTAGACGATGTGGATCGAGCACCTTTTCACACCTTCTTGCACCGTTCCACACACTGTGTCTGCCCTCCACTCTCTAAGATCACTATGACGAGAATTGGCATATTTATCTACATATAATCATATATAAAAAAAAATATTTAAATAATAAAATAAATGTTGAAAAAAAAAAAAAAAAAAAAAAAAAAAAGAAAAAAAATAATAAGCATCAAACGGTGGCTCGCGCGAATCGCGAATCTTACGTTGTTACTTTTCATAAATTCACATCCTGGTTTTAATAAAAAATTTTAAAATAATTATCATACTTGTAATGAATTGATCATGAAGTAGAGTAGACACGTGTTTTTTTTATAGTGATGAATTCATATTAAAAATTGAATGGAACGTTATTTGTAAAATGCTAATCAAAATTTATAACGACGGGTTGTAACAAAGAAAAAAAAAAAAAAAGAAAAAAAGAAAATAAAAGAAAGTAAAAAGAAACCGGTTAGACGTGCGAGCTAGCCGATAATGAATAAAAGAAAAATGTTAAATTAACGAGTTTTTCTAATCGGACTTATCGGTTCTATGAATGAACGCTCCATTGAAATAAACCAGGATTTCACGAAGGTAATAGCACTTACAAATCTTCTTGATAACTAGACCTTGTAATAACCAAGTAAACGAAACGCGTGCAGACGGCGAAACTTCGAAACAGCTCTATAGCGCGATTATCGTTTATTTCCAAGGAAAATTTTTCCGGTTTTTCTTTGATGTAAACGAAATCGTTATACGGCGCCGGAGTTGTCTGCATTCTGGGAAAAAACGCTTTTATTGAAACTGTACGGTGCGATTGTTTTTGAATGCTGGTTATTATACATCCGAATCTTTTATTTATTATTTTTTTTTTTTTTTTCTTCTTCTACCATTGTCTCTTGTATATCTTTCCGATCTTTTTATTTTTTACATTACTTTTGAAAAGTATTTCTTTTGCTGTAAAATGTAAAGATAAAATCAATTTCCTTTACTTCTACATTTTATTCGACGATAAAATTTTTATTAAAAAAATGCGAAATTGATTTTGAAATAATTGAAAATGAAAAATATATATTCGATCAAACACACTTTATTTACATACTTTTATTTTATCGAAATTATACCTTACGCGCGACTGTTTATTTTTCTTTATATTAAAATAGTAGATTAATTATCAGAGATCGGTATTCAAAGGTAATTAGTTCGCAATCGATAAAGGACTTTTCTCAGATAACGCTGTTTCTTAATAATGTGTTGCGCTATCAGTGTCAAGTTGAAGATTAATTATTTATATGGCATACTAAAAATGTATAATATTGATAATTAATCAGTTTGGCAAAATAACCACACCCTATAATTTTGATTCACTAACAACCCGCTCGAAACGCCTGCTGTAAACATTTTTTTATGTGTGTGTGACTAACCCTTTTTTTGTTGTTTTTTTTTTTTTTTTTTTTTTTTTTTTTTTCTACATCATATTCTTAATTGTCATCATTGTCTATTTTATCTTTTTATGCTTGCAGTTGTATGATGCATTCGATTTTTTAATAATTTTGTGTGCCTTTTGAAAGATCTTAACTTTCTTACAGATTTGCAACTATTTTATTTAGTACTTATGAATGTATATTTTATTTTTATAAATCCTTATAATCATTATATATACACGTATATTAATTTTCGCCACATGCATTATCTTTCTTAAAAGATACATAAAATAAAAAATGGTTCAAATCTTGAGTGTCAGATCTTTAATTATTTATTTGCGTCTTTTTTATTTACGTAATGAAAAAATATTTTTTTTTTCTTGACTTTGATACCAATTTATTTGAATTTTTTGTAAATCAATTATATAAAATGAAAAAAAAAAAAAAAAAATTGAAATTTTTTTACTAAGAAAATAAATCTCTTGAAGTTAAAGATGTCGTGTTTCAGAGTAAAAATCCTCTTGATTTAAAATTAAATTTTTTGATTTAAAATAAATGATCATTTCTTTCACATCAAAAGATTCATTTTACTGAATATTAAAAACGAATATAATTTTCATAACAAATGAAATATTTGAATAATTTTATTGGAACTGTGCGCTCTGATTTCAAAGGAACACTTTACATTAAAATATATTTTGTTTGTAATTAGTAATATTGAAAAATTTGCTACGTTTTTTATTTATAGCAGTGATGTTTTTCATTAAGCAAATAAAAAAGATGTAAAAAGAAAATTACAAATAATGGATTTTGGAATATTTAATTAATTTTTTTATTCTATGGGAAAAACGAAAATTATAAATTATTATTGTAACTTTTAAAAATTTTTAAAAAATATTTAAAATATATTAACTATTCCAAAATTCAGCATATAAGCCAGCTTTGCCAAAGCCGTAAAGCAAAAGTCAATGCTTGATAGAAACAAAAAAAAATTAAATATAAAAGGCAACTACAAAAAAAGCACAAAATAAAAAAAAAAAAAAAAAAAAAAAAAAAAGAAATTAAGTAACAAAGATTAAAAAAAATAAAAGTATCAAGCGCGCGCGTAAAACACACATACATAATATACACACGCGCGCTAGATAATAATCGATATCGATCGATGATAAAACTCGACGAGAGAAAGAGAGCAAGGAATAAAAAAAAAAAAAAAAAAAAAAAAAAAAAAAAAAAAAAAAACAAAACAAAACAAAACAAAAAAAAAAGAACTAAAACGAGAAAATCTTGCCACGTGGCGTCTTGGCGTTGCCAATATCTTTAGGTGCACTCGTTTTATCCACCGTCGATGTCTTCGACGAACGGCACGCGGCGCATGTCCGCGGGCACCGGCATGCAGTCGGTGGGCGGCCGGCTTACCGGCCAGTCCACCGGCGCCCATTACAGCACGGCCTACGGCCAGCAT
Organism: Chalcis sispes; assembly: GCA_949987625.1. Lineage (NCBI taxonomy): Eukaryota > Metazoa > Arthropoda > Insecta > Hymenoptera > Chalcididae > Chalcis > Chalcis sispes. The sequence continues at coordinate 68,085,285 of OX465097.1, read as the reverse complement.
CCGGCCACCGGTAGGATTATGCCGCGCAGCGGCTCCGATCAACATCTACCCAGAGTCGATTATACCAGCATCACGACACCGGCTAGACATACCCTCCTTAGATCAAGCCTTAAAACTGGTACGTTTCGACGTTTGCTTTTATTTTTAGTTTTTTTTTTTTTTTTTTTTTTTTTTTTATTTTGGTCATTGGTCGATTTTTCTTTCTTTCCTTTTTTGGAGGGAATTTTCGAGAATCGAAGTACGTATTTTAAAAAAAATATTCTTCTTAAATATTTTTTAATAAATTTCGTTGCTGTAAATTTTAAATTTGACTTGTCCTAGAATTAAACATTTAGAAAAGATGAACTATTGACTCGATTGACCATCTATTTTTGCAACTCTACAAATAGCTTACGTAAATCGATAGCGTTGATGATTAATAATTTTAAAAAATATGTATTTGCCTAATTAGTAGTTAAATTTATTCAATAAAATAACACATGTCCAACAATGTTTATTGGAGAAATTTTTTAAAATAAGAATTTTGCTCTTTAACACACGTTAAATTTTATCATATATTATATTATTAAAAAAGACGGTAAATTATTCAAACGTCAATATTAAAGAGTAAATTCTATTCATATTTAAAATCCTAAGAATCTATAATTTCGATTGTTTTATTAATATAATAATTTTATTCACATCGCCGCAAATGTAAAACTTGTTTGGCAGAATAAAATTTTATTACTCAAAGTCTTTAGTTGAATTAAGAAAGTTTTAACTATACTAAACTTTAGTATCGTTGTAACGATACTAAACTTTCGATGTAATAAAGTTAAAAATCGTCAATGCCCTAAACTGTCTTATGATATGCGTTTTGATTTTTGAATAAATAATTTACCTCGATGTGCATCAGTTGGTAAATTGAATAGAATGATACCGATATTTATAATTAAATATTGCAATTCATTATCGATCATTGAAATGATGTTAAGGATAATATCTTAAATAAAAAAATTAAAACTGTTGAATTTTATTATGAGAAAACAAAAAAAAAAAAAAAAATTCGCGTCACTTTTATGTCTCTAAGGTCAAAACGCACGCAACTACATACGAGTATTATGTAATTTCTAGATACTCGTATTATTTTTTATAAAATCTGATACCAAAATAAAGAAAAAAATTGGAAATTTATATTTATCTTGATCAATACCTTCGTGTGATCGCAATGGACATTCAGCTTAATTAATTTTTAATTCATAATTCTTATTTTAGAATACCAAAAACTTGTCGAATTAATGCAACATCGTATTTACAGATTTTCGATAAGCGTCCGATCATACGCGATTTATACTACTTGACAATGTTTAAATATAACGCACTTGCCTATACTTTCTGCAATCCATAATAATCCCTAAAAACTTGAAAAAAAAAAAAAAAAAAACACAATCTGCAGGTTCATCGGCGTTGCGTTACGGCACGCGTTACGGTGGCCAAGGTGACACGATATCGTCCCAGCGTCAAGGTCAATTCGGTACGTTAACGAGGCGCAGCCGGCCATCGTACGATTACGCATCGGACACCGAAGCCACGTGCTCGAGCTCGCCACGCTCGGCCTACAACTACTACAGGCACAACATGAACAATCCAGCCCAGAGCAGCGCGGTCTCGCATCTGGCTACGCTTTCGCGATCGCAGATCGGTCAAAGCACAGGTAGGTTACTTTGGACGACGAAAGTTGGGAGAGATTGACTCGAGGCTACGTGTTTGCGGTGTGGCGAAGGAGACGATGAATTTTGTTTTTTTCTTGACTTGTTTTTTTTATTTTAAATAAATATATATATGTGTATAGTCTTTTACGCTGTTATTGCTGTTAAGCACTTAGAATTTAGACAGATAATTCACGATAGCGCATCGTTTAAAAATTTTTATATGCGTTTGTATCGATTCGAAAGTTTTTTCTTATATATTCATCGATCGATGTGTTTTAGCTTTGCATCCGAACAATATTTTTATACATCTATCGAATGCCTTATCAAATATGCTTTTAAAGTTTCCAACGATCCACTCATAATTTTTACGAACGCGGGTAATGCATCTTTTAGCGAAGTTTTCAATACTGAAACTACCTCATTATATTCTTCATTTTATTTCTCTTAAAGTCAACTTTATTAAAAACTTTAAAATTTTTTAAGAAGCGATGAAACTGTAATTCACGCGGTGGTTTAAAAATTAATAAGCTTACTTGAAATATCTCGTTTAAATCCGTTAATTTAAAAGTAAAGAAAAAGAAGCACTCATAATTTATATTTAAGTAAAAATTATTCGATATTCACTTATAAATTTTTATAAGCGAACTATTATTTACCGAACTTATCAATCAATGTAACGCCATTAAAACATCACAGATACGTAGCCTCGATGCAAAAAAATAAAAAGGAGAATGCGACCGTACGTCTCTCTTTGATTCTTTATAACTTTTTTCTATTTATCATTATTATATATCTGGACGTCGTTCTGTTCGTCAGCTGTCTACTTGTTTAATCTTTTAATTTTTATTCTTAAATTTTTTTTTTTTTTTTTCTACTTTTTACTATTTCTCTCTGTTTGTTCACTTAATTGCGATAGTCTGTTTTTAGCGAGTTCTTAGTCATTCATAATAGTCATAAAAATAGAAAATAAAAGTGGGAATTATAGCGATGGGCAATATACACTGGCATGAAAAATTTTCACAAGGCGCTCGCATATCCCTACGGCAACGTCCATGTCCGCTATTACGAAGTCCAAGGAAATTTTTGTCTTTTGGATCAAACGTACATCGACTTACGTAACTTCTTTAATGGAAAAAGAAACGCGATCGGAATATTTTACAATTCATTGGCTATAAAATTTATTTATATCTTTATCAATTGGCGTTTTAGCGCTGAGAGAATTCGATTAATTTTTAAATGTTTATTATAAAAAGACAATTGCTTAAGCAACGATTATTTCATCTTAATTTGTAATGCTTTGTTTATTTGATTTTTTTTTTTTAAGAACAAACTCAATCTGCATAAAAAAAAATTCTTAAAGCAAAATTGGCTCTGGCGCGTTTATATCGAATAAATTTTAATATTCTTTGACAAAGAATAGCTATTTACAAAGTCTATTTAAATACCAAAGAGATTTCAAATTCGCCGTAAAGACGACAAGATTAAATTCTCTCAGTGCGTCAAAAATTCAAACGGCTCGCTTAAAAACAAAAAAGAAAGAAGCGAGGAAGAAAAAAATTATAAAAGTAAAAAGAAAATTTTGAGAAACCAAAAAAACAACAATAAGGAAAAATAATAATTTAAACCAAATAGAAGTCGGAAAAAAAAAAAAGAAAAAAAAAAGAAAAGAAAATGCATCGAGTGAGTGAAAAAAGGCGAAACGGAAACGCCGCTTGCGCATGTTTTAGGGCTGAGATCTAACTCGTTGCCGCGTAGCGGTAGGACGTTGCCGCAGCAGCCGAGCCTTAGACCGGGCCTTAGCACCGTCGCGTCGGGTCTGATCGATCAGGAAGACAGCGACGGAGCCCTCTCGGCTCCTGAACTACCCTCTATTCGACGAGATCGAGGTAAGGACTCTCTCTCATCACATACTCTCCTCTCCCTCTCTCTCTCTCTCTCTCTTTATGTATAATATATCCACATCTGTGCATGGTGAAGATCCAAGGGAATTTTGATTTAATTTGCTTAGCATTCGAGTCGTATCGTGATAGTGGGTTAACTTAGTGGCTGCTTGAACGATCGGGCTAACTTTTCGTATTATATAGATATATATATATATATATATATATATACATACGTGTGTGCCGATGATGAGGAATTTATACGATGAAGCATATTCGATGCATTGTTACGGAAATAAATTAATCTTTCCGTTAATTATGGAACTCTCGAACTTGATATTATATCGCAACGTTACGACGAAATTTTCTTGGATCAACGCTGTATGCTTGAAATAGTTTTCTTTTTTTTATTTTCCACGCTTTAATGATGATGCGCCACGCTACCATTTATTTATTTTTACTTATTTTCCTTTTTTTTTTTAATGCTATGATGATTGTTGTTATCGTCATTCAATTGAAATTTAATTATTTAAAGAAATGTGCTTATTTAGCATTATCTTATTATTTTTCAATATAGCAAAATAATATTTTTTAAATAGATTTATATGTATATTTATCAGTAACTTTTATTACTCGTGTATAAAAATAGTTCACTTTGCGTGAAATAGTTCACAGCACATTTATATATACATAATAACGTAGACATAAAAAGAATAAACACAACTAACAAACAAATCGATAGGGATGTAACTACTAATGGACGACTTTAACTGGACCAGTATAAATATCGTAACTATGCAACTTTTCGTTTAAAAACGAAAGGGCCGACTATGTTTGTTTATTTATATAGATATATATAAAATGGACTGATCATATATTTGTATCATAATAATAATAATAAAAATAAAAAACCAACGAACGAAGCGAAAATCAACCATTAAAAATCGATATACTAAAATATCCCGTGTTGTCTCTTTTTTTTCTCTCTTGTTCCTTGCGGCCACGTTTCACGTGAACAATTGTAGGAAGAATACCATCGTCGCCAAGCGTCTTCACATCGGACGAGTATAGAGCGTGGCTGAGCAGGACACCGAGCACTTCGGCCCTTTACGAGCAGATAAGATCGACGACGAATCGACCGCCGCGTTATACCTACAGCGCTGAAAACATCCACGCGGCTGTCAATCAGGTGAGATGGAATTTTTATACGTTTATGGTAAAATTTTTAATATATAAAAGCTTACGAATGAAATCTTTTATTTTATATTTATTTAAAATTTGTGAAAGTTACGGATTAGCCAAGATTCTAACCTTAAAATTGAAGTATACGTTCAATAATTAAATTTCGCGTCAAGGTTTTAATATCGCTTTCGTAAATATACATTTTACGAGATATGAATAATACATCTACGTTAAAACTTCTCGCAAAGAAAGTTTTTTTTTCTTTCGTTTGACAACGCTTTTATGAGATATTACGTCGAGTAACCGCATCAAACCATATATTCATAAAACTCGACCAATTTCTGAATAGTTTAAGCGATAGGATAGCCAAATCCACGCTTATGCGATACAGAAACATTTAAAATTTTATCTGACGCTCATTAACTTGGGAGAGGCCAAAGCGAATTTGTGAAAATTCGTGTTTGGTATTTTACCAAAGTATCCCTTTGTTATTATTTTATAGATCGAGGATAGTGCTGTGTGTAACGCAAAAAATAGTGAAAAATTTTAATGACTATAAAATTACCCGATAATTTTTATCGGTAAATTTATGCAATTATAAAATTATGGAAAAAAATTGTAATTATAATTGATATTTAAAATGTTATTATTAAATTTATACTGTAAAATTAGTTTGTTTAACACAACCTGTTAAAACAAGTGTCCAGCCAAACAATAATGTTACGTAAATTTTAAAAAATAATAAAATTAAACGTGTAATTATAATTCATCTAAAAAATATTGAAAAATTTAATAAATATAAACATATATAATTTTAATCATAATCTACTTTGACGTCATATTGTGTATTTTAACTTTCATTATCATTACAATAAAAAATGAAAATATTTAACGTAGAATGTAATACAATTAAATATACTATGTAAATGATATAATAATAGTTCGTACAAGATATGTTGATTTAAATTATTCTAAGCTTTACACATAAACAATAGAAGTCGTTAATACGACATTGAAGTCTAACTAATTGGATTATTGGATACGTTAATTAAAAGCTTTGATCAACCATAATTTAATATAAATATGTATAAAGTGATGGATAATCAAATGTAACATTATCGATAATTAATTTACTGTAACAGATATTATTACTAACAACTATTTTAATTACTCTGTAATATTATTTAATTTAACGTACTTTGTATAAAGAAAATTGAAAAATTATTTGATTTGCTATTGAACGTATTTTAGATAATAATAGAAAAGTTCATTATTATGGTATGGATCGTAAAACTTATTATTTCTTAGTTTAAATTTTTACTCGAATTATTTGTAAAAATTTTATGCATAATTTATCAGCTAAGCTAAAATATTTTATTTAAAAAGTATTTTTATTTTTTTATAAATTAAAAATTATTATAATAAAATTTTAAAATAATAGTTTATAAATAATACTTAATTAATAAGTAAATTAATTAAACCCAAAAATAAATTTATTTATAAATGAAATAAAAATAAAACGCATAAATATTGAAATTTATTACAAAAGCGTAAATTAAAATTTTAAAGCAAATTATAATAAAACATTTTAAATATTAATTTAAAAAAATATTCAACTCTTTATAAAAGATTAATTAAGTCTCAATAAATGCGCGCCAACAGGCAGACTACGGTGGTTACGGTACCTACCGTCCGATGTCGAGTACGCTCGACCGTTTGTCGACGCGCTCGGCCTCGGCCCAGCAAGTAAACCTGGCGAATTTGCGCGCCTCGACGGCGATAAGCTCGTCGAGTCATCGCGGTACGACGGGAGGTCAGCGACCCTCATCCGTCGCCTCGAACGTACGCTCGGCCCTCGTCGGGCAAAAAACAACGAGCGGTACGCTCGCAAGCGCCGCCGGACAACGAGCCACCAGCGTACGCAGGATGCGCAACATCCTCGACCTCGAGTCGACGCGCAGCATACCCACGCCTACGCCTACAAGAACTATAGATCAAAGACTGCTAGACATTAATCCTGCAGGTGAGCTGACGACGATTTATTGACTTTTTTTTTTTTTTTTTTTCTTTTTTGTTAAACGTTTACGACACGACGTTTTTTTCATTCGTTTTATAAGCTGTTTTTGGCTTATTTTTACACGATTTTACGTTTTGGTTATTGCCTATAGAAGATTATTACGCTATGAGTATACTCAAGGTTTACCCTTGATCGGTTAAAATATATCATTCCCTCAAATTTTTAAGACTACTTTTGAAAAGTAGTCTATTATTTTACGTTTTTCTCGAGCACATAGTATAATTAAAGGATAAAGAAAGTAATTAGTGTTATGTTTTTATTTTTGACGAAAATAAAAGTGTTTTATTTAACTTTACTTGACGGTAGATTAAAACTATCCATCTAAAGTTGACATTTAATCAATTCACGTTGAGGACTTGCGATCAAAATTAATTTACATCACAAAGACTGTTCATACTTTTACGTTGATGTTTATAATTTTTTTTTTTTTTTTTTTTTTTTTTATTCCATTATCTTTAATAACATTTGAAATAATATTCGTATTTAAACGATGAATTTTCTTACAAATGATACGTTTATAACAGAAATATCAAATTTAGATTCACTACAATTATATTTTAAAACAATTTTTCATAAAAAAAAAAAAAAATAGATCAGAAAGAAATGCAATCCTCAAATAAAAACGAATGATTTTAAAAAATTTCAGAGTTCCTTAAGTATAAGATAGAGAAACCACCGACGGTGGGCACACCGAGCTCGACGAGTTCTCTGCTGAGCTCGTTGGCGGACAGCGCGAGCAGCGACTTCTCCAGCGGCGTGAGCGGTTTGCTCTGGGTGCATTTGCTCGCGGGTCGCGGTCTGCGCGCCACCACCTCGACCTCAGCGGCTACGACGCCATCCACGCCGTCGGGTCAGCCTAGCATAGGTATGCTTGTGCGCGCGTGTCTGGGTGTTGTTATCGGATGATATCGAGCGAGCGATCGGTTACCAAAGAAATTTCATTTTGGTTTCGTATTTACGTTGCGGCTTTAATTAACGATGAAAGTAATTTTAAAATTCTGATTAATTTTTAATGTTTTTAATGAAAATAATGAGTAAGCGAGGATATTGTTTAAAGTTTGAAAGTACCGGTATCTTGGGTTTTTCATTGAATTAACGAATTTGTGAAAATCAAATATCTGCCAGTAATTTCACTTGATTTTACTTACCGAAACTTTAATCACCGTTTTCTTGAACTTTGGTAACGATAAATTAGCGTACAACTTCGCTCTGCGGAAGTTCACATTCCAACGAGATTAAACGAAGTTAATAGCTAGTTCATTCTTTGATGCAATAATATAGTAATAGCTTTCAAAATTATCAAAACTTTGTAACCTCATTCTCACCTCACCTCGCCTTAAATATTTTCCCATAACGAGGACATATTCGGCATTATCGATAAAATTAAATTTTGAAAAAAATAAAAAATAAAAAAACAGTTAACTGCGGCCTGAGAGACTTGTACTGCGTATTGGAATGCGACCGAGTGCACAAGGCCCGTACGGTCGTACGTACGGGCGACCTGATGTTCGACTGGGACGAGAACTTCGAGCTGGATCTCGTAGGCAATCGACAACTCGACCTGCTCGTTTATTCCTGGGACCCGCAGTACCGACACAAACTTTGCTACAAGGGCTCGGTGCACTTGGCCACGCTGCTCAAGGAATCGCCCATTCATCAGCTGGCTGTTAAGGTCGAACCGCGTGGCACTATATACCTGAGGCTCAGGTACACCGATGCAAATCAAACATTCCGTAGAAGAGGTCTACCGGTTATTTCTCTGGCCACGAGGATCGCGCCGCTTTTCGGTATCGATCTTGAGACTGTGGTAAGTTTATAATGACAAGTGGCTTGGATTTTAATAGAACGACGTTTTTATAGCTTTTTTTTTAACCATTTGAGATATTATTGCCTTTTAAAGATTACAATTAATTTGTTCGCTCGTTGAAATTTTAACAGAATTATTTTTAAAGCAGTTATATAGTTTAAATGTATGCCAATGCTGGAGTAAAGCTTCGGCTATAAAAATCCATTGGTGTAATTCTAAAAATACTGCCGGATCGATATAGATTCTCGTAATAGCTTAGCTTTTATCGAATTAAAGAAAGATTAACTCCGATCCTTACTCAGGATTACGGTTATATCTACAATTGCGAAGAAAATTTTTTTTTTTTCGCGATAAAACAATTAAACGATAAAATAAAAAGTTGTTCGAATAATCATTTACGGTAAGATATTTATTGTACATCGTACTTTTTATAGGTAACACGCGAGAGTAAAACCGGTGGAGTACCGGGAGGCGTATCGACAGCTTTAACGATGGGCAGTGCCGGTGTGCCTAACGTGCCGATAATAGTTTGGCGTTGCGTCGAGGAAGTTGAAAGAAGAGGATTGGACATCATTGGTAAATCTTTGATTACGAATCGTGTGTATACATTATCAAAGTTATTGTACTTGGTAAATTCTAAATAAAATATAATTACTCGTAATAGATTTTATGCCAAACGATTATCTATTTCCTTATCCATATCTTTATTATCGTACATTGAATTTCTTTCGTACACTTCAGGATTATATAGACTCTGCGGATCGGCGACGAAAAAACGAATACTGAGGGAAGCCTTCGAAAGAAACGCGAGGTCAGTCGATCTTTCGTCCGATAATGTTCCCGATATCAACGTTATCACAGGTAAGAATCCACTGTTCGAATCCGAAGCTTATTTGCCTTTTAAATTTACCTTTTATATAAGTATACGAATCTTTAAGTTTATCGAGTGGAAAAATTAATGTAATAGAAAAAAAATTTTCTCCATTAAGGTGTATTAAAAGATTACTTGAGGGAATTACCAGAGCCACTCTTTACAAAGTGCCTCTATCAAATGATGGTTGACGCGCTTGGAGTTTGTTTACCAGATGATCCACAAGGCAATGCTAAATTAATGTTCAGCATTTTAGATTGTTTACCGACTGTTAATAAGGTAAATAAAAATTTTTAAAAAATATAAAAAATTTACTAAAGTTTTTTTCTTAATTTTCCATGTATATTTTTCGCATATATTTTAATTATTAAATTATACAATTTGTCCTTAATTATAAACTATTCATTCATTTAAACAATGTAACTTTATTGAATGCAAGTATCGATAAAATACTTGAAATATTTAATCCAGTGCACCTTGATCTATCTACTCGATCACCTTGCGATGGTCATCTCTCAATGCAATAAAATGTCACCGGCAAGTTTAGCCGTCTGCTTCGGTCCTGTACTTATGCTGCACTCGGATGAAACGGGAGGAATGCTTGACTTCCAACAGCCTATCGCCGTTCTCAAGTATCTGCTCGAAATTTGGCCGGTCAAGTCAGGTAATGTGATTGTTTCAGCTCACGTGAAATTCACTCATCCACCAATGGCAATGCTTTATTTTCTTGTCTTGTGATTCGTTTCTTATAATAATTTGCTGGCACAAATGTCATAATTTCAACACCTTTTTATACACGATTATAATGTTTTTTCTATATGCATCGTTAAAATTTTTTCGTTAAAAAACAAAATGTTATCCTTTATTTTACAAAATTTGACGTGCATGAATTGTAATCACACGTTTTTTATATAGTCGCAGTAATTGGACATTTATGCTTAATTTATGAGTTAATTTTATTAAAAATATATTCAATTATTGCATATAAGTCCGGCTACTGCATTTTTTTAACACGTACACTGAAAAATCACATCTAGAAAGAAAAAAACAAGTAGCCGTTGCTGGCCTTTATGGAAAAAGTCTTTGATGCGCGATATGAAGTTAGCATTAATGGATATTACAATGCAATTTTGATAATAATTGTTTTAAGCTAATAAAATTATGTTAACAAATATCAATTTTTAAAGGATATTAATTTTCTTTTACCTTTATATAATTGAATATATGTCGATTCCACCAGCTATTGAATAGATTGAACAAATAGATTAATATAAATAGTAATAACGAAGAAACTATATAATATTAATACGACAGTTGAATGATTAATTTTATTTAAATTAATTAAAATTTACGTTGCATTGTAGATGTCATTAAATTGAGCTTTTGATCAAAGCAAATCAAAGTTAACTTTTTTCATAATTAAAGATCCCAATCGAAATTCCCAAAAAACTTGTAAGGGCCGTGTAATCAGTAGCTCATTTCACAGACAGTTCGGAAGATTTCTTCAGTCGGTTCAACACTTCCTCGAGTTACGCCACCACTCGTCAACAGCAGTTCGCATCAGCCGCAGGTTTCGGCTGCCTCTCAACTTCTCCATCATCATCATCAGCAGCAGCAGCAGCAGCATCATCATCAGCAATTAATGCAGCAGCAGCATCAGCAGCAGCAGCAATCAATGCAGCAGCATCAGCAGCAGCAGCAAATCCTTCAATCTCACCAAGCGCAGCAGCAGCAGCAGTCGCAGCAGTCGGGCACCTTGCCTCGAACAGGGCTGCCCTGGCAGCAGCAACCCTCACATCATCAACAGCCCCCCACTACTACGTCGGCCGCTCAGCAACTACATCATCATCATCAGCAGCAGTCGCAGCAGCAGCAGCAGCAGCCGCAGCAGCAGCAGCAGACCATCACAACTTCTTCACGGGGTCCGCCACCTCCGCCTATCAAGCCGCGACAGGTATGCGACACTTTGTTAAACGACGTATCCTTATAATACACTTAAGTTATTATTGTCTTTTACTATTAATTACCTTATAGTCGTGTTTTTTAAGGTTCTCGGTTTACTCTACACTCAAACTCTAAGTTTGTCCTCTCTTTTTTTTTTTTTTTTTCTTTCTTTTTTTACGTTTACATGAATTTCCTCTCGTTTCAACACTATCTTGAACCTTCGATATTTGTGGATTAATTATTTTCACGATTTTTCTAAGAAAACAAGAGCATGATGATACTTTTAAGCTTTTTGATGGTGTTAACATTCTATTGCATTGGCACTTATTTTCAACAGAGCACATTACAAATTAATAAAATGCACAATCAATATTAATCAATATTAAAGTGTTAAATGTGTAATGAGTTAAAAAAATTTTTTCACTTTTATCGTCGTGACATATTTTTTTGTTATATTTTATATCATTGTTTGTTATTTTATTTTTTTTTTTTTTTTTTTTTTTTCATATAAAACAAAAATATTTTACAGAATATGAAGGAGCTCATAAAAAATTATTCGCAATAGGTAATTTAAAGATAACGATTGGAAAATTTATGGTACGCAAGGTATAAATATTTTTCAAAATATAAATAAATAAATTTGTAATTTATTTAATGCTACGAAATTAAAGTGTATATTATAATAAGAATGAATAAATAATGTAGATTTCAATTATATATTAATCAAATTTTTGTGAAACTGTTTTATGTAAATTAACAAATAATTGTAATGATTTAATATATGAATGCATAGTCGAAAATTAAATTCCATAAATTCGAATTACAATAATTAATTGATAAAGTAAATTACATTGTACATAAATACAGTTACATTTAAAGTTTCCAATAAAAAATATCGTTCCTTAAAAGAAAAAAGAAGAGGAGAGAATTAAAATATTCAATTGAATTGTTTTTTTTAAAGTTTCAGCATTCTCTTGTATAAAAATAAACCAATGAATTGTTTCGAAGGTTCAAGAGGGCCCGATAAGGAAAATTCGATCGCTTAACGCAGAAGCTCGCTCGCGCGCTTTACGGATTTTCTTTAGCCCTTTGAGCTTAGGAAGCTGTCAGCAGCATGGTAGTTTTAAATAAATCAGCAAGGATATTTCAGGCATTACAGTACATTTTTATTTTTCTTTTTTTCTTTCTTTTCTTTTTTTTTTGTCTTTTTTTTTTTTGTCTTTTTTTTTTGACATAAATACCTGCTCCACGAATGGATTTTAAAGATGTTTTACTAAAATATTCGCGGAATATTTAATAGAATACAGTACTTGTTAATGTTAATACAAGTACAAGGATAATCATTTTATCACAAGGTACACAAAATTATTGTTATCAATTAAAATTGGTCAATTATAAAAAAAAATTCAATTCAACATTATCAAAATAAAAGATTTTCAAAAAATTTGATAGATATCGTTCGTGCAGCAAGTGTATAAATTGCAAATACCTCAAGCTTGACGCGTCAATCGACAAAAAAAAAATATTTATATATATATATATATATACATTCTGATATTCTATCGATACAACAAATGATAGAAACTAAAATACTTTTCCCACTTCATCGATGTACGTTGTACAGACTTATTGTTTAACCTCCAAAAATTTAACCCATCGAGTATAAATGCATGACTCATAAATTAAAAAAATAGCAAAAAAAAAAAAAAAAAAAAAACAAATAAATAAAAATAAATCACAATGTACATTATCACAATCTCAAAGTTTTTCACTTTTCTTCCTTCACATCGTCATCGTCATTACATTTCTGTCAATCATCCTGTTTGTCTTCACTTATTTCCTGGTGTTGTATTTCTAGGTATGGATTTTTTAAAAATCTTTATCCATTACCTACGTTTGTCCATTATTCTTGTCAAATTTTTTTAAAATCATGAACAGTATACTTTTATTCAATGATCCAAAGAACATTATTAATTGAAAACAAGGCAACAATTTCTCGAGGTGATAATTTTTTATTTTCTTCAGCTGATTATTGATTATACTTAAAATTTTGAGATGCTATCAAAGAAGCTTTCTCTGATAAAATATTATTTTATTCTCTCTGAAATATTTCAAAATTTATTATAATTATTATTGAACGAATATTGGCGAAAGTCACTAATTTACATGTAATTTAAAAGTAATTCGAATCATAATTTCTCATTATTTTATAATTAAAGAGGAAAAAAAAATTGCCAAAAGTTTTGATCATATACTTTCAGCTTGTAAATTATTATAAAAAAGAAATAAACAATATTCAAGAGCAAGAAAATGTGACATCCAAGTTATATTTTCCAATATTCAACACGTTTTTCACAATCTTATGTAAGACACTATGTGAGCGATTATCAATGGATTACCCAGTTTCTATACCTTTATTATGTAACTCTCCTTTTCTCTCACATCGTTTTATTTTCTCTCCTTCTTTATCATTGTTTTTTCTCATTTTCTTTACATCTCTCTCACTCTCTCTCTCTCGCTCTCTCTCTCTTTTACTTCTTGCCTCTCTGTCTTCTATCCCCCCCCCTCTCTCTCTCTCTCTCTCTATCTCTTTCTACCCTGTCTTTATTATTTATACAATAGTGACGTATTTACGTTGTCTTCTTTATCTTTTGTTTGGGCACGTATTCAGAGCAAACGCAAATTGCCGGCTCTACCAAATCGCTGACAGCACAGAGACGCCGCTTCTTGCACAGGTACATTATCGTTATCGTTTCTCTCTTCCCCTCACCACTGACCCCTATATCATATCCGTTCGTTTTCTCATTCATTTACTCATTTATTCATTCATTCCATTTCCATTAACACGTTTGTAATAATAATTCGATCGTTACTTCCTACATGTACGTTTGCATACGTGTCTGTTTGTTAATAAATGCTTAGCTCACAAACCATTACATCTTCTTTTTTTACCGCATGCTACGGTGAATTGCGAGAAAAGATTATTATACATTCGATTATCGAAAGATTATTACACGATGAAAAATATTTCGATTTTTACAGTAATTTAATCTTCTCTTTATTATTCATCGAACAACTGCACGAAATAGGTGTTGCGTTGCACGTAATAATATTTCCAGCAATACTATCATTTACGTATTTACCATCGACTAATATAAAAAAAAAAAATATTTTCTAATTAAAAAAATTATTAATCAAAAATTTAAAGGTTATCTTCAAGATCAACTTTAAATACTGTTGGTTTGTGTAGTAATAGATATATCAATATGCGTCGTTTCTTTATTATTAAAATTATTCAATTAATAATTAGAATACCGTTAACATTTAATTAACTTGTTTATCAATACAATCGTGCGATTGAAATAAATAAACAATGAAAGAAATGTAGAAAAGTTAAATAAATATTTTTATAAATATATACTTAGAAATTTTTTTCATACCGTTAGAATTTATAAAGAATATACAATGCTTTATTTGTATTTGATATGCTAATATTAGGCATAAAATAGACTATGCGTAGGCAATGCAAATATCTTTATTATTCATTTTAATGACATAGCAAATGCTTTTTTTTATATATATTGTAATTAAGTTACATAATTACAAATTTTACAATTGATTAGTAATGAATAATTATTTTTTTTTTTTTTATTTTATTCTTATTCAGGCTTAAAAAATTATTTATAGACTTTAGAATTTCAAACATTTTCAATAAATTTTTTGTTGAATTTATCAAAATATGAATGATACAATTTTATTATTTCTTTTTATGATAAATTTTTATATAAAATAAACATTTACGGCTTTTAGAAAACATGAAGAAATGACGCATAGTGAAGCATATGTAAAGAAGACTACTATAATCTCGAAAGCAAAAAGCTTGCTTTTTAAATAAAATAAAAACCTTTAAAAAGTGTTAAAAATAATAATAATAATAATAATAATAATAATAATAATAATGATAATAATAAGAATCGATTAATAAATCGAAGATCAAACACGACGACAACTGACAGAAAAATCTATGGCGCGTGTCTCACCAACACGCGTCGGTATATTTTTTTTCTTTTATTCTGCAGCAGGTGATAGTCTCGTCACCAGGTTCACCTAGCAGCGAGGATTCCAGCAGCTATCAGGAATCGGTTAAGCTTAGTCGCGCGTCGGTCAACAGTGCTCAGCAGCAGCTACATCAACAACAACAGCAGCAACAAAATCAGCAACAACATCAGCAGCAACATCAGCAACAACATCAGCAGCAGCATCAGCAGAATTCGAGCCCAATCGTCAGCAAGCCGCATCCGCACTCGACGAATCCCTTTCTCAGCTCGATGAGCAACGGGAACGGCAACGGGCACGGCATCACCGGCAACGGCAACGGCCACGGGCACAGCGTAAGCTTCTTCGGGAACGGCACGAACGAACAGATCACACCGACCAGCAGCGTCGACACGGAAGACGGCGGCACCGGACACCCCGAGGAGGGCGAGCGCGGTGTCGAGGGCGACGCCGAGGCCAGCGACGACGACCACCTCGGCAATACCAACAAGCACTGAGACAACGAGACTGCGAGTATCGCGAATGGACGGGACGATAATGCGCGTACGGATTACGTCGCGTACGACAAAGATAAATGCGAAACAATTGTGGTGTACGGTAGGACCTTCGATTTGTACAATCCGTTTGCTAAATAGGTGAATTAATGGCGGAGGTAATCCATAGGTACGTTGTCCGATCCTTATTATAGGAGGAATTTTACAAACCGTAGGTCAATATCGATATATCGACAAAAAGTGCAATCTACATTTGTATGTCCATAATATACAATTTGTCCAATGATGTTACGAATCGTCATCATGATAATCGAATAAAATTGAAGCACAAAGTGTTAAGACACTGAATAATAATAATAATAATAATAATAATAATAATAATAAAAATAATAAAAATAATAATAATAAAAATAATAATAATAATAATAATAATAATAAATAATAATAATAATAAATAATAATAATTATTAAAATAATACTAATACTAATACTAATAATAATAATAATAATAGCAAGAAGAAAATTAAATAAACAATACACGTTTACAAAATGGAGATTACACTGTATATTGGAGGCACACAGACTTTAGGTTGTATATAACACATGTTGAGTGTGTATAATACATAAAAAATTAAAAAAAATTAAAAAAATGAAAAAAAAAAAAAGAAATGTACAGCAGGATCTCCATTTTGTCAAACTCCCAATACACAATTTGATTTCGAGATATAAGATTAAACGAGGCACTAGAGGCACGATATCGAGCCGTGTAATTGCAAGTTATTGCAGAATGGTTCTTAAACTGTGTATTGCTGTAAAATGCGATATGTGGCTGGATCTCCATTTTGTAAGTTGTATACGAGACGGTTGGCGGTTAAAGAGAATAACGGCACCGATTGCTGAATTAATAAAAACGCTAATAACGATAAGTTTACAAAATCGAGGTTGGATCGTCGATTGAGTTATACCTGTAGAATAAAAATACCGTACGAAATGAAACAAAACCTCAATTTTGGAAACGATGCATAATGAGCTAAAATATGACTGTTACTGAAAATAATAATTGATAATCGAGGAACAAAACTCTGTACCTTAATGTAACTTAATGTACCTCGATTTCAGAAACTGCTAATAATATTTACACGTTTACATAATGGAGGTCATACTGTACATTAAGTATATGTACATTCTCTCACGAATAATTCAGCAGCCCGACGACTAATGCATACATTCGGTGAAATTCCGAGCAAGTACACACACGTAGACTGTTGTCGAACAAAAAATTAATTAATATAAAGTCTGATTGCTGTGAATGGGAAAAAAAATAATACATAATAGAATGACAGACACGTACATATATACACACAAAATAAAAAAATAAAGAAACAAAACAAAAATAAAAAAAAAAAAAAACAAAAAAAAAAAAACAAAAAATATGTAGGCGAGTTTACGAGTTTTTATACGGACCTTCCAAAAGACAAAGTTTTTATCGGGCTTATGTCTCTCCCTTTTATAGAGGGAAAAACGCACGTCACAAATAATAAGGAAGAAAAATGAGATACGAGAGACACGACACGATATATATGTTTCAACACAGTTACAAAGATGAATAAAATTAAGAAATCGCAAACGTGAACATACCAAAGAATAAAAAAGTTGAATACGCATAATGGTCGGTTTATATACAATATACTATATATACACATGCTATATATACTATATATATATATATATATATACATATTCGTAGACTAGCCACAGTATACATGTGCTTTTGATAAAGACTATTATTAACTAGTAGTATTAGCCAGAATTGAATCGCGCGGTAACGCATAAATAAGACATGAAAATTGTGTGAAAACTAAATGAGCGATATGAAGCCCAACACGAAATACGATATAAACCAGACGCAGACGGCTCTGATTGGAAATTTTATTTTATTTATAACCGTTGTAATTATTTTATAAATCGAATGAAAAAATTAGGATGACACAAATAATTTAATTTTTTATCTTCGTAATATTTAATTTGCTAAAGTATTTGTATAAAATATTAAATATTTAATACCGATATGTTTTTCACGATAAATAGATCAATAATTTCCATTCAGAGCTATTTGAATACCTGCGAACAATATATAAATAAAAATACGCGAAAATGAAAAATAAACGATTTTTGAGTGCTGCTGTGTATATAAGAAACGATATGCACATGTAAACATAAAATAAACAAAATAAAATGGATTATAAATCCTAAAAAGGGAAGAAAAATAAAAGAAAAAAATAAAAAATAAAACGAGCGATGACACAACAAGTGAAATGCTGCACCGTGTTATTTAAATGTACATGTTGACAATAGAGCGATGCAAAATAAAAAAGAAAAAAAAAAAAAAAACAAAAAAACAAAAGAATAAGATAAAAAAAAATTCTCGATGAAGTTAATGACAAACGATAAACTTGCGCGAAACGATAATAATCTCGATTATATACGTCACGTGAAAGAACGCGAGGAAAGCCGCGGTTATGCAATTAAAGAAAAGAGACGGAAGGAAAAGAAGAAGAATAAATAAACAAATGAAACACAATAGTCCTTTTCGAGCCCGCAGTAATAGTCAGTATTATTAGTGCACGTTTGACATACGTCAAAAAAAGAAAAAATAATAAATAAATAATAAAAAAAAGCGCTTGATAATTTTCGTCGGTTTAATAACAAAGCAAACGAATAATAAAAAAAGTAACGATAAAGAAAAAACAAAATTGTAGATCGTTCCAAAAAAAAAAAAATAAATAAACAAAAATAAAAAAAAATAAATAAATAAAATACAAAAAATCCACTGCAAAAAGTTGTAAGATATAAACTTAGTGCATACGTACGTGTAAACACTGTATGATTTCTGGCACGTAATAGATATAATGCAATCATGTGTGCGGTTGCGTATCGCGACGTTTAATTGTTCCCTTCTCCCTCCTCTTTTATTTTTTTTATCTCTTATCTTTCATTGTTTCTTTTCCCTTACTTTTTCTTTTTTTCTTTTCTATTCGCAATGTCGCGTTGTAAGTGTGTAAACAAACGTTGACGCGTTATATAAAAACGTATATAAATATATATATAGAGACGTCGCCGAATAACGAACATTAGTGGAAAGCTCGACGTGAGTTTTTCCATCGTCCGAAAATTCTCGCAATCGATTTACGGCGTTTAATACGATTGTTATATATATATATATATATGTGTACACACAAAAATAGACGCGCGCGCATTATACATTTTCCTCTTACGTATACTATAGAGAAAATTCACAGATTGGATGAGACAGGGTTGAATCGGTTAAATTATCTAGAAAATTTAAAGCGTTAAGTTTTATGCTTTCACGGAGTGCGATAAACTATACACAGATGTTTGATTGATAAATGTTTATCAAAATAGATTTTAATCTATATATCATAGAGATAAATAAAATGCCGTCTTTTACTTATCCTGTAAATGTTTTTACGTTGCTAGTTAACGAGGAGATAAAAATTTTAAGCTTTATTATTATAGAAAATTAAATGTATAAAAATAAAAATAAATTATCTATAATGATTTCGAAATATTTTAAACTAATGAAAAACTATATAAACGAAGCTTCGTTTAGCATAGACATTGAAAATTCGATTCGACGATTTAGTCCGATTCAATCCGATATGAAAATAAAGGATCGAAAGTAAATAAAGTAAAGTTTTTTCGCGATTAATCGAATCTTCATTAATAGGCCGAAGCATAAATTTATTGTTGTCGCATTGTGTGCGTGCGCACCGACCAAAAGTATATATATATATATATATACATAAAGACGAAAAAATGAATAAAAATTATTAAATGTATAAATTCATCGCACTTGAAAGAATCGCGTCTTCGTGTGAGGTTTTCGCGTTTACACGATGAGATTTGATTCGGACTCTGTGTATATTGTCATAGCTCTGCTATAAAGCATTATGAATTTCCAATTGATCGTTATGTAATAATGATAATAATTATGTAAACTTGCGTCGTCGCCAGCTAACGTCGGTCGATTAATCACTCGTGCGAGCGTCGAATAAGTGGGCACTCGCTAAAATTTTCTCGAGTATAACGTTTTCCTTGAACTTTTTTTTTATTCTGTATTTTTTTTATTTTATTTTTTTTTTTTATATTTTTTTGGTGAACTGATAATAGTATTTCGTTCAAAGAAATTTTTTATCGCGTATGTTTATTAGACTGTATTACCAAATGACTGTTTCTTAAACGATGAAGATTATAAAATTCAGATTTTATAACGTATTATTTAAAAGTATAGCAGCGTTATAAACGATGTGAAATAGTCTTCGGTTTTTTATTTGAGTGAATAGTTTTTATACGAACTTTAACGATCGAGAAGAGAAAAGAAAAAAAGAATTTTTTCTGTAATATAGTATTTAATTTAACAAAGCTGTATAATGTTCAAAATATAATGCAAAATGTTTCGAAATACTATAGATTTGGTCCTTGATTTAGTAAAGGGAGAAATAAATAAATCATTTATAAGAACAATCACGTAAACTGTTCTATTAAGAGTTGAAATGCCAAGTACTGATTATATAAGGTGCTGAAATAAATATATAAATGTATAAAGTATAATCTCATTTATTGCATAATCGTCAGTGCCCATAATTTCGAAAAAAAAAAAACGCGCGAATAACATCATTTAGAACCAAAGCAGAAAATAAAAAAAAAAAAAAACCAAAAATAAGAAGACGAAAGATAAATGATTTTTCCGTAAAAATAGTTTAAAACAAAAATAAAAAAAGAAAACAGAATAATAACGTGGAAACTAAAGGAACAAATGATGCTAAAATAAGCACACTGCCGCATTTTGTAAGTCGACTGTTGTCACATGTGTATACTTGTAACCTACTACTTATTATATATTTAATTGAAACTCAAAGACCGAATGCATTTAAAAAAAATAAGTGCAAACAAGGAAACTAAGACTTTTTCTGATACGATGGCGTTTTACGAGTCTCTCGAAAGAAAGCGCGCAACAATACACATTCGACAATACGAAATAATAACAAACAAAAATAAGAGAGAAAGAGAGAGTGAGAGATAAAAAGAGGAAGAAAAAAAAAAAAAGATTAACTCAAATATGTAAAGAAACCATAATTTGTTAAGTATTTATTGACATTAGCTCGCATCCCGAATCCAACCGATCGATCTGATAAATAGTTCAATCATCGATTTCGCCGATGTCAATCAATCGCTCGTGTGTGCACCCAATTAAAATTAAATAACAAACGCGTACATATAAACTAAGAGTTTAAAATTAAACTTTCGAGTGGCTTCGTAATCGTGTATATTCAATTTTTGGCGCCAAATGTATATTTAATAAACAACGTGAGCAGTCCGATTAGTTTTTTGTCGATTTTCCAAAGTCGTATATATATATATATATATATATATATATATATATGTATAACTATTAGTCAGTCCTATGATAAATAAACGAAAAAGAAAAACAAACAAAACGTCTTCTGAGCGCACACTTTCGATAATCTATATGTTAAAGATTTTTGTACAGTCGAGTTTAAAACCCTCCCGTTCGAGTTGAATAAAAAAAAAATAATAACAATAATAATAATAATAACGGTATAGGTTTGTGAAATTAAAACTGTATAGGCACGCAAGCGATCTTCAAATTTCTACGAGCGAAGAGAATTCATTTATTTCTTTCCTTGACTTTTAACATAATTATGAGTTATTAAATTGTTTTCGATCAACGTTTACTTAAAAGAGTAGATTTAGAACGATATTTTTCTCATAGAAATTTAAATAATAATAAACAACCCAAGAAAATCATGTGTGGCGAATTTCGTGACGAAATAATCTTAAACATACGAGAGCGACCAAGTAGATCTCAAACTGCTGTTGAAATAGAATTTAATGACAAAAAAAAAAAAAAAAAAAAAATGAGTAAATGAATAAATTTATGTTCTTGTTGATATAAATAAAATTATATGATAATAGCAATGTTTGAAAAATTTTAAATCAATAAAATGTTACATTTTTTGCTACTAATTTTTAATTTAAAGAAGAAAATAAAATTCTAATCGACTGAGATTCGCCAATGTGGGAGATGCAATACGGATGAAATTGGATACGAAAACGCGATTAATAACGTAGGGAAAAAGTTGAATGAGAATTATACATACGAAACTAATTTTTTTGAAAAACGTAATTAACGGCATAGACATTCGTTTGACTGAAGGAGATATCTTACAAATCTTCCGCATGATAATGCGCATAAATTTATACTAGCTTAGCATTTTTTTAAAGCACTTTTTATCTCGTTTACTTAAACACGTCGACACTATGTGTGAAATTTTCTATATAAACACTGAGTGTTTGATCAAGATCGTTATATATCGTTTTGAAAGCTGTTCAAAGCCCAAAACATTTTCATGAATTCTTAAGTAAAGATTAGACGAGTACTATTCCTTATTAATCAAAGTATCAAGATTCGAAAAATTTTCTGCTATAGTTTTTATTGCAACAAATAAGTTCGATTTTTCGTCTTCCTTACTAAAAAAAAAAAAAATTAAATAAATAATAATAATAATAATAAACAAAACAAAAGGTTTAGTTCGTCTTCTTGAATAATTCGATTAAACTCGATGGACCACAATTTAATACACACAAAGAATCGATTTAAAAAGAAAAAAAATAAATAAATAAATAAATAAAAGCATTACAAGCAAAACAAAATGCTTTGGATGCAAAAGATTTTTCTAAAATTAATATTAAAAAATGTTGAACGATTATTTTCTATCTAGTAAATTAGCCTCGATGGATTCTTCACACGTTTACAAATGCAGAAATCGGAAAAAAGTTCGACGAATTCTATATAATTAAAAAACGCATAATTACTACTAAACTACTTGTTCGATGAAACATTTATAGGCAATTTTCTGAGATAATAATATGAATATAACGGTCGAACTTTTCTCAAACTTTTCCTTGATGACAATTTCTCTCGCAATCTTTAGATAAAAAATAAATAAAATAAAATTAATAATAAACTTAAATAAGAATATATACTGCGCTTTGACAAACGATTTTTTATCCAAAAAAAAAACAGACCTAGCAATTAATTATTAAACAATTTTTCGATTTTTAAACAATTTAAACACTTATCAATCGCCATTTTTAAAACAAGAGAGAGAGAGAGAGAGAACGGAAATGAATTTTTACGAATCACCGTGAGTTTGCTCTTTGGGTCCAAGTGATAAACGGTGTTCGCTAAATTTACACACGTTGCTATAACATTATAAAATACATTAAATAAAAAAAAAAAAAAAAAAACATAAAAAAAACAAAAACATAATAAACATACATTCACCGATTAAAGTACTGATTCAAAAAGTCTTTTTCATTAGATAGGAGATGTGAGATTTTATGAAAAACATAAAATAAACTCTAGCTTTTTCATCGCACTCGTCACCATCTCATCCACTTGTCAACGGTCTAATTTTCAAAGTTTTCTGTATCACCGCATTTTTGAACAAATAAACAAATAAATAAAAAAAAAAAACCCGAACTTTTGAAAAAAAGGGAAAAACAAGCGAAGAAAATAAAGCCTCTAACGAACTGAAAAATATTTTTTTAATTTGATAAAAGACAAAACTGTGTTGAATTTAAATTTACGCGAGTAAATAATTAAATAATAATAATTAAAATAATAATAACATAATAAACTAAACAAAGATAAATAAACAAACAAAGAAACGCCAGAGAAAATTGAAAATTAGAATCGCCGCTCTGTCTGCGGTTTAAAGGTTTATTAAAGTTTTAAACTTGAGCTTGAAAAAAAAAAAAAAAAAAAAAAAAAAAAAAGAAAATAATTAACAAATAAACGAAAACTTTAAAATGTAAATAATATATGATTCTGGTGATTTTTCAATTAACCAAGCCCTCGGCGCGAGTTTCGTCGCTGATTGAAAAATATCATTCACACGTAGCGTGGCTTTGTGCGTGTCTATTACAAGAAATAAAAAATTAATAAAAAAAAAGAAAATAATAATAATAATAATAATAATAATAATAATAAATAAAGTGTCAAAAATCTCCCTTCTTATAAATATATAAATATATAAATATATAAATAAATAAAAAAAAAAAAAAAAGGAACGAGTAATTAACGAAAAAACATATCTCCCTCACGTTTGTTGATTCCTCTGATGTGCATTATAAAAAGTAGAGAAAAATAAAAATAATAAAAAAATTAATAAATAAAAAAAAATAAAAAAAAAAAAAAAAAAAAAGTAAAACCAAATAATTGCATAATATCGTCGCAACGTGCTTGTATAATTAAATAATGAAAGTACATAATCTGACAAAAGCGAAATATTCTTATCACCCGCAATTCCACGTTTCATTCCTTCATCAATATGTTTGAAATCGCGCAACAAGTATCGCTCTTTAATATTGATTTCGTTGGTTGTTGATTTGACTTAAACAAACAAAACAAAATAAAATAAAAAAAAAAGAAAAAAACAGATAAAAGATTGAAAAAGAAAAGAATAATTAGATTTTTTTATGATTTATTTACTCACTTTATATCAACACACGAATTCAAGTGAAAAGTTCCACATTTTTTACATGATCAAACGTTTTTAAAACGCCTAATCTAGCTAGGTTCTAATAAATTTTTGAAAAACTACTTCTACTTTAAAAAGAAAAGAAAAAAAAACTTAGCAAATTCTTTTTAAAAAAAGTGTATGACAAAATAACGACTGCATTCGAATAATGACGAATTTTTTCTCGACTTATTTTAAAAATTTTGAACAAAAAAAAAAGCCATTAGTGATTTTAACCCAATGTAATAAATAAAATATTTAAAAAAAAAAAAAAAAAAAAAAAAAAAAAGGAGTGATGATGTGCGCGAAAGAGATTGTTAGCTTAGGTCATCGTACATATCATAGAAAATCGCGTTTTATCATAGAGAGAAAATAGATTCGCTGTTCGCAGGCCTATTCGATGCATAAAAAAAAATATATATATATATAAATATATTTATATATATATGTAAATCACTCATACTCATCGCGAACAAAAGAAATATACATATTCATTGACAGATGCGAAACAGCAATTGAAAGGAAATGAAACCAGCAAGCCTTGGTTTATAATGCGAAAAAAAGACAAAAAATCCAATTACTACGCGCATATCGACATTATTCGGAAGGCTTGTGAATTTAAAAATGGGATGTACGCATAGATCGAGCCTCTTAATTGCCCATTAAAATTGAAGACAGTTGCTGCGACCTAAATGTAAATGTCACGGGTCATTTTTTTTGTTTACGCGGTACCTTGGAAGTTTATTTTTCTCATGTTATATTAATTTCAATATTTTCTGATATTTTATCGAATTAAAAAAAAAAAAAAAAAATAAGGCAATCTCATACAGGCTTATATCTAATGCAAAATCATTACAAAATCGTTAACCAACCGATTTTACTCGATGGGCCATCGTTTTTTTGTGAGGCGTAGTCGCATCATTACAGCTCATTACATACATATCCACATACGAATGAACGAAAGACCTCTTTTATTCTCCACGAGTGATAAAAGTAGTGAACGTATTTAAGAGAAAATAAAGTAATAAAAAATAAAAGAAGAAAGCAGACAAAACCGCGTCATAATATCACAAAATATTGTTATCACACGATCCATTATCAATCTCATAATCATGGCTATATCATTAAGAGCGAGAAAAGGACAAAAACGAGAGAAAATAAATAAAAAAAAAAAAAAAAAAAAAAAAAAAAAAAAAAAAATATAACAAATAATAATAATAGCAAGAAACGAATGCGTGATGATTAAGAAATACGAGATGAAAAAAAAAAAAAACTAATAATAGTAATAATAATGAAACAATAAATATAATTGAATAATAATATGAAAAAAACGAGAGAGTAATAATATAAACCGAAAGGAATTTAATGGCGAGCGTGTGTATGAATAACTCCGTAGCTTCGTGCGTTAATTAAAATGCGTTCTTAACAAAATGATTTAGGGAATGAACGAGTTTAGAGAGAGAGAGAGAGAGAAAAATAAAAAGAAAAAAAAAAAAGAAAACAAAAACAAATGAAAATAACAGTCGTACTAATAAAGCCAGTAATAAACGAAAATGAAGAAAACAAGTAAGTAAATAAATAAACAAATATCGAGAGGGAACATCGTGATTGACAGAAAACGATTGCAACAAACTTCGAATTATTTATTTTTAACTTTACTTATATATATATATAAACGCATAGATTGAAAGAAAACAAAATTTTTGTCGTATTTGGGCTTCTCTCGACAAGTCTAATAACATAATAGCAGAAACATACAAAGATAAACGACGACGATAAAAGAACATTACTCGGCGAGTGACTCATTGAAAAGATAAAGAAAAAAAATATGTAAGAACGAGCAAATTTAATGGATAAAATGGCTAAATTTTGAAAAAGATAAAAATTAACTCGGCAAACGCCGAGAGCTATATCGTGGTTTATAAATCACGCTGCGAGTGCGACCGATTCGATTACGATTGAACGATCGACGACGCAACTTAAAAAAATTACGTAAACGACGACGAGAGACGAAGAAAGAGAATGAAAGAAAGTGCGAGTGAGAGAAAGAATAATTTAATCGTGAAAAAGTCGCGCGAATCGCTCGAGAATTGAAAATTCTAGTATACATATAAATATTTATAAATACGTGCAAAGTAGCGTGAATGAAAGATACATATAACTTAATGCGTGTGATCAACGATAAAAGCAAGCAAGCGTGCGAGTTCTGAGTGTGCGATAAATAAACGAAGAAGAAATAAAAATGAATAATATATATATAAATAATTGCAGCAATTTGGAGCGAAATCAATAATCGTAATGATTATAAAATGCGCGATTATGATTATTACGCGAGGGGTGACATTTAAATGGGACAATTGTGTACCGGCAGGCAAGTACATACCAATATTATCCTCTATCAGTATTTATTACGTACGAGGCAAACATCCCGCGTTTATATAGGTACATACAAAAAGAAATAAATAAATAAATAAATAAATAAACAAACAAATAAATAAAAATTGACAAAAAACACATGAATAAATATATATATATACATACACGTATACATATTATACATATGTTATATTATACAATGTATATTATGACTATATAAATAAACGCGCGTGATTATTATATACAGATTATGTAAAAGAGAGTGCGGTACGCGCTCAAGTGGTTTTTCTTTTTAATTTGTCGTTGCGTTTTTTTTTTTTTTTTTTTTTCTTTTTTTTTTTTTTTTGTTTTCGAACATGAGAATAATACGAATACGAATGAAAGAAGGAGAGATAGAGAGAGAAAGAGAGAGAGAGAGCGATGGAGAAGTGCGATTTTACAAAAGTCGCGCGATTAATTATTATTGTTCTCATTATTATTATTATAATTATATAGTAGGCGTTTAAAGAATCAAGGAGCGATGAGCAATGATGTGTATCGATATTTTACGATCGTTCAACGGAGGTAATTAATTTATCTCAAAGTTGAAAGCATAGTAAAAAATAAATGGCGGAATGCGAAATACGTTAAAATAATAAAAATACGATAATGATAAGAACGATCGACCGCCGTTGCTTTGAACCAATATTACTATTAAATGATTATTTTACTAGGTGCATCAATCGGGCCAAATGTAACTAAATTTGCGTTGTCTTTGCTTTGTTTAAATGAATGACGCATTGTAAATTTACATTTAATCGTTCGTTGGTTTCATTTAACATTTTAAACGAAATTCAATTGTTTCAATTGAATATCGTAAATCTTCCACAATGTTCAGCCATATATTTAACGCAACCACGTTATTTCAAAGACAACGCGGGTTCGGTTGAAGGTTAAACGTGAATAAACGAGCGCTTGTACGAGAATGAATGAGAGCTAACGAATGAACGATTATACGCAAATGCACAATGAAAATAGGGTGTTTAACGTTTGTTCTTGGTTTTTTTTTTTTTTTTTTTTTTTTTTCTTTTCTTTTTATTCCTCCTTTTTTCGTTTTTCCTCTTCGAAATGAGACAAACTGGTTTGTCTCGTTAAGCGGTTACGAAGCCTCGCTATCTACAATCGTTGTACTACAATGGAGCTTCGTTAGAACGTATTTAAAAGTGAATAATTATTGGACGGAAATAATTAAAATATATTACCTTTATATTCACACAATGAATAAAATATATAAATCACTGATAATTTGACGAAAAATTTGAAATCGTATTTTATCGCTTTATTAAAAAAAAATTGTTTGCTTATAATTATGTTTAAAATAAACGATGATAGAAACAGTTTATTTTTGTAAAAAAAAAGAATTATCGGTGAATAAAAGGAAGAAAAAACGTTACGTGAAAACGTAGGAGTAAAAATTACATTTTTAAAAATGCGTTTTAATTGAAGAACGAACGATCGATTAGATTTGAAATAAATCGACGTCTAAAAGTAAAATAGCGAGGTTTCGCATATAAAATTGAATATGAAATGTAGATTAAAGAAAAATAATCGGTGTAGAAAAGAAAAACGTCAATTTCAACTCAAACAAACATGATACTAGTGCGACAGATATAAAAAAAAAAAAAAAAAAAAAAAAAAAAAAAAAAAAAAAAATTCAAAAAGAAAGAAAAAAAAAAAAATAACGTACAGAGAAATATAAATAACGCTAGAAAATAGTTAAACGCTTCGTTTTTAATCGATTGTAAAACTATAGATAGAGTTTAAACGAACGTCGCGTGGAAGGAAATAAATAAAGAGAGCTAAATGTAAGCTAGTAGTGTATACCGTTGTTTTGTTGATTGTTTTTCATAGATTTTATTAACGAAAGTAAATAAAAACAAGACAAAAAAATGCAAAAAAAAAAAAAAAAAATTGAGAAATGAAGAAAAGATAAAAAAGAAAAAAAAAAACAAGTAAACACCGTCTCCAAGTCTCGTGCAACGCAAACGCTGAAAAGAAGATTTGCGTCAATGGGTTGCTGATCGCTCGATAAATCGATGAATATCTTCTTATTTGGGCCGTCGTGAATTAAAATTCGACGGCATTATATTGTGTATAATGTTAGTTAAAGGTTTAAAGAGATATGCACTTTGAAGAATCGATGATTTTTCACAAGTACCCAGTGTACACTAGTCGTAATTGATTTGTAAATAAATAGGGATATTGTTGGGTTGTCGATATAGTTTCTGCTTTTTGTTTTTGATGTAAGTAACTTAATGGAATTGAACAGAGTTTAGATTTCGGTAAAGTGTTAATTGATGGCACTTTATGATTTTTATTCAAAATGTAGAGATATATTTGTTCAAATGAATTTTAATGACGAGCGTTGCTCAAACAATTATAGGTGCTAATTGATTAATGATTTCAGGTTTACGAATAGATGAAGAAATATTTTGGTTGTCACGTTATCGGTTAGAAATATCTGTCCTTTTTTCTTTGTTTTGTTTGGGAAGGAAAATTTAACGACTTTGAGGAAAGTTCTAATAAGCAATATCATAAGCATAGTATTTTTTTTAAATGTATATTTTTGTAATAAAACTGAAGATATCGTTTTTTTTTTTTTTTTTTTTTTTACTTTCTACACGATGAATTTTAAGAACATTAAGAGTTATAAAGTAAATAAAAAATATTTCAGCTAATTATTAAATTGGTGCATAGTTTAAATTTAATTGGGTGATACTGCTTATTGAATTTTATTTCTTTAAAATAAGTAAAGAATAAAAAAAAAAAAAAGTATTAAACCAATTATCGCGAATTTTCTAAATCCATTGAAATGAAATTTTATCAACGATTGACTTTGACTTTTAATTCGCTATCGGAAAACCAATACTTGCAGCGTTATTTGAATAAAAAAAAAAAAAATGAAAAATTTCATTTCAATAGGTTTAGAGAGAATATTTTAAAAGCTATACGGGTTCGCGACGAAACGCTGGTCAATTTGAAGGGTCAAATTCTCGAATCGAACAAAGAAGAATAGTTGAAGATGAAAGAAAATATAAATAAATAAATAAATAAAAAAAAAAAAAAAAAGTAATAAAAGCTAAATAAAAGGAGTTGAATAAAAAATAAAAAAGCAGTAATAGCAATTCGCACGCGGAGAATTTTAAAAGCGCGCGCGTAATGGACAAAAAAAAACAAAGAGAAAATCACGCGCTCGGTTATAATTCTAATAACGAAACAAAATGCGTGTAATGCGCGAGACGTGGTAACGGCGTAAAAGCCGCGATGACAGGACTATTTTTCTAAGTTGCAAAAAATAATATAAATGCGTAATGGATAAAATTAATAACGTTGCATTGTCGTTATTAGAGTATATATATTAATAGTATATATCGAATATTTTAAATGAAATAAATAACTAGGCAGAGTGTAAAAGAAAGTCAAAGAGTAAATATTAAAAGATGATAAAGCAAACAAGAAAAAAAAAATAACAAACAAAATACAAAAAAAAAAAAAAAAAAAAAAGATGAATAAAATGAAGAAAAAAATAACGATAAAGATATTTACGCAGGTTTGCCGAGCGGTCGGTCGTTCGAATTAACGAATTATACGGCAAGATTCCGTAATTTCAGTAAAAGAAAGAAGAAAACTTTCCGATCGAAATATCGATACAACGCGATGGTATATAAAGAATGGAGTTGTGAAAAAATTTGAAAGCGAGCGCTTGATTATTATATATGAATTTATCGATTGTATAATGCGAGCGACGTTATATTTAATTGTAATGCTGCTGCGCCGCGCGCGAGAATAATAGTATGCGAGAGAGTGAGAGTGAGAGAGAAAGAGTAAATAACATATGGTGTTGTAGACGATTAATTTTGACGAAAGAAAGAAAGAGAGAGAGAGAGAGAGAGAGAGAGAGAGAGAGAGAAAGAGAAAAAGGAGATAAAGAACTGTGTAAGAGTGTTGTAAACTCGCAAAATGAAAAATAAACAAAATAAATAAATAAATAAAGATGAAAAAATTAAAAAAAAAAAAAAAAAAAAAAAAAACACATTCTCATCTCATAGAGCATGAGAAGAAAAAAAAACGAAGATGAAGAAATGGGAGAGAAAGATTAAACAAAAAAAAAAGGGGGGAATAAAGAGAATAAGAGGAAATTATCGAATCGTTCTGTCAGTCACCTCATACCTATGATATATATAATACAATGTCATGATACTATGCTGCCATACAATATAAATATATGTCTACGATAAGGAAACAGTATATGACTAAAAAACATAAAAGAAAAAAAAAATTAAATAAATAAATATGTTATAAGCACGCGCCTCGGCGGTGATGACGTCATATCCTATTGTTTATCTAAATTTATTAATACCCCTGAAGTTTTTTCCGAATTATTCAAATCCTATCGTTACTATTTCCTTTTTACCATTTTGATACGTGATTTATTTGATCAGTTAATTATATTGAAAGGTTTAAGATTATTATTCTTTTATATAAAGATTATTTTACAAAAGTTATATTTATTAATGCAATGTTGGAATATTTTCTATATACTTTATTGGAAATGCCATTAAATACAATCATAAGGAACTTTAAAACCAGTTTTAGGTCAAAGTAAATATACTTAAAATATTAAAATTTTTATTGGTATTTGATGCATTTTTAACCGGTTACAAAATAATTAAAAGTTGTTTTTTTTTTTACTTGCAATATTCGTCATTCTCAATTAATACAAAAATTTGAATGTTTAAGTTACTTTTTATTATTTCTAAAATAAGACACAAAAAACACACTTTTAGTTTGACTCGACATTTTATACAAATGATTAGATCGTATTATTTAATAATACCAGCTGAACAACAACTAGAGAAAAAATTTCTTGTGTTACATAATCATGCGGGTTTAACTCAAATTAAATAGTCCTCTTTTATATGTGTATATCCGCAAAATTGCATCATAAATTTGCGTAATTCAAGGACATAAAATTTCAATGAAATAGCATAATATATATTATTCAATTTAATTATTTTAATTTTACCGTTGATTTTTTTATCATTACCGTATAAAATAATTGTAATTGTAATTGAGTAACAATTACAGTAACAACTGTGGATAATCGATTCACGATTCAGCAACTTGAATTAAGAATAAAGATTATAAATACCTCACGCATTTAAATCGAATAAAAAATTACTACGTTTTAGTTAAACGTATCATTAATACCCAACAATTTTCTTCTAAATACGAACGAACCACCAAATTATGAAATTACACGTTCGACGTTCGATCACGCGTCGATAAACTTCGGCACTCAATCATCCGAAGTATACAAGATTGCACATCCGCTTAATCCGTCCGTTAATATTTAATTTTCGCCGCGAATAAAATTTGATTACCGTCGAATATTATTTACCTCGCCGTTACTTCCATAACCTACCACACCGGTTTATTTTCTTTCTTACATTTTTTACTTGTGCTCTTTTTTTCTTTTCTTTCTTTCTTTTTTTTTTTTTTTTTTTTTTTTTTTTTTTTTTTTTTTTTTTTTTTTTTTTTTTTCATCTCGACCGCTAGCTCGACACGGAGAAGGTAAACGCGCGCAGTTTATCGTGCGTACTTGTCGTTTATTCAGCTTTCGAAGCGCGGCATTCGTTATGTTATTATACGGTAGCCGGTTTTTAAAGCGCGAGCTCGCGACCGGAATTTTTTTTTTTTATCTTTTTGCGCGCTTGAGTTTTTTGACCTCGAGAGTATATCTCGATTCATTCGTCTCTCGTTGAGTGTGCGTTGGTTTTGCGAAATGTCGACGAGGATTTATCTCGTGGAATGCGCGAAATATCGTTATTTAGCGATGTGCAAAAGAGACGTTTGCTTGGATGCGTTGCGTGGAGTTTGTGCGTTACTTTGCTCAAAGATGTTATGATAATTTTCGGGATATTAATTTTTGCAATATTATTAAGACTTGTTTACGACGAATAATTATTATTATATATATATATATATATATATATATATATATACACACATATTTTTTTTTCGTTTTATAATTTTAGCGTTTGAACTTAAAATTTTATGATTTATTTTTAATTGACTTTGAATCAAGTTTAGTTGAATAAATAAACGTAAGCTACATTGATAATTTCAGTTCTTCATAAAAATATTTCACAGAAATCCAAACAACTTTTCCTCTCCCGCAAACCGCAAACGTTCGAGAAAACGTTCCTTGAACAACACCAAATGGTAAATTCTAGAAAAAAATAAAAGTTAAACGAACGCTCGCTTGAAAATGAAAAAAGAAAAAAGAAAAAAAAAGAAAAAGAAATAATAATAACGAAGAAGAATCTTACCAACGATTAAGAGCCACAAATGTTTATAATACTCGAACGTAAAATTAAGCATTACCATCGGTGCAAATCGGCGAGTCCGGAAACGGGTCAGTGACCGGTGAAAGCTGCATGCACGACCGTACAAATCGAGAGCCGCATCGAAAGAGACGACAACGACGACGACAACGACGACGACGACAGCGGCGACGGCGGCGAATCCCGCGCGGTATCACAACGAGCGTTACACAACCCGAGCAATATACACGTCGATATATTGCGGTCAGGCGAAAGTCCCGCGCGCATCGCTAAAGCAGGTACCTATAAGCGACGCCGGTTATCTTTGCGTGTGCGATATACGTATATATATATATATATGCACACATACATTGGGCGGACAGCTCGCCGATTTTTCGCGATGTACCGTCGAATAAGAAACAATGCGCGCCGTCGCGCGGAAAGAAAGTCGCGCGATGCTACGAGTTTATATCGAGTTTATAGTGAGTGTTGTTTATGACATTGTTCTTTTTTTTTTTTTTTTTTTTTATTTTTTTAGATTTTAGTGTAATGTTTGTATTTTTCAGAAGGAAAAATGGTTATTTTTCATGTGACGTCTTCAGTTTTTTTTTTTTTTTTTTGTTATTAATGTTAAAGATAAATTTAGTGCACTTATAAACACAGTTGTAAGTTTTTTGATCGTAAAAAGAGAAGCGTTGAAACTAAAATTTTATTTATTAAAAATTCTAACAAGTTAATCATTTATAAATGTAAAAGTATATAAGATACTATTATGTAAAATGTTATTACTGCTATGTTAAATAATCGTTTAATAGCATAATTCTTACCGATGGTAAAATCATTGCAAAATATATTGTTGAGGTGAACTATTATTCTGAAAGTATTTTATTATAACTCGTCGTGCTTTCACTGCATCTACCAATGGTTATATTTATAAGTAGAAGCATTTTCTAGTCATTTTTCACAAACTGCATACCTACTTTAAAAACGTTAACATTATTCGTGTTAATTTTAATAATGGAATTTTTTTTCTCGTTAAATAATAATAATGTTATTTTAGTTCAATTTTAGACAATTTTAGTTTAATTCAAAAACCAATTTTGGATCGTTTTTAAAAATTAATTAACTTATTTCATTATTCATTTAAGAAACATGAACTTATTGAAAACTTGTGTCATTTTTTAAAAAATATTTTGCTTACCTCCGTACCTTTGATAAAAGTAAATTTTTATTTAAATTTTTTATTTACTTTTTGTTAAAAAATTTTATTCAAAATCCGTGCACGCATAAATAATGTCAATAAAAGATATTTTCCTATACTTTCTATTTCAGATCTACCAATAACACGTCAAAGCGCGCAAGAAATACAACCTAATTAAATATTTTTATAACAATTATCTAAAAATTCACTCGAGCATATCCAACCTCATTCCAACGTCAACGCGCCATAATTTTTCGCTCGGAAATCCATTACGTCGATTAACGAATTTATAAACATTCCTCGTTGTCCTCGATTCTTTTAACATCGAGGAATTCTGGTCGACCTCGGTCGATTCTTTGCTCGGAAAACCGTGCGTCTTTTTCAAGAGAAGAGTGAGAGAGAGAGACAGAGAGAGAGAGAGAGAGAGAGAGTCGGCAAAAATAATAAAAAGTAATAAGAGAGGGAAAGTAACGGTGAAGGGAAGATAAACAGAAAAGAGCCGAACCGGCTGCACGAGTCAGTCAGTTTTGAGATTCCCGGCGCGTGAGCGTAAAAGAGAAAGAAATAAAGGGATAAAATAAGCGTTGATTACACACAGGCGCCACTGGTGAAAGATTCGAAAATAAGTTTTATTCAGGGTCAAGAGCAAACATGCGGAGATCGCTGATCCTGATCTCGATTATTTCCATTGCCATCGGTGGTATTCGGCAAAATGGTGAGTTTTGTTTTCTTTTTTTTTTTTTTTTTCTTTTTATTTTTATTTCGTTTTTCTCGAATATTATTTGACGAATAATTTTTCGTCCTTTTGATTAATGTCTATTATAAAATTAATCATTATTAAACGTTAATTTGGAAATAATAATTATCAACGATCAAACATCATAAAAATAAAAATAAATTTCATCACCGATCGTTAACTTCTCTCTTCTCGGCTTTTGCAAAATTTTTAAGATGAAAATCATGATGTAAGGTTTCTAATAAAATAACGAGTAAAACATTGATCCTCAGTTAAAATACCAGCGAGGAGAAATCGTATGCTGATGATGCACCGGCGATTAGGTAATCGCAACGAGATTGGGCAAAAAGTTTGTTTTGGTAAGATTCACAGATATAACAAGTTTTTTTAAACTCCTTTAATTTCGTCCTCATTGCGAAATGATTTTTCGCGCTAATTAAAATTAATAGTTAAATTTATTATTTAAATAAATCACGTTTATAAATAATAAGCTGGTCGATATTTTTAGCAATATTTGTAAAAATTCTCTTTTTTTTTTTTATTAAAAAACATTCCAGATGTGAAATATTTAATAATGATACACTTTTACAAAAATTAATTATGCGTAGATAAAAACTCATTAAAAATATCTTCTTTTGCAATTCCCTTTATTATTTCTCAAAATTAAAACAATATGATACTAGTTAATATTATAAACTTCAGACGATAACTCCGAACACTCACAAACGTCCTATAACTCATCCACAGAGTTGCTCGGATGTTTCACCGACCGACAGCCGCTGGCATTGAAACGTCCGCCTCAGCATCCGAGCGTGATAAACACGCAGTTTCACCTTTACACGCGACACAACCGAGACGAGCCGGAGAGATTGGAATACGGCGATCAGATGAGCTCGATGAATAAATCGAGCTTCGATACCAAGAAAAAGCTCAAGGTCATCATTCATGGTTACAAGGGCAGCGGAAAAAATGGGGAAGCCAATGCCGGGGTGCATGCTTTTCTTGATTTGGTGAGGACGAGATATTGCCGTTTGAAAATAATTTTCTGTTTAAAATTAATTCTTTCTGGTTTTAATTCAAGCGATCGATTATTACATCGAGTTTTAACGATAACATTAATATTTAACAAACTAAAAATTATTATGTTTTTTTTTTTTTTTTTTTTGTTTCAACGTTCGATATTAGTTACGCTTGTGTAATTGCTTTCGATTCGTTGCAATAGCTAAGTGATGTAACGGCAAAAAATTTATCACGCTTTTTGCCATCTCTTTCTTTCTACCTCAATTGTCGTATAATAATTTTCCAAAACAAGAAATGTCATTATCCAATTACGTAAGAAGTTTAAATTCGCCACTAATGTTCAGTTCATTCAACCAGTATATAAGTACGCATTATGTCACTGTATATTATGGCTGCATTAACAAAATTCAATCATCAAATCAAAATAATACAATATATTTTTTAACGATTAGTTTCAGCAATTAAGCGATTACTTTATCAAAATCATTCTCTTACCCGCAGGAAGACGCCAACATCATAGTGGTAGACTGGGCGAAAGGTGCCGGGACAACCTACGGGCTAGCCGTCTCCAACACGGAACTCGTAGGTCGTCAATTGGGCCTGATTTTACTCGACGCAGTCAAAATGGGGGTAGATCCGAGCGACATACATCTCGTGGGTTTCAGTTTAGGAGCTCACGTGGCGGGTTGCGCCTCGGAGACGTTGAAAAAACGTAACTTTATAATTGGACGCATCACTGGATTAGATCCGGCCTCGCCTTTCTTTCGTCATCATTTGTTCAGGGAAAAAGCGAGGAAATTGGATTCCTCGGACGCAAGACTCGTGGATGTTATACATAGCGACGGCTCGGTTGATTTTGCCGATGGGTTTGGTTTGTTGAAACCAATTGGTCATATTGACTTTTTTCCAAACGGCGGCAGACAACAGCCTGGATGTAACGATGTTAAAAATTCGGTGGTCGTGTCTCATTTAAATGGTACATATTTATTTTATTTATTTAAAAAATTTGTTAAATATGACACTGTTGCTGCATTATAATCTAATTTTTTAATCACTCTTGTTAAATAATGAATACATAATCGAGTAATATTTTTTAACGAATTCATGAACACTTTCTTATAATTTATTATGCAACTACTTAAACTGTTAAAAACAAATCTCGTTGATTTTATCTCATTAATTTGTGAATAATTATATCATTAAATTAAAAATGTAATTAATCGATATTTTAAAGAAACCTTTAAAATTAATATTGAAAACAATATTGAACGTGAATACTAAAAGCTGTCGATATCGGTTACAAATATTTATTAACTCAATTCGTAAATCTTTACGCAATCTAATAGTTTACGAAATTAAACTCAATTTCACAAGTGAAAATACAGTTTAAAAAT
Organism: Chalcis sispes; assembly: GCA_949987625.1. Lineage (NCBI taxonomy): Eukaryota > Metazoa > Arthropoda > Insecta > Hymenoptera > Chalcididae > Chalcis > Chalcis sispes. The sequence continues at coordinate 68,047,564 of OX465097.1, read as the reverse complement.
TAAAAAAAAAAAAAAAAACAAAAAAAAAAAAAAATTTCACGTAAAATTCACAGAGGACAGTCTGGACATCCACATAGCGTGCAGTCACGCGCGCTCCTGGTTCCTCTTCGTCGAGAGTATGCGCAGTCAACGCAGCAGCTGTAAATTCCTCAGCTGGCCTTGTAAACGTCGCTTCGGCAGCTACTTCGCGGGCTCGTGTTTCCCGTTGGAAGAGACGGTCGCCGCACCGGAAATGGGTTACGCGGCGGATCGAGGACCCACGGGGTTGTATTATCTAGCGACAAGAGCGGAATTCCCTTACTGTGGATATCCGCTAAGAGCTGCGGTTAAAGTCGCCGAGAGCGAGCTCAGGCCCAGAGGTGTACTGTGGATGAAGGTGAAGAATGGCGAGTCGAGGACGGTTTTTAAGATCGTTTGCGAGTGAGTATAGTTGGAGCGAGTGAATATAGTCGCGTTGTTGTGGAAATAAAATTATCTTTATATTTTTGTTTGAATTAGAAAAAAAAAAAAAAACATAAATTTATATTTTAACGTTATTTTTTTCTTTTTTTTTTTTTTTTTTAATTTTTCTCCAGCCAATCAATTCTACCATTATCCAGTTTGAATAATCGAAATAACGCAGAACCAACGTTTTACAAGATTAATGCTGCGGAATTTGACAAGTTTTCCTCTAATGCAAGCACGATTCAAGTTGATCTTAAATTCGAGGCAGTACTTCCGGAAGAAACACCCGTACCTGAAAATTATGAGATTTTATTGTTGAATATTGTATCCTTAGAAGATCGGCAAGGTAACAGGTATGTGAAAACAAAAATGGTCTTCTTTCTTTTATTGTTCTTTTTTAATATTACAAATACCAAATCGTGTATTGATATTTTCAGATGGGAATTTTGTAGCGACAAATTAGCTGCTGGACCAACGGAAAAAACTGTTGTTTTACAGAACCAAAAATGTTCCTAGTTGTGAATGATTATTCAAAAATATTGTTAATTTAAATTATTGTCATTAATTTTTTTGTTGTAATATATCTAAAAAATTGCCGCAATCTATTTATCATAGTAATGAATTAATACTTTTATGTTTATAATTATTTATTAAATATATGTAGTACAGAGATTGTTAAGATTTAATATTTTTTATTAAAATAAATTGTATATAATATTTTATATTTTATGTAATTATATTTAATACTTTACGATGTAACCCCATAGAAATGTATGCTGCAACGGCACGTTTCATGACACCTCGATTTTGTTTGAATTAATCGTCATTTCGCGCCAGTCAGGAGCGGCTATACCTCATGACTGCTCGTAGCCTCGGCAGGGCCGTACAATAAGCGGGTCGACATAAACACGAGCAAGCCATATATTTTATAAACATTCCGCGATCCTTTTACTATGAAAATTAATATAAAAAATTGAATGAGAAAAATTGATTTTTTATTAAATGAAACATGAAACTTATAAATTAAAATAAAATATTAAAGAAAATTAAGATATAAAGATATGTAAATAGAAAAGGATGGCCTATGTCCTGCGCAATTAGATATGTAAACATTAGACAATTAGTTCAACGCGCACGAGCCGCCTAATTTGTAATTACAGGTGGGAAGCCCTCGCTCGGCCTATATAAGGCGCTGCAAAACTAGAGCAGGCACTCAATCCTTCGCCGACGCCTCTACAGAAGCAGGCCAGGGTGAGTCAAAAGGGGAATAGCTTTTTGTCCAATCCCTAGTTGGGTTGATCGGAGCTTGTTTCCCGCAATCTATCGTAGTTTACGGAGCGTGCAGCTCTCTTTTCAATCTTTATACGGGTTGATTTGAGTTGTACTCTTGTAGACTATACCCTGGGTTGCGAATTTCAACCTTAGCAGTGTAGACGACGACTCTGTTCTTTCAATCCCAAGTTGGGTTGATTTGAGCTGTCTTTTACGACTAATTTCGGAAAAATTGCTTTATCATCAATCCTTCGTTGGGTTGATCCGAGTCATTTTCGTATCGTGAATTGTTTGAAACTCTTTCATTTTCAATCCCTCGTTTGGGTTGACTTGAGAAAATTCCTACAGGGGAATTTAGAAGCGCGACGCGCGGGCTCTATCTTTCGTCTCCGAGATAAAAGTTTCTTTTTTCTTTTTTTTTGTGTCTCAAGTCAGAGACAGGTAGGGCGAGCCTACCTCCGTGTATATTATACATACTGAATTATACGAGTCTCAATCGAATGTAAAATATCGGTTTATTGCGAGTAGTTATAGATATATACATACACCGTGTCATGATTGTGTATTTAGTATTTTTTTTATATTAAACTTTTCTTTATTTTATATAAATATTCGACTATTTTATTTATTTCCCTTCTCCACGTCCACTTGTGTCCTAACAAAGAACGAAAGCAACGTCCCTCATAAAATGCACGTTGCAATGCATTATATTCATTTAAAGAGATCCAGTAAAACATAATAATTGATATAACTTTTCTTTTATTCATGCAACAATGAGTTAAAACACGAATCTAACACTTGAATCTTTAATTTATTCTTACCTCTTCTTCTTAACTTGCACACAAGTTAAAAATAATTTAAAAATTTCTTTTTAATTGTCAAGTTTGGTATGTGATGTAAAATAATCAATCTGTTATTTAGAAGCGTTTTAGATGAAAATTATTTTCTAATCGGGCATTTTTTAATTTCAGTTGGTGATAAAATTTAATTTTTAAAATGTTATACATAGATATTTTGATGATTTTTGTATAAGATTAAAAAATATTGAGATAAAATTTTAAAAACGCTGTTAAAAGTGCTATTAATATATATCATAAATGTATAATCAAAAGAAATAATTTATTTAGCCATTAGTTGAAAAAATGTAATTTTTATTAGATTTCTAATATCTTTGTATTGTATTTGCATTGTATATACATTATAATTTTTATTATAAAAACAAACTTTCTTAATAATCGATTAAGTTTTAAAATGTTAACCGCGTGATTTAGACGCGTTATGATAAACAATTTTTTCAATTATAACAACAATAATCGATGTACACAAGCCAAAAATATATACGCTTACAAGTAGAATAATTTGATCCAAAGTTATCGGAGCATAATCTCTTGTCACGTGTTTCTTTGAATCTTTAATTTCTAACCATCGAGATTTTAAAACTTTGATGATACCGTGTTCGTGGAGCTTCATAATACTGAAATAGTAAGATTTTAATTAGTACCTTTCCTCAATGTACACGTATTAATATATTTATCGTATTTATATCATAATATGATGTAACCCTTTATTTATAGATTTTTTGTATAAAAAATCTTTTGCCATCCCGGCAACGATAAAAATTTTAAAATATTCTTCGCCAACGGGATCAAGTTTACAAGAGGTGCTGCCTTCCATTCTGATAAATTCACTTTGTAACACAGCGTATCTCTTATTATCCGAACAAGCTAAGTCCCACATTTGCCGATGATTTGTGTGAAATTCGATTCGATTTGCTTCGTTGATGCGAGCGAAAATTGGCCTATAATTTTTCTACAAAATAATGTTAATTAAATAAAAAAAAATAAATAAATAAATAAATTTCAAAGAATTTGTTTTAAAATACCTTAAAAGCAATATACACGACTGAATATTTTTCGGATAATATTGTATAATCCGAATTTTCAAGAAGAGTTTCAAGATTCTCAAACGGTAAGACTAAAACTGTTTGAGTCATGTAAATAATGAGTTGTGAACTGAACGACGTCAACAGAAACCATGAAAATATACTGATGCAAAAGGTTAATAATTTGAAATTTTTTTGCACCGTATAAAGGGTATCCCCTGTGAAAATAAAAAATAAATTTTAAACCTTGAGGTTGATTAACCATTAAAGCAAAACGTACTGCGACGAACCTTGATTGCACAAAACTCCGAAACTGTAAAAGAAGTAATCGGCAATCGACGATATCAAATGTTTGGAATCTTTATCTTTGCCAAATTTTTGCGTAATGATACTAAAAATACTGAGTATAACGTAAAATATTAATATCAAGCACCATATTTTCCATGAAAATAAATCCAGCATCCACGTGATTTTGTAGTGATAATAAGGTTTTATGAACAAGCGATACCTGTAACACAAAAAATATTAACACATGGATAATTATATTACGAAAGAGATAATTGATATCTAAATCGGTCTTACCGATCTTTCCAAAGCGATCTTGAAAAATCAACAACGTCGTGTCGAATTGCGTAACCTTCCATTTTCGGTATAATCGTGTACTCTTTCTTTTCCATCATGCCCAACAATCCGGTAAAGTTATTATTTTGCTCTGATCGAGTACCTATTGTACGTACGTGAGTCTTCGTTAAAACCATTCTGAAATTGTTACATTGCATACTTAACGAAGTATACTTTTATAATTACGATTATTAAATATTCCCTTACGTGAAGTTTAAATATTCCGATAGTATAGTCCAGATATCGCCGCAAATGCCAGTTACTTTTTTATCGTTATCGTAAAACTCAAAATTGTCCTCCTCCTAGAAAAAGAAAAAAAAAGACGAACAGCTTTAGTGATAAACTCTTCGATATTTTTGATTACTAGTTTATAATACTTTTAATTATTACATCGTAATAAACGAAATGAATATTTTCTCCATTAAATTTGTGATCTTCTTTTTCTCGGCTTTCGTTGAATAATTTTTCTTGCAAAACTTTGAATTCTTTAATACTGAAGATTGGCACGAAATTATTACTTGCCTTATCCCAAATTACACCGTTGATTCCAATACATTTATTAATGCAAAAAACGATATAAATAAAAATTAATATTTTCATTATTTAATTTTAATCACGAACAGTGCCAACGATAAAACTTACGCGATACAATGAAATACATAGTAAAGTCGAGAATGCACGGTGTTGATGTTTTACCGTATTTTTTTACGTTGTCAGGTATCAATTAAGTTTTCATAATAAGCGAAACATTACTACAACGTCGCGTGATATTGTGTTCTGGACGTTTGTAGACCGTAACTTATTTGCTATCGCAAACACAGCCGTGTGGTGTCTCATAATCAATAAAGTCTTTATACTTTTTAATACTCTTATACGGTAAACTTATTTTACGTTTTAGAAAATTATATTCCTGACGAATGATAAAAATTTCTTTCAACATTGACGATATCGCTTGTGCGAACGAAAAAATGTTTTTCTTAACATTTTGGATGGTATTAAATTATTAACATTTTTTATAAATAAAATTAATTGAAAATAAAAAAATATCATTTTTATGTGTTTGCGTTTGTTAAAAATCTTTCACGTGAGGTAATGATAAATCAACTTACTTATTAAGCTACGATTGCAATCAAATTAATGGATTTTAAGATTTACATCCGATGATATTTATAATCGCGCTTTTATTTACTTAATCGTTTTTTCGCATGACATTCACGAACATCATTCGTACATCGTACCGTGCATTATTATCTCGTATGGGATAATTTTCGCTAAATGGGAGATTTTCGTCCGATCGATACGATGTATTATTGTTTTAGTTTCTTGTTTTTTTAAATAAATTATTCAACAATATTATTTTACATTTATAAATACTCGTTTATTATAAAAAGAAAATCTTTAAATTGTTTAAATTATATTTTTAAAATCTCTCTTTTGAAATAATCGATTTCTTATGTCGCTTGTATTTACATCTTAAAAATTTACTTCTAAAAAATGTCAAATACTCGATAAGCAGTACAATCATAGACGTTAACAATCCTATAAATAGTATGCAGAATATTAAGTAAACTTGGCTTATGTCGATAGATCGAAAAGGTATATGTTCAATTTTTTCTCGTTTCCATTTCAACCATCGATCTTTTAATCCATCAATTAATCCGGCTTCTTCCATTTTTAAAATTCTTAAATAATAAAAATCTATTAAAAATAATATATATTTATTTTATATTTGTTTAATAAATAAACATTCTAACGAAACATTGACATACCCAAGGTCGATGCTTCGTTTATACAGAAATCCTCGTTTAACAGCGGACGCTATCCAAGTTTCAAAGTAAGAAGCGCGCGTCGAAATCATATTGCAAATATCTTTTGATAAAGATTTGTGACGATCTTCCGCGTCGAAGACGGCTAGTCTTTTGTTGGAGTAACAAATTTCTTCGTAAAAATCGGAAGACGATGCGGTGTAGGTAACTCGAGCAACGTCGTACGGATCACGAAAGTATTTTGTTATCGTATCCTACAAAAAATCTATGCGTTAAATATTCCAAATAAACGCTATGAAATAAAACGAAATTAAACAATGTTTTTCTTTAAAATTTGCTCGATGTATCTTATCCTTCTACCTTGAATAATTGATGTACCATGGAGCCTCTAAATGCGGCAATATTGTAATTGCTTTCTTGAATTAAACTTTTTAAATCGGTAAATGGTAGAACAAACTTTTTATTCATCATAAGCAATATTGCGTGAGAATTAAAAGCTATTAAAAACACCCACGATATTATGCTCGTGAAAGTGTGAATCAATCTAGATTTATCATAAAGTTCGATCGAATCGTATCCTAAATAAAATTTAAAATATTTTATCAAATACAAATGAAAAAATTATTTTTCTCTTTCTTAGTTTTTTTTTTTTTTTTTTTTAAATCAATTAACTTTTAGTATTTATTTTAATACCTTGAGAAGTAGCAACCGCTACTGTATACATAGCACAATCTTGATATCTAAGACGACTTTTTTCTTTATTAGAATCTAACGAATATTTTTCGCAAATGTATCCAGCGATGCTCAAAGCGATCAACGTAAGAAAAAACGAAAAGACAACTTCTTTTGAAAACAGATGAAACATCCAAGCTTCGTCGTGTTTCCATTCTGGTTTTATGTATATGCGGTAACTGCACATCAAAAAATATCGAACATTTGGATTGAATTTTTCGATTTGCATAAAGCGATTGATTTTTTTTTTTTTTTTTTTTTTTTATTATTATTACATACCGAATTCTCCAAAATGGCATTGTATATTCTAATAAAGGTAAACGATTTATATATATTCCAGATCGAGCGATAACTTGCGTCTCGTTTCGTTGAATTAATCCGAGCAAACCGTCGTAGCTATCGTTCTCCAATTTATTACCGAATTTTTTTTCTTCTATTTCAATTGGAACTAAGCTATATTATAGTCAAAAGTAATTTAAAAATCTCGATAAAAATTAATTTTAATAAATATTATTTTACGTACGTAAAATTTAAATAATCGGCAAGAATCGTCCATATGTCACCGCAAATTCCGGATACTTTAGTATTATTATCGATAAAATTCATAATAAACGGCTCCTATTTAAAGGAAAAATTTACAAATTTAGTAATTATTAAGTAAAAGTACATTATTAAATAAAAATTTACTCACTGAATAATACGCAACTTTCAAGCTTTCTTTGTGAAAATTACGAGATTCATATTCTCTCAATTTTTGATGATGATTTACTTTTGCTTCCAAAAAATTTGAAATACTGAACAGCGGTACAAAAGTTTGCTTGTTCTTATTCCATATAACACCTTCGATCGCATGTGAGAATTTCAATTCATATAATAAGAAAATCACAAGAAACCGAAGCATTTTTCTTTCAAATTTATGAAGAATTACATAAAATTGTTTCATTGAAATCAATTTTTTTACATAAAAAGTAAGATAAATTGCTTATTATCTAAAATAACACATCGCATATACACTGTATAATTTAGAACATTACACATCACATATACGCTATAGAATTATGAAAGCACTACACTATTATATTTGTAGAATGACACGTTTCTTTTATGAATGTTTTAGTGATTGGAATTGATTTTAATCCATAAATAATTTATGTATGACTTGAAATATATAAAATATAGGTACATTCAAAAAATAAAATGCATAGAAGAAAATAAAAAAAAGCAATTAAAACTGAGTAATTTTTACAAATTGTGATTTAATCAATTTAGTTGTGTTTCAATGCGAATTTCACGTGTGAATTTCAATAATTTAATCGGTTTTAACAGAGGTTTTATACATTTCATTATAAATAATACATATTTTAAAAGCTTAAATTATAAAAAAATTTAGAATATATTTATTGTAATATATATTTTTTTTATTAAGAATTTGCCGTGAAAAATTAGTAAAATAATTCAATTCAAGTAGACTATAATAACTTTCAAATTTTGCCGCTAAAAATTTGTATAAATAGATGTCGCTTATGTCGCTATTGGCCTATTCATCTCTGTTTCAGGCAAAAAATGAATGAATTCTGTCTCTGTCTTTTATCATTCATTTCTTTCTTCAATGTATGAATCGATTTATTCGCATACATTCATAAAATCGCCTGTGTTTGACATACCATTGTCAAAATTTCGCCGAATCAAATTTGCAAAGTGGCAGACAATAAATATAAATGTCAGAATTCGATTACAAGATTTCTTTTCTTTTTCAAAGAAAGATCATTCGATAGTATTCGGAAATATGATTGGAATTTATAACGTTTTTTTTAAATTTACTCGGCTTTGTCTTTAACGAAATTTATTCGTTTTTCACTTTTTTTGTTGAGTATTAGTTTATTGAAAAATATCTGAAATGGATAATGCATCGGCTACTGAATGTTTAACTCTCGATTTCGGGCCTTTTGAAACTGTGCATCGATGGCAGCGAATGCCAGAATGTGATGAATTTGTTGGAGCTAGGTATGTTTATGTTTGAATACTAAAACTAAATTTTGTTAACTACTTTGTCAATTTTAATAATGGAAGCAAAAATTGAAATTTTATTTATTAATTTTAATTTTATCATTTACATCTTATAGACGCAGTAAACACACTGTGGTGGCTTACAAAGATGCAATTTATGTATTTGGTGGCGATAATGGTGAACGAATGTTGAATGATCTATTGAGGTTCGATGTGAAAGAAAAATCATGGGGAAGAGCATTTGCTATTGGAACTCCACCTGCGCCAAGATATCATCATTCTGCCGTTGTCAATGGTTCTTCGATGTTTGTGTTCGGGGGCTATACAGGAGATATTCATTCTAATTCTAATTTAACCAATAAAAATGATTTATTTGAGTATCGTTTTCAAACTGGACAATGGACTGAGTGGAAATTTCTTGGAAAGTAAGTACATATAAGAATAATCACAAATTTTCTGTCTATAAAAATCAAATGCAGTCGATAAAATGTTTTGCTATAATTGAATCATGCATTTTAGAACTCCAGTTGCAAGGTCTGCACATGGAGCTGCAGTTTATGATAATAAATTATGGATATTTGCTGGCTATGATGGAAATGCTCGTCTAAACGATATGTGGACAATATCTTTATTGGTGAGATATTTTAAATCTTATCTAATTAAAAATTAAATAAAATATATATTTATTGTTATTCTGTAGCCTGGAGATTCTAAAATGTGGGAAATGGTAGTTCAGTCAGGAGATTGTCCACCTACTTGTTGTAACTTTCCAGTAGCTGTAGCTAGAGAATCTATGTTTGTGTTTAGTGGACAAAGTGGTGCCAAAATTACTAACAGTCTCTTTCAATTCCATTTTAAAGAAAAACGGTAAATATTCTTGAAAACATAAAAAATAATAATGAAATTGTATCGATTTAACAATTATAATATTTTTACATAAGATGGACACGTATTTCTACTGAACATATTTTGAGAGGTGCACCACCTCCACCAGCTCGTCGTTATGGTCATACAATGGTTAGTTTTGATCGTCACCTTTATGTTTTTGGAGGTACTGCTGATTCCACTCTACCAAATGATCTTCACTGTTATGATCTTGATACTCAAACTTGGCATATTGTTACTCCATCTTCTGATAGTGAGGTATATTTAAATTCAATTACTTAATATACTATAGTTAAAAAAACAAAATTAATTTGCAAATTGAAGAAAAAAATTAATATTATTTTATTTTCTTTTATTAAGATTCCATCAGGACGTCTTTTTCATGCTGCAGCAATTATTGGTGATGCAATGTTTATTTTTGGAGGCACAATTGATAATAATGTAAGATCTGGTGAAACGTATCGCTTTCAATTTTCTTCATACCCCAAGTGTACATTGCATGATGATTTTGGTCGTCTTTTAAATTCAAAATTATTTTGCGACGTTGAATTTATTGTTGGTGAAGATGAAACAAAAATTCCAGCTCACATTGCTATGGTTGCTGCTCGTTCTAAGTTTCTTCGACAGCGAATTAGACAAGCTAAAGAGAAGAGGCAAGAATATTTAGAAGAAACTCATGGTACTTCTGATGTACCAGTAAAAGATTTACCAATACTAGAGGTATATATTTATATAAAATTATTTAGAAATAATTATAATATAAATATTAGCAGTAAAATATCAACATTTAAACGTTAAGGTTAAACTTCAAGACGCGGTACCCGAAGCGTTTGAAATGGTTTTAAATTATATCTATACTGATCGTATTGATCCAACCAAAAAAATTGAAGATCCTTTGAGTAATAGAATAGTTTTACTTATGATGGATGTGTATCGTTTAGCTGTACAATTCAATATGAAACGCTTAGAAAAACTTTGTGTTCACTATCTTGTGGCTACAATTAACCATGCTAATGTCTTAGAGGCTCTCCATAATGCAGCACATCTCAAACTTTATTTCATTAAAGAATTATGCTTAAGTTTTGTTGTTAGAGATAGTAATTATAATCAAATAGTTATGAGTCAAGAGTTTGAAACTCTAGATCGACCTTTGATGGTTGAAGTAATCAGGCGAAAGCAAATGCCACAAAGTAAAAATTTTTTAAAACAATATGATTTAAAAACTGATATGGGTAAGTCTTCATCATAAAATAAATTTCTATTAAAAATAATAAATACGTTTAAATATATTTTTTCTAGGAACGACACTTGAACAAGATATGGAGGCATTTTTGAAAGGTATTGGACAAGAATTTTGTGATATTACATTATTACTCGATGGAGTACCGATACTTTCGCACAAAGCAGTATTAGCTGCTCGATGTAGTTATTTTGAAGGATTATTCCGATCGTTTATGCCTGAAAATAACACTGTAAATGTAAGGAAAAAATATTTTTTATTTACTATCAACAATGCTTTTTAAAGTTCTTATTCTATTACGATATTAAAGGTAAAAATATTTTGTAGATACAAATTGGTGAAATGATTCCGTCATCAGAATCTTTTGGTTCTCTTTTACGATATATTTATTATGCAGATGTTTCCATGCCTCCAGAAGATTCTCTTTACCTCTTTACAGTACCAGTTTTCTACGGCTTTACAAATAATCGTTTACAAGCTTTTTGTAAGCAGAATCTTGAGATGAACGTTACATTTGAGAATGTTATCCAAATATTAGAAGCTGCTGAAAGAATGCAAGCAATTGATATCAAAAAGTATGCTTTGAATTTGATTGTGCATCATATTGGAAAAGTATTATCAAAATCAAATTATTTTAATATTTATTTAAATCTCTATTCTGTTTTATTGACATGAAATCTTATATATTTGTCCAGGTTGTACGTTTACCGAGGTTAAAACAGTTAAGTCGCGAACTTTTATTAGATATTATAGAAGCAATGGCAGATGAGCGCAGCGAGATTCGAACTTGTCAGGATATGTCCAACGACTGCTGACGTATCTCTTTCACGAGCCAACAACAACCTCGTGATTGGAAAGTTTCTACACCTACGACTTTTCAGGTGATTATTTTAAATATGAAAATCGCTATTTTGATCAAAATATTTATCTTTTAAATAAATTGAAAATTTCACAAAACTATTAAAGATTTTTGCAAATTAAAATTATAGAAAACTAAACTGTAATATTTTGTACATTCGTAATAAATGTCATTTAAAGTGGCGGAACAATTAAAATGATTGTATTATAGGAGTTCTGCCGAGTCTATTTTACATTGATCGGTCGAACGATCCTGTATGTAGGAGATTGTTATTTGGACCGCACGCCACCACTTTCGTGCTGCTTTATGTCCTCTCAACAGGAAACCTTAAACACGACCTCAGCTGAATCGAAGCATCAGCGACCTTTGGCTGGAAAACGATCGTTCAGTTCATAACGAGCACCTTATACGCTTTACCGGATTTAGGTATAAGGAAGTTGTTCCTGTGATAGGATTGACTTTTTCGATCGATAGATTAAAACTGAATTTGATATCTTATTCTTAATTTTTATTTAACGCGCTGATTAATGACCAAAGTCATTAGGCTTATTTTTTCGAATAATTTTAATAAATAATTATTCTTTCTTTAATCTTGACAGCTGAACTGATCATCAATCCTAATTCAGATTGAATCTCTCGATTAATTTTGTGTAAAGCTAATACCAAAGAAAAAAATTTAGATAAATATTGATATCTTTTTAATTTTTTACGGATTCATAATTTTTAAATCTTAAAAAAGTAAAATTTTAAGATAATCCTTGTGACAAAAGAATTAAGTAATTATTAAACTTTAACATTATTCAAATTATAATAAATTTTATCTACATTATAAATAAAATGTATCAAATAATCTTATTCAATAATAATTATAGAATTACATAATTTTCATATTAGAAGAATATTAGTACAAAATTAGATATTTTATTGGATTATAGGCTTTTATACTTGATTAAAAATATATTTATTAATAAAATACAAGGAGTATCTTAAATATGTTGTAGAAATAAGTAATTTTTTTTTTTTTTCGTACTTTATACTTTATATTGATGATTTTACAAAGCCAATAGATCATTTTAACAACAAAATTAATGATATTCCAAGATTAATTTATTATAATCTTAAGCAAGTTTATGATATTGCTAGAAAGTGGCTGTGAAGCTTTTGCTGTTTAGCTTTCAATTCATTGAAACTTTTTCTAGTGTCCTAAAGTGTAGTTGTTTAAAAGACTAATTGTGCGAAATGCAATATTAAAATAATATAAACACAAGTTCGATAGAATATAAAGTTACATAGACTTGAAATATTAATCAACGTTATTGCATATATTATAAACAATATAAAAATGTTGAATATGTATAAGTACATAATACATAAAATTATATCTAAAAATATAATTTATAAAATATCTTGATTATTTTCATGATTTTATTAATCAAACTTTTATAAAAAAAAACTTATTGTATATTTTAATTATATCAAAATATATTATGTACAAGTAATTGATAAGATTTATTAAAAATTTATTGTTATTTTATAAATTTTAGTAAAAAAAATTCCTGTGTGATACAGAAAATAAAAATTCTTGTTCTTGCCAATGTGTACTTTTATTCTATTAATTTTTAATTACCTTCAATTGTTTTTATGTTGCACTATTAATTAAAATTTTAAAATTTGTTAAATGTTTTGTAACTTATTCTACTAATGATTAATTTGTACATGCAGTGAAATATAAATTCTTCTAAAATATAATGAAATTTTTATGTATATTTTAAAGTATTTCAAATGAAATAAAAATAAACTTTGTGTTTTAGTTGTAATGTGTAAAAAAAAAAGTGAACGCAAAATTAAAAGTCTGATATTATCTATAAGGAAATCAGAAGGAGATTAAAATTAATTACTTTTATTAATAAATTATGCATTATATTTGCAATCTTTATTTGCTCATAATTTTACGGTCCATTGTTCATGAAACATTAATTTCAAAATTCGTTACCTGGTGCAAGTGCACTTGCTATATTTTTTTTCTTTCATACAATTTCACTTATTTTTTTTTCTCTCTCTCTCTCTCTTTCTCACTTTCGGTCTCTAACGCACATAATAAAAGAAACAAAAGCCGCAGCCTCGGATATAAAAAATTTCCTTTGGCACAAGCGGACTTTTTTCCATTTAAAAACGAATTTCTGTTTTTTTTTTTTTTTTTTTTTTTTTTTTTTTTTTTCATTATATCTCTACGCAGTAGATATAATACATACGCTCAAACGACAAATATCGCTCAAAGTACCAAATTTTACAACTCTATTATTTCGCAACATAGCTATCATTTAAAATTTTTCTTTACACAATTATTTTACTCTTTAATTAATACATCGGAAACAATATTTTCATTGAGTATTTATCTTCAAGGAACTTAATTATTAATTTTAAACGTAAATATAAATAACTTGTATAATACATATATGAATCGTGACCATTTAAATTCAATGGCTTAACGAGTAAATATATCAAGTATTATTACAACTGGAAATTTAAAATGACCATATTTTTTTATTGACAAACTTGACTTTCTTTTTTATATTTTTTTTTCATCAATTCTCTCACGTTCTCACAAATGATCACACTTGTAAATTCCATTCGCTACGAAGCATAGGTAAATTCTTCTAAGAGTCTTCTAGTTTTGTTTCATTATTATTATTATAATTATTTTTTTCAATTATTATTATTATTATTATTATTATTATTATTATTATAATTAATATTATATAGATTCTTTTGTATCGCTAATTATTACACGATAAATTACGCTAAGTAGGCCTTTTTTGTTCGTCGCTTAAGACTAAAGAGACTAAATTTTGTTTAAAATTTACAAAGAAAATCTGCGTTTAGCGAACGATTCAAAAAAATTTTTCATTTCATCCACGATGCTTAAAATTTTCATTCTTATTCAAGTGCATTTGCTTTTTTTTTTTTTTTATAATATTCCTTCGACTGTATTATTAGAAAAGTGTTCGTTACAGCGCATCGTAGCATTGTAATTTTTAAATCGTAACAGTATATAAGCTGTCTTAAAAATTTTTCACGTTGTCTTCGAATGGCCCCAATCTGGAAAATATAAATTTACAAGAATTAACGAGCGAAAAAAAAAACGATATTCTTTCGGTTAATATTATTTAAGTTAATACATTGTCGTCTAATATACTTTTAAACTTTATTCATTTTCAATTAACTCATTCATTTTAAATAAAAAATTTTTAAAAAATTTACCGGTTGTGGAATTCCTCAGGTGTATCGCAGGCTCAAAGTTAAACAAGATATATAAACAATACAACGCGCCGGTGTAACGATATACGACGGGCATTGGGCAAATCTAACGAAAACGCCGTTCTTTCGTTGAATGATGCGATAAAGTCGCTTGGTCGAGCTTCGGCCGCCGCTGCGATGGTTTCGCTCGCCCGGAAGGATACGCAATCCGGGCGTGTGCAGCACCCGGAGCGCTCGCTAGCCGAAACGAGTCGCAACGACGGCGCAACGGCGGCCGATCTTCGCTCGCTGGCTCCTTCCTCGGCTAATACGTCCAATATGTCGCGATTGCGCGCGCGATTAACAAATTTGTCGATCGTTGCGCTCGCTGTGTTTCGCGCCGATGTGGCGCTCGTCAAAAACAAGTTCGAAAAATTAATCTTCGTCCGTTCCCTTCATTTCTGTAAAATTAATAAACGGTTGGCGTTAAAATTTATCATTTTTTGTCATTGCTAAAAATACTTTATAAAAAAAAAAACAAAGGAAAACATTTTCACCTTTTCCTCGGCAATGCTACTGGTCGAAGTCATCCTATGCGAGGGTTCGAGTCTCCTTCTGCGTTCCTCGATTGCTTCGGTGTCCAAGCTTATGGTCGTCTGAAGGGTCTGCGCCACCGAGGCGTTAACGTGCCTCGTTTTTATCAGCGGCGGATTTCGCGACTGCGGTATGGCGAACGCACGGCGCAGTGCACCTCGAGGAGGCGACGGCGGCGGATACGAGATACCTGTGCAAAATTCGAAAAATTCGCGTCGATTCGTTAAGAGCGTGTGAGTTTTGGCGTATGAGATGCGCGAAGATATGTGAAGCTCCAACGAGGGCCAGTGTTGTAACGAATTTATTGTTCTACTTTTTGATTTAATGAAATTGATAATTTCTAATTTTTTACTAATTTTATGCAATTGAAATTTATTACAGACTGTTGTTTAGTAATGGTGCCAATAATAGATACCCATGTAAAAATTCATATATGGCTATGGCTCTTTACCAGAATTTTTTTTCGATAGAAAAAAGTCTGGTAAAAAGTCTGGCAAACGTTTCAGCAAAAAGTCTAGTATTTACTGGACATAAAAATATGTACAGAAGAAGTATAGGATAGTATTAAATGTCATAGTTATTTGCCTTGAAAAAGTGAAACTTAAACCACAAATAAATTTTTATATGGATATATATATATATTATTAATTCGTTGCTAGTTAAGTGCCAAAAGCGTGCATCGCGAATATGCATAAGCTAATTTAATGGATCAGTTTCATTTTGGATAAATATTAAAAATTTTAATACATAATAATTAAATAATTATGCACACTGTCGATTCTAATTTTCAATTACACAAATATATTAACAATATTTATTTTTGTAATTAAAAAGTTCGTATGATAAGATTATAGATACATTTTTATATATTCTTTTGACAATAAAATTTATTCCTTAAACAAAAAAATAAATTCGTTAAAAAATCTAGTAAAAGCCGACTTTTCAATGCGTAGCATTATGTCGTTTTGTATTAAAAAATGACTACTATATTAAAAATTTGAAAAAGTTCATGAACAAAATAATATTGAAATTAATGAAAATTCAAATACACATAATTATAAATAAACAAAAAGCATATATACGGGGAAAAAATAATCTTTTTTTTTTTTTTTTTTTTTTTTCTAAATATAGTTTAATTTAGATTATTTTTAAATATAAATAATTCATTTTTGTTAAATTTTTTAGCACTTCAACTTATATATTTTATGAACTTGTATAATATTTCCGTAAAATAACAAAATAAGTAAATAAATTACTGATAATAATTCTAGCTTTAATAGAAAGAAAAAAAAAAATAAAACTGTTGCGATAAAAAAGGTGCAAAATAAGCGATAAATAAATAACGCAAGCAAAATAAACAAAAGCAAACGTTGCTAAAAAAAATTTAAAGAAAGCCTTTTCGGGTCGGTAAAAACTCGACTTTTACAAACCCCGCGAGACTTCATTAATCGTCATCGTTATAATAACAACATAATTGTTATAATTGTTATAATAACAACATATAAATATCTCGATCGTTAATAAAAGAAATGTAATATTGCCTTTTTTCTTAAATGAAAATTCACCTCGATGACCGGGCGACAACAAGGTATCCTTGCTCTTGGTGATCTGCGGTACGATGAGGAGCGAACTCGGCGGCGTAGGCGATACCGTTGACGTCTGGGGCGACGTGGCGAGGGTTAGATTAGGCAGCGATTGACCGAGGCACGAATACGCCGGCACCTGTACGCTCAACGTGTTCGGTGTTGGCGACTTGCTCAGCAGGGAGCGCCTGCTTTTGTTCCCAAAATTTCGATCGACTCTTTTGTTATTTTGTTCGCTTTTGGTTTATACTTTTAATTTTATTATTTTATTTCGGATTAAAAGATTATATGTCGCGCTAGTTGGAAATAAAAGAATCGTTGGATAATGGATAATTCGTTACTTTTTTTCTATTTGTCAAAATGGCGAAAAAGACGTTTTTTAATCATGAAAATTTTTTGAATTTAACATTTATCATATTTAATTTTAACTTATTGTTGTTAAAACAATATTTATTATTTTATTGTAATCAACGTTGTTGAAACATTATCGATGAAAAGTATGTTATTGAATAAAAATATATTAATTAGTAAAAAAAATAATTTTATTACAAATATTAGCTTCACATAATCTTTTTCTGAAATATTGATTTCATAAATTTATTTAATCAGGTTATGTAAATTATTCGAAAATTCTAATATTGTTATTCTTTCAATAAAAATAGATACTGGAAAAAATTCATGCTAACAAATAAAAAAGATTTGCAAATTACTTTACTTACATGCAAAAGTCGAGTGCATTTAGATACTAAAATAAAATAATATTTATTAGATGGAAAGTAAGGAAACATAAGCTTAAAGGCATATATAGTATTTTTATTTAGATTTAAATTACTACAAGTTCTATAACATTAAATATTTACAAATATTGTACAATATTTTTTTTTTTTTTTTTTTTTTTTTTTTTTTTTTTTTTTTTTTTTTTTTTTTTTTTTTTTTTTTTTTTTTTTTACACAAAAATAATAATAATAATAATTATAAAAATTCACTATTAAAATCACTTTTTAAAATATTTTTATTAATTCGAAGTACATTAATAATTAAAATTGTAAAATGTAATATATAAATTAACGCCAATTTTATGTAATAGTACATATGAGCGTGCTATGATTTATTAAAAGTAAAAAAAAAAAAAAGTAAAAAAGCATTCGAAATTCAAGTATAAATAAAATAAAGTATACTTTAATAACAATTTATATATAAAAAATTAATGGCAAAGGAACATAAAATAGTTATTATATAAATTGGATAATAACTAATATAAATTTGAATACTAATAAACAAAGAAAAGCCGCTATTAACGTAATTATTTACAAGAAAATGTTTTGTTTACCAGTTGATTTATTTATACTACTACAAACGTGCAAAATTTTCTAATAAGATAATGAAATTAAAATGAACGTTATATTTTACTATAAATTTCTCTTTATTTATAGTAATTCAAAGTAGTTGAAAAATTTCATTTAGAATTCGTTTATATTTTATTGTAGAGAAATGTAACTTTCAAAAATTTTCAATTTTTTCAATTGTCTTTCTATTTCATGCACATAATTTTATTAATTTATTTAAGATCATCAAAAATTATTTTACACAAAAATAATGTGAGACCTATTTAATAAATTCAATAAATCTTATAAATATATTTATTTGCTTTTTCTTGTGAACATTAACAAAATTATATAATTTACAAACAATATTTATTGTAATATTTATGTTTAGTTTATAAGTCAAAATAATGTTCCCTGTTAAAAAATTTTTTTTTAATACTTTATATATTTAACAATAATTTTTCATCAAACGATAATAATAATCGTAGGAATTACGTAAAACTATAATATGGCATCAATAAAATTTAAAAAAAACATTTTAAACTCAAATATTTTCAACAAATCTATTTTAATATTAAATTTTAACAACTGATAAAAATTAAAATTATCAAATTTAAATAAATTATGCAAAATTAAACGTTAAAGTATAAAACGAACAGAGTCAAGTCAGTCACATATTAAAATGTAAGTAATAGTAAATTTTTTTTTTGTTTAATTTTAATTACATCTTACTTAACTATCATTAATAAATAGTCAAATTATGTAATTTGTTATTTTTTAATTCGGTAAGAAAGTTAAAATCTAAAAAAATTAATTTTAATTTTATTTTCGTACAACACTTACATATATAACGATTTTATTGCAAATATATTCGATATAACACATTTTAAAAATACTAGAATAATAGAATGTATATTAATTTTTATTAATAAATCTTACACGAATAATAAGTTGAAATTTTATATTTAAAAATAAGTTATCTACATGTTTAAGTAGTACGATCCTGATTAAGTCAGACGCCGTTCGAATTTACATAACTAAGTTTCGCTTTATCGTTTGAAATTCTAAATCAACATTAATATTTAGATTATTTAAAGTCGAATTTATTATTTGTATTAAAGTAATTCCTCAACACCATTAGTTATGGACAAAATTAATGTCTTTTAAAAATCATGTGAAATTCAAAATATTTTATTTACTATTTTCAAAGTATAAAATCAATTGTTTTTTATCCATTAAAATTTGCTGGTAAATTATTTAAAATAATTTTTTTCATTCGACTATATATAAAAATGATCATGCATTAAGCTCATTTATTTTATTAATATAGCAACTAAAAAAATTATAATTTAAAATTTTCAGTTTTGCATTCGCGACAAAATTTCTTACGTCTTGCTTAAAATAAAACGAAAAATTTGATAATAAAGCTCTATTAAATAAACATAACGATGTGTTCTTCTCGCAAAAAGAAAAACAGCTGAGATAAGGTAACGAGAAAACATAACATCAGGTAGCGCAAAGGTGTAAGAAAGAACAGAATAATAATGGCAATAATAATAATAATAATAATAATAATAATAATAATAATAATAATGATAATAATGAGAATAAAAACTAATAAGGCTCAGGCTGAACGTGCGAAGCGTCGCGCTCGGTGTCACCTGATCTGCAGCTGCCTGTGATTGTGTCCAGCGGCGGCCGCGGCTGCCGCAGCGGCCGCCGCCGCCGCCGCAGCCGCCGACTCCGTGCCTTCCTCGGACGAGACGCTCGAGGCCCGAGGCGGCTCGGTCGTCTCGACGCTAACGTTGCGACTCGGATTGTAACTCGGGAGGAAATTGCTGCTGCCCGGCGACACTCCCTCCATCTCCATGCTGCCGCTGCAAAGGCACACGCTACTTTTTAACGCGAGGAGGCTGCGGTTGCTAGAGATACTCGAAGGACATTATGGGGATGGGTCACTATAGACTAAGGGACATTGCTCAGCTGATACATTTATAAATACAAAAGGAGTGTTTAATTAGTTTGCTTTTTTGTGTGCGTGTGTGTCGATGATTTGGGCCTGGGAGTGCACGAGTGAAGACGAATTTACTCTGCTTTTGAAGTGGAGTTTTTGTATCGATGTTTTTATCTAAGTATTTGAAGTAGAATAATAAAATATATGACGTACTCGCGTTCAATTGAATAGAAAATTTTAATTTTAAATTTAAACATTTATCGAAACGCATTCTAAAATTATAATTTATGGATAAGAATATAAAACTATTTTTATCTTTGAAAATATGGCTTCCGTCTTAATTTAATTACTGAGTTTGTATACTGAGTAAATACGATAATTACTCGGTTTTCAAAGAATAATTACGTCTACAAAAACAATTATAGTACATAAGCTTTTCATAAAAAAAAAAAAAAAATTAGGCATAAATAACGCTATTTTACCTGTTTAAAAAAAAAATAGAAGAAGGTTAAAGATTGTGAATATGCTGTTTCAGGCTCAGTTATTTTTCTCATGAAATTAACAATTTTTACGAAGTTGTATCTATGCTCATGTCAGAGGCATATGCGGATTTTTTCATGTCTAGTTAGTTTTAATAAAGTTTTATCCAATTTCAACTTAAAATACTATATGAAAAATCCAACATATATTACATGAAAAACTTTCATCGAGTTAAAAGTTTTGCTGAAAACGTGATTTCATTTTTATTGAATCGAGTTAAGACTCCACTTCTTGACAGCGTGATAGTGCATAGTGTGAATAAGAGAAAATTTAATTTTAATAATTTTTGAAGTGATATTTACAATCGCTTTTAAAAACTAAAAACTATTTAATTTAATAAGTTTAAGAATTTTTAATTAAAAAATTATTTATTAAATTTAAAAATTTAACCTTTTAAAATTTCCTTAGTGAATGATATCTCGTGTTTATCTGTACATGTTATAAACACAAAAAATAAATAAAGCGAGCAGTTACGTTCGGTTGATACAAACCTGTGACTATGTGCCAAACTGCTGACGCGCGACGCTCGGCTACTTCCCCGCGGCGTTCTAGGAATACCTTCGCACAGCTCGTCCATGTCAAAATCACCATCACCAAGATACGTGCTTGCTTGTCTGCTAACCGAACCAAGTGTCAAAGAGCTACCTAGTGGCGGAAGCTTCAGCATTGTCAGCTGTTGCTGTGCTTTCCTTATCGATTCCACCCACGACTGCGAATGTTGCAGTTTATTAATTTGATCTTATTTTTTTTTTTTTTTTTTTTTTTTTTTATTATTATTAAAATGATAATTGTTGAGAAATTTTTGCAATTATGATAAATGCAAGATTTTTTAAATAAGTACAAAAGAGTAAAAAAAATTAGGTATCGATCGCGTGCTTAAAAATAAAAATTTCTTGAATCTATCACAATTTCTAAAAATTTCTTTGAATATTTTTTTATTAATATAAGATCGAATGATCAAATAGACAAATTATGATGAATCGACGCACTTTAAAACGTAAAGAGAACCGAGGCATGTGCTTAGACCAATGATCAATTGCACTCAACCCAATTGAAGTTTATACGCACGTGTACAAACCCACATATATGTATATTTTTTTACAAACAAAAGGAAAGCAAACTTACCTTGGCGAGCTTGGGTTCCCCAGCGCTGAGCACGAGGGCAGCCGATACCGCGCCGTACTCGTTCAGGTAGATCAGCCCGAGACTCGACGGCTCTTTCAATTCGTGAATTCGAATACGGTCGACGACGTACGGCTGACGAATTATCTTGAGGCCACCGGATGCGCTGCCTGAACTACTGCTGGACGAGGCTTTTTTTGTTGTCTGCTTACAAATCAGTAGCATGTCCGTTAAAAGAAGCACGTGTACTTCCGTCTGTTTGTGAAAGAAATAAAGGTGTGCGATTTATTTGCTTTCTCGTTTATTCTCAATTGAATAAAACTTCAATGATGCAAATTTTTTTAGTTCTTTAGAAGAATTCGTAATGAAGCTTGTAGTAATTTATTAAAATATTTATTTTAGAGTTGTACATGAATTGATGAATAGAATTATATTATATCAACGTATAATTAGTTAAATTCAGTTGACTGATTTTCGAATAATGAAGATAAATTATGGTATAAATACAATGCTCGATCGATTTGCTTTTTAGATGACTATAATAAAAATTATAATTGACATAACTCTTAAGTGAAAGTTCATGTGAATAATATCAATTGATCGAAATAATAAAAAACAAACATTTAATTAATATAGTATATTTTAGGTAATAAATTTCGTTCAAAAACATTTGAAAACATTTGAAAGATTATTCAAATCAAAGTAATATTCAATATTATTTTATATTTAAATTAAAAATTTATCAATTAAAGTAAAGAAAATAGGTTTAATAAATCAATCTCGATCATTACCACTTATTTTTGAGATTATATATAATTTAATTCGATCGAAAGAAAAACACTTTACCTTACTAGTCGCAGAGTCGCGAAGTTTGAGATCGCCTTCGCGTAGCAGAGTCCGCAGCGCGTCCTTGAGGCAACCGGGCATCGGTGCCGTCATGATATCCAGACTGCTATGAAACTTGATGAGCTTCTCGAGCTCTTCGTCGCGCGATTCTACGACGTCGTAGCTTTCGATGCGTGCCGCCGCACTCGCTAAACGTGCCGTCTCCTCGCTGCGACGCATCGCTGCGTTCACCGATGCCACAAACGTGTCTACCGATTTGATCTGTGATCAAATCAATTATCATTATTACAAATTACAAATTGTTTTCTATTTAATTTATTTATTTATTCATTTATTTTTTTCAATTTTAATTAATATTTAAAGAAAATTAATAATATAATTCACCATGATAGTCAATTCGGCTCGCTGATCTTCATTTTCTGTATTTTTGTGAACGGCTTTCAATAAAAGTGAATATTTGGTTATTCTTTGCATTGGCTTCACTAAAATATCGAGTAGCCTTAAACGATTGCAGTCTTTTTGTGTCTCACACCACTGCAATTGAATAAAACAAAAAAAAAAAAAAAACAAGAGAGAGAAGAATGAAAAATCAATGAAGCGAAATTCAAAATTGAACGTTTATCAATAAATCCAGAATCGCGTTAAAATTAACATACCACGAGATAGGCCGTGAATAGGTCGTTGTCGTTGAATCTATCGCGGCAGTATTGCTGGCACTTGCTCTGTTCGGAGCAATACCTCGTGTAAGGAGCGAAGATTTTTTCGAAATTTTCGAAACCTGGGAGCAGATGGCCCGGATCGAGAGGCTGCCGCGTCGAACGCGAGGCTTGCAGCATTGCCAGGATGTGCTCCGTCCAGAAGTAACGATTGGCTGCGTAGATCTCCGGTATGTTGCTAAACAGCTTCGTCCTGTCGACCTCGTTCAGGATATTCGAGGCCTGCAGGCCGCACAGACAGGCCATGAAGAGCTGAAAATTTACATTAATATTTTTATATTTTAGTTTCGGAAATGTTTGGTCAGAGATTCTGAGAGAATTGAAATAGTTTTACAAACTTTAATAAAATGTACGGAAAAAAAATGTAATAATAAGGATAAAATTTAAATATCTTCAAATTTTTAATTTTAGTTAATTTTATTTAAATTATGTATACATACAACTGAATAACAAAATCTTTAAAATTTTATAGAATATTCTCGACTCGTTAAAAACAATTTATTAGACGCAATCGTATCTTACATTAGAATGCTTTTACGAGAACACATATTGTTTACGCTATTCCCAAAATTCGCGATGCAAATGGAGTATAATAAAACTTATAGAGCAGCTATTACACGAACTGTATTATGTCTGACTATTGAATTCCATTATAAGGTAAACATTAACACTCAAAGTGATAATTTCAACAAGACGATTTAAAAACGTTTATTGTGAAAATTTCAATACTTTGCGCATTGAAATTTTACGTTTTGTTTGAAAAACTTGTTTGGTAAAATATTAATTCGTTTTTTGCGATCGTCGAAATTAAAATGTGCAAACAATTATTAAAATGCATAGTCTTAAAAATTGTTTAATCAACCTAACTGAAAAATCGTTGTTATAACTATCTTTGATATTTTTATCCAATAATAATTGAATATAATTTGATCTGTTAAGTAACGATTATTTCTTACTTCATTACTCTTAATTTCCAATAGTCTTTCATTAACGTTAATCAGTTTATCAAAGTAAATATACCGTCACAGTTGAAAACGCATTTAAAAAAGTTTCCTTAGCCAAATTTCAAAGGCAATGCTCGCTAGGTTTTGCGTTCGACGTTTATAAAAAAAATTCTTAATTACGAGGAAAAAAAAAAAAAAAAAAATTTACCGTAACTTTTCAGCTTCAATTAAGAAATCAACGTATAAATTTTCTCTTAGCCTCGATAACACGAATTACAAACACAGCATCATCGTCGCCTTTGAAACAAACTGTAAACTACAAGCTACAAATAACGAATAAACCAAAGACGAAGTTAAAACAGGAGCGGTGCAAAGTTTCGAAGATGAAATTTTCGAGGAAAGTGTATATAACGCGAAAGAGATATATGTGTATAGTATAAGAGGAGGAGCGCGGAGCTCCGTAGTGCACTCGAGTACTTACATCGGTCACGACTTTCAGCGTTTTAATGTAAGCCGCTTCTGTCTGCGCCAATTCCCAGAGGGCCGTTTGCTGCTGCTGCTGCTTCTCGCTCAGGAGTTCCGAATTCTCGACTATGTCGCGCCAATCGTCCTCCAAGCTGAAGAGCGCTATAAGGACATGAAAGAGAAACGTTTTTGCGTTTGTTATTTCTTCTTCTTTTTTTTTTTTTGCGCGCACGCGCGCAAAGAAAAAGTTTTTCTCTCGCGAAAGAATCTCGAGGAGACTTCTTTTTCCTTTTTATAAAAGTTTAGAAAGTAAACTTAAATTCTTTTGTCAATTAAGAATTATTTGTTTTTAGTTGTAATTTATAAGTTAATAACGTAGATTTAACGCGATAAAATAATAATAATTAAAATGCATAATTTTAAGTTTTAATTTTTGTTTAAAAAAAATTTTATGCAAAAATAATGTTTTAAAGCTTACATTTTAATAAAATTAATAAAAAAAATATTTTAATTAATATGATTTAAGAAAGAGGATTGCCTTAAACGCTATTAAAAATTTTTTAATTTACCTGCATTAATTTATCTTTATTATTCTTTCTTTTAATTAAAGTAATAAAGTTCTATAATATTCGTACTTATTATCTACCTTTTTATATTCATTGATTTATTATTATACTACGTACTAATGCTGTTTAACAATTCATGTTTCATCACAAGTAGTTTTAAAAAATAAAATATTTCAATTCGTAACAATTTTCGTTTGGTGTTTATTTATCAATGTATACTAAAATTTTTTTAAAATCATTAATTTCTTCGAACGAATGTTCGTAAAATAACTCGTTTAAATTTTCTTTACATTTTAAGATCTAAAGTAATCATCGTTAAAAACTGACCTATAAAGTGTCATTGACTAATTTTATTTCTTGTGAAAAAAAGAGGAGTAATTCTATCAAAAGTTAATCGGTTAGATGAACCGTCATTTCCGATTACCCTTTTTCCTCTAATTTCGTGAATTACGCTAAGCTTTCATTGGTACCGATTATGCGGCACGTCCAGAGAGCAAGAATTGAACAAGTAAGAGTCTGGGAGTAAAAGTGGCCGGATGCACTTTCGAAATTGCCAGCTTGGGCGGGAACAAATTGGATATCCACCGTTGAATTGACGGAGTACGAGATGTCGCCCATCTTATGCATGGGACATGTAAAATGACGTTTAAAAAGAATACTTTAAATAAGAAGACGAAAGATAAGCCGTTTTTTTTTTTTTTTAATGAGAAAATTAATAAATAAGTAATTTTTTTTTGTGATAGTTATGAAAAAGTTTTAAATTTAACTCGCTTTAGAAAAAAAAAAAAAAAATTAGTCGCGTAGATATAAAGAAAAAAAAAAAAAAAAACTGATTATAAAAGAAGATATGAAAAATTATTTTAAACTTATCGCAAATTATGCACAAAAGTATATTTTAATATACATGCGAACGATTTTTAAAAAGATTTATAAATATGAAAAAGTAATTAAGTACGAGTATAAATACACGAAAATTTATATAGATGAGTATAAAAATTGTAAAGGCTTTTGCTTACACTTTAAATATTTCCCACGTATATTTTAATTTATTTTCACACTGTTTAATGTATAGTATTCTAAAAATATTTCAAATTAAAAAAGATATATGCAACTTATGTACATGAAAAGAGATTCTGCTCTAAAATATATATAATATTGTATGCAAAAAAGAGATATTTAAACTCAATCTTTTATTCATTTAAATACAAGAAATCGCTCGAAATAAAATTATTAAAATTTTTTATCGAAAATAAATTACAATTGAAATTTCGGATTAATGCAATACATAAGCTTGTAAAAAATTTCTTTGTTTCAATTTGCGTAAGTTTGAAAATACAGATATAAAAAAAAAAAAAAAAAAAGACAACGTAGTAAGAATAAATTAAAAATGATTCAATTAATTATATACGCGCGTGATATAATAGCATAATTTTCAAAATTTCAATTACGTAGAAAAGTACAAAGCAAAAGCGAGAAAAAGAAAAGAAAAAAAAAAAAAAAAAAAGTGAATTAAAGTCCAAGCGAGATTTTACTGTTGTTAAATTAAATAATGCGCTTTAGTAAAATATTCCACTTAATATGCATTACTCATCCTTTTAAGCAAATTTCATCTAACTTTCAGTAATTTCCACTCGGCTTCGTTTACTTTTTTCGCACATATATATACGTAACAATGAAAGTCGGTTCTATTAGCCCCTAGAGCACGACGGTAAGATATTACTTCTCCCACCAGTGCTATTTTCATCGTCGCGCTAGCGATAAAAATGTAAATAAATAACGTAAAGGCATTTACAAGAAGAACCTATAATTGCGTTAAAAATCATCGCAACTAGTCGGGCGCGCGCTCTCGCTTTCGCTTATGAAAAAGCCAATAATCGTAAATTCACACGATACCTTCCTCGCTTGCCGCAAGCTCGTAAGACAATTGAGCGTCGGGTAGCCTCGGCACGCCGTGTTTCGTGTAGCCGTTAAGTTGCTCGGCGAGAAGCTCCATTTTCGTGCCCTTGGTGTTGGTGAAGAAGCCGCTCCAGCGCTGCTTGCTCGCCTTGAGTCCCGCAGCCCCAGCGGCACCCTTGGCGGAGGCGAGCGCCGCGGCGGCCGCCGCCCCGACATCCGAGTCCATGCTCGAGTCTTCCGTCGAGACGCTGAAGAAACGGCCGCTTCTGCCCCTGTAGCTCTGCGAGATTATGGAATTTATCTTTACTATTTTATGTTTTCGTTGTTATTTTACATCTTTATTTTATTTTAAAATAAAAAATACGATAAAAACAGCAAACTTTGAGATTTTCCTTGTAATAAATAGAAAACCTTTCGAAAAGATATATTTTTAACATAAATAAATAAAAACGTATAAAAATAAATAGATTTAATTTTCATTGTTCTACCACTAGTAATTTCGCATAATAGCATTGGATAAGCGTTTATGTTCTCGTTCATATTTGACTAACTAATATAAGGCTTTACGAGATTCTGCAATATTTCTTTTGACGTCCTTACGTAATAGTACTCGAAAGGCTGCTAATAGAATCTTAACTTTCACGTAAGACGATAAATTTCACGGTTAAAGATGCTTTTAGGTTAAAGAGTTTTAGGCTTTATGTATTTCATATTAGTACTTTTGGATGAGTGCCAGATAAGTTAGTAAAAGGCTCATAATGTTGTTTCTAACTTTTCTTGCATTTAGATTAGTATCGAAATAATGCGTGATTTTCTTACTTTAACCAAGAAAGAGAAAATATTCAAAATTTACATTCGTTGAAGATCAGTTGAATTTTCTAATATTTCACCAGTATTCATAAATTTTAAAACGAACTATAGTCGTCGCATAATTTTTTTATTTTCTCATACATGTGTACATTAATTTATCCGATAAATTGTGAACGTTAAAATTTTATGGAGCGAATTATTCCGACAAATTTATCGGTAATTCGTCAAGTGAGCGAAGCACAATATCCAACTATAACAACGAGCCGTCAAGAAGTTTAACCGAAGCAGTAGGCGTCAGCTCTTTAGGAAACACGCGCAAGAGGCAATAAGCCGCGAGAAATTTTGAGGAAGCGTAAATAGTTATATACTCTTCCGCTTCCAAATAATAATTGCCGCGCCGAATCGATCGATCGATTAACATATATGTATATGCATAGATTCCCGCGTATATAACAATTAATCGAGGACAAAAGCGAATATTCCAAGCCTCGTAATATGTTCGCGCGATTGGCCAAGCTTAACAAACGCCCATAACTTCGATTAAGGGTAGCGCGCTTGACACTTTAATAGGTATTTAAATAATTATAACTACGCGCGAGTAAACGATTCAATCATCGTTTATTTCTCGCTCGACATTGATGCATATACAAAGTTGTATACTTTATGAATTTTCGAGAAAGAGAGAAGCGTTGGAATAATTAAGTAACGGTTTGGTAGATATAGTAGACGAGGTAAAGTTCACTTTGAATTTTTTTTGAGCTGGTCGAAAATTTTCAACAAATTTTACAGTAGTTTTAAGAGTATTTAGAGAATTTTGTTTATTAGATTTTTTACAATTTAACAGTAATATTCAAATAGAAAAATTTTTAATTAATATATATATATATATATAAATAGTTTAAAATAGTTTTTTTGTATAATAAATTACTAAAATGTAAAATTTTCAAAGTCTTTTGTTCGTGTAATAAATAATTAATTTCATAAAAATTGTAAAAAATTATTTAAAATCAACATATAACAATTTTACTGGCTCTAATAAAGTCACATTTTCGTTTTGTGTACAACTTTGAATTGAAGTTTTCATAAAATTAATTATTTACAACAATAAATTATGTGCAAACAAAACGAATCTAATTTAGTGAATTTTTAAATTCAACTCTTGAGCATTGAAAATTGTTTTAATTTTTCGCTTTTTTAATCTCACAAGATAAAAAATATTTATACGAAAAACAAACATATTTATCAAAGCATTAAATATTTCAACAACGAAAATGCGAAGCAAGAGAAAACTAAGCAAATTTCGTCGACGAAATGTAAAAAAAAAAAGTACGTTAAAAAAAGCTACTCCTTCCCATACAGAACACAGAGAGCGCAACTTATTTAATATGTGCACAGCGAGATACCGGATCATTTCGCTTAGCCAGCCGAAAAATACGTTTTCTTCCTCTTTTTCTTTCTTCTTCCGTTATCTCACGTGTGCCATTAGCAAATCGACTATACAATTTTTATCAATTTCGCACTCGCGACAATCTAAAAGGTCTTTTCAGCCCTCCTCCGATTTTACCTAGACGTGCAATCTACGAAGGAGAGAGAAAACTTATGCTGCGCGAGCTATTTTCACGCGTTAATGCAGTCGCGAAAAATCGAATTTCAGCTATATCGTCGTTTGCATAAAATGTACGCTGCTCCTGTAACGTCTGTCGTCTGCTATCCGGAACAACGTACTTTTATGTACACGCTTTTAGTATCGTCGAGTATTTACGCGAGGGAGGAGGCTTGTATACTAGTTTTAACAATGAAAATCGGTGATTCTTGGCTCATTATGTGGCGAAACTTTTGCCAACGTAGGATTTATGAGAAAATGAGAAATCGTTTGGGGATTTCTGGATTGTCTGGAATTTTTGTCGAGAATTTATTTCGTTTGAATTCCTTTTCCTGTTTCGTTTATATCCACGATTGAAAATTTTTAATATATGACTTAGAATTTTCTTTTATTGAACGAAAAGTGAAATGATTTATTAATATAGGGTTTTAATTGAACTAGCCATTGGAAAACTAAACAATTTTGTCTTTATGGTTAAGGAAAATTTTATATCATAATTACTATATTTATTAACATCTTTGTTATCACACAAAATGACATTACTAAAAATCTACCAGATGTAAAAATAAAAGGAATTTTTTCAAAATATGTAAACTGTTTTCAATTGTTTTTTTTTTTTTTTTTTTTTTTTTAACGTAGGATTAAGAGTTAAAATACAGGTAACAGCTTTTCAATGTAACAATTTTTTTAAACGGTATTTTTTAATTTTTTAAAATATTTTTCAAGTTTATTTTACATTTATCGAGAGCTCGCATAATTAAAAAATTACAATAAAATTTTTTTGGCTCCATTAATAATAAAACAGTAACCAACGAGCTAAATGTATCGTTAAAAAAAAAATACACGATAGCCATTAAAATAAATACACGTAAATTTACAAAACCGCAGCAGTAGGCGAAAATTTACCGCAAAAAAAAAAAAAATAATAAAAGTATAAAAAGAAAATAAATAAACCGAAACGAAGAGAGGAGACAAAACGAGAAAATCAATTGCGCGTTTAAACCGCGCGCATAAAATCGTTCCAACATAGCACGAATAAGGGGTGAGATGTAAATGGTAAAGTTTATCGCGATCTCTCCGCAGCCCAAAGTAACTTCCGCATGAGAAGCCGTACGAGCGTAGCTAATCCAGCCGGTGCCAAGAGCCACACATGCGGCAACAGATTTCATCTTTGAGCGTTCATGTATATGTTACGTACACATATACACACGTACGTATCGCGACTGTAGATTGTATACATCCAAGTTGGTTAAGCGATAACGAATATCTTACGCGCGCGCGTACACGCAATATGAACGCGCTTAGGTTTGATTGCACCGCGAGAACGGCGGATAACCTACGAGATATTTTTTTTTTTTCTTTTTTCACTCTGACTGCTTAGTAGAGTAAAAGAAATTAGAGTTTACTTTTGAAATGATAAGTCCTGTACTGTTTGAAAACTTGATTAATATTTAATTTATAAATATTTTAAATACATTTTAAAGCAATTTTATTATACTCTTAAATATTAAATATAATATTGTTAATAATAAAATAAATATGTTATAATAAATTTAAGGCATAACTGCCTTATATAGTATAGAACATTCGCAATTATAATTATCAATATTCGGTAAAAGATTCAGTGATCTGCTTTTTAAATACAACGCCTGACTATATATTGATCACTACTACTTGAATAATAAAATCTGCAGCTTTTGTGCAATTAAATAGTAATGCATTTTCATAAGTTATATTACATGAGTATACTCGTTTTGCATTAAAAATTTTTGAACCAAGTACCTTCTCGAAAATCACCTCGGTTCTCGACAATTATCGAAGGACAGTCAACTAGACAGGATCTTAGGAAGGTCTGTCTTCGAGAAGCCGGGAGGAAAGCGAGGAGCTCCCAAGGGTCAAGGTCTCTCGAGCTACTCCATTAGGCTATTTCTCGCGCGATCCCACTTTCGCTACACCCAAACTCCCTGTCTTTGCGCCCTCGTCGTATATACTTTCCGATAGAGAGACAACTGGGCCGTTGTCAGAAACGACGGCTAACGGAAAATGGGTGAGAATGCGAATATGTGTATGTGCGTGTGTGTGTGTGGGTTTATATAATGCATACGCTTCGGTTGACCAATAAAAGGAGGTGTATAGCGTACGAGTCATTGGATATAATGCACGATCGGGTTTTCGCTTTGCTTGTTGGGTGATTTTTTGCTTTTTATTTTTTGATACCTGATCCTCTCTTCTTTTGTCTTTTAATACTTCGTGTACAATAATCTGTAAGATTTTTTTAATTTTTTTACATTACGTTATTGAATTTAAAAAATAATTTTATGATTCAGTCCGGAAGAACATTTTTTATTTTTAATATAACACTTTATTAAATTTATTAATCCGAGTTTTACATCATTTTATTGTAAGTTATACTTATCGTTCTCGGTAATTGGAATTTTTAAAAATAATTTTAAACAAAATTTAATATTAAAAGATTAAAGTTGCAATAACTTACTCCGCTAGTTTTTCGCAAAGAGACATTTTGACTGCTTCTTTGGCTTGCTGATCTCGAACTCGATTTTTCATCTTTGGCTGCAACAAATAAACAATAAATGTTACATATCATTTTTGATAAAAAATAAGTAATAATATTCGAATATTTTTATTGAATTTTAACTGTAAATTTTTCAAGAAATGCAAAAAAAAATTAGAATTTTTTAAAGAAACTCAACAACTGTGTTCAGTTGCAAAATTATTAAGAGCTCAAAAGAAATTTTATTTAACAGTATGAAAAATTTTATGAACAATTATTAACAACCAAACGTAATTTTCTAATTCACCGTAGTTAAAAGCTCGTAAAAAAACTAAAAAGTCGTTTACCCGTATCCTCCCTTTGACAATATCGCTAACAATAATTCTTATCGGATTTAATATCTAAATAACTTCCTCGTGTTTTTCAGGTGTAAATGTACACGTGCGCACATACGCGTCTTATATGTAAATTAAGCCTCGTGCGAGAGCTTTATTTAAGACACTGAACGTGAGCTTGCGAAAATCGATTCGTTCCGCTTTTTGTTGCGTGGAGCTAACTCTAGGAAAGTACGACTCAAGTCAAGCGGAAGGAAACGTGCGCGTGTAACCTCTTTATGACTATTTTTAACTTTATTGCTCTTTCTCATCGCTATTTCGCTTCGTGACTCCGCAATATTTTTATACTACCCGGTGGGTATTTTTATTAAGAGCTTTGATGGATTAGAGTTAAAGTGTTTGATAACGATTCGAATACAATAATAATTTATTGTATAACCGTTTTTAATTTAAATTCGTCAAACTATAAAGTTAAAATAAAATTTTTATGTTTGTAAATTTTATTTCTTTTTCTTTCTTTTCCTTTTTTTTTTACAATCGATGTAAATTTAACGAATACCATTTACACGATACATGTGAAATCAATTTACTCAATTATTTGTCCATTAAATATCGTTTATCAATTATTTCTCAATTAAATTACAAATATTTTATTAAATTATTTTAAAAAAATATTTGAATTGATTGTTATGATACATAAAATAAATTCTTTCGTAGAAAGTTTATATAATTTTAATATCAATTACTATATTATTTATAAGAAGAATATGAAAATCATTTTCATTCACAATTGGTTTTTAGAACTTCTTCATTCTTAAGGGTTGCTTCAAAATCCTCGATAATGACAGATTAAATAGTTTATAATCATAGTAGTTATCTCTCCTCCACACACGTCCATAAAAAAAAATATAATTCTCAACCTATATCAACGAAAATCGAAACAGAAAAACTCCAAAAACGAAAAACAAAAAAAAATATGACACTACTAAATCTTTCAAAATTCTCGCTTCAAATAAATAAAAAAAAAAATAAATAAAATAAAATAAAATACATCCACATCTGTCAAACTCTTCGTGCTTGGACGAGTGGCCGATAATATCGAGGCTGCAGCTGCATGATTCCCGGTGGGTCTTCGGTCCGATTGGACGCCCGAAGCCCAACGGACTGGATGTACGTAGCTAGCAACGGTGCGGCTGCGTGACTGCAACTAGACGGTCCAACGTTGCTCGCAATAATGCGTCCGGCATCGTTCGCGCGATCGCTCGTTCGTTGTTTCGTTCTCGTTTAGCTGTACTCTCTTGTGATTCGCGAAATTTTCTGAATATTACGTCGGCGATGTTGACAAATGGCTTTTTTGCTTTATAAGAGAAATTTAATATACCGGTTTGCTGTACTTAGACTTATTATTTAAGATTTTTGTGAATGTAGAAAAAGTTATATGTATAAAAAAATGTTCACTATTTTAACAATTTTTTATTATTTTTTTTAATTTTGCATTCATCTAATGCGCATTAGATCAATATTAAGACTGATTTAAAATGATTTTGAAATTTAAAGCGTAAAACTTAAGGTCTAAACTTATTCAACCTATTAAAAATTATATTTTTGTGGTAGAAATAGTTTAGTGAATTACAATGCTTATTTATTTAAAATATATGAAACGTGTGCTGAAAATTATTGTATTTAAAATATAAATAAAACTTTATATATCGATTTTAAGCTAATTATAGTTATAACCACAAAATGTATTTACTCGATGTAAATATTTTTCAAAAATACTGATTGAACACTTGGACTACAAAATCCTGGAATAAAAATCCATAATCCAATCAAGTCAGATTAATGCATTTTATATTTTTATTGTAATTTTTGTATTAATTTTAATGCTTTCGAAATACACTAATAGCATTAAAATCTTAATTTTTAGTTTTTACTTTTTAATCCCTAACATAAAAAAAAATCATAGATTAAATCTTTTATTGTTAAAAATCAAAAAAAAAAAAAAATTAGATATGAAATTTATTCGCATCATTTAAATCTAAAATATATAATTCATTTTAAAAGACTTTATCAAAAAGAATTTGACAAACAATGCAAAATGCAACTGTAGCGGTCAAAAAAAAAAAGGAAGAAAAAAAAACGAGCTCTGTATACTCCCATCCACGAAAATTAGAGCGCCAAAGCCAACGAGTTTCACAGCCTTGATTCTCGCATTAACGACCTGTCTCTTATATTTGAGGCATCATGGTAACGACATCTTAAACAAGAGCGGAAAAAAACTCGAGGGTTTACATATGCGCGCACATCCTCTCGGCTCTCGATTGCTTCCTACGTCTGAGGAAATAAAGTGAGCCTCATTTTACTCGCCTCGGGTTCTTTCCCTCTTAGCCTCTCGTTCGCTAATTTGCTTACGAGAGAGCGTTAGCTTTAGCGTTGCCTCGTTAAATCAAGGAATTTACCCTTTTTCGTTGCGAGTATATGCCGCGACAAAAAGGGAAAACTTTTCACGAGGGGTCCACTTAGTTTTTATTCAGGATCTTGCTGTGGTGTCTACTGTTGAATCGATGATGATAATTTTTATGCACTTTGAAGTTCGTTAAAAAAAAATATAACGTTCTTATGTAAGTTCTTGTTTTAAGGCGATAAAGCATAATCAGAAAAATCGATAAACGATTGTATACTGTTAAGCAATTGACTAATAATAAAATAATTTGAAAAAAAAATGATATTTCTTTTAAATAAAAATGTTATATTTTATTTACTGACGATGAAGAATGATAATGTTTGAAATTAATTAACAATACAAAATAAATTTTATAACCAATTAATGAAATAAGCTGAAGCCTGCATAGAGTAACATCATATAATCAAGGGGCGCGCCAGCGCCCCGTGGTAAGTATTGGTACTAACCACGGGCGCCTGGCGCACCCATTTATACATTAAATTAATGCATGAAAAAATTAAAAAATTTTTTTTAATTATACATTTTAATATTTAATAAAATATAATATATCAACTTTGCTATTTTTTTAAGTTCTTTCAAATAAAACAAAAAGCATGAAAATTCGTGCATTCGTTACGAAGATACGATATGCGCCCCCAAATTTTCATCAAATCGCTCTTCAAGCATTTCGTCTAATATCTAGATTCATATTAAGATAAGATAATCTGAACAAGACAATCTCTTGTTTTTATCTCATCATCTCCTTATATGTATCAAGGGGCTATATACTAACTATACTAAAATATCTCATCATCTCTTTATATGTATATATATAATATACTAACTGTACTAAAATAAAATAAATATATATATATATATATATTATACATACATACATACTATATTTTCAAATAATTTTAAATGAAGCTATTTGTGTATATTTATATATATATATATATACATATATATATATATATATATATATACATATATATAATGTGTTGATAGTATTAAAAAAAATTAAATATGTATTGATACTATTTAAAAATTAAAAATGTTTTACTTTTACTTAAAAGTGTTTATAATTCTTAAAATAAAAAAAAAAATAAATATTTATATATATATATATACAGTAGATATTTATTTATTATTGAATATTTTTAACATAAAAATTAAATGAGCGTTCAAAATAAATAACTTTAAAAGGATTTCTTACTTGTAATATTTTTTGCTCTCTAATAAAGTTAGTGGCGAAATTTAATAAACAATATTATAGGTTTTGTAGAATTTTTTCTAATTTACGAAAATTAAAATGCAATCTTTTATCTTCGAACATTGTTGGTAAGCTTAGTTATTGATAATTTTATTTGCCATAATTTAGACAATCGTACAGTAAATAGAATATATTTTAAATAAATTAGAAGTAGCAATTATTTGTCTGCTGTTTACTGTTGTAATCGTCGAAAAATCTATAACGTATGCGATAAAAACTTTTCCTAGTAACTTACATAAAATATTATATGAAAAATATATAAATTTTTTAGTAAAACATACTTACAAACTAATCATTCTATCAATATTTTTTTCAAACAAAAACTAAAACTAACTTTTTAAAATAAATGCACGAAATATTTTCCAAAATTTCTCAGTCTACGCAAATATCCCTCTCCCACTCCTTCCCTTTACGCATCTATTTCGTAGAACGACAACAAGTTCCCCCCCCCCCCCGACGGTGTCATCGACTTGTTTCGGTATACCACCAATATTCATAAGGTGGAAAGGGTAGGGGCATGCTGTGAAATTGTAATAACGACCTGCTGGTACCTGTAGAGTTAATATTTTGCAAGGACCTCCAAAAAGGCCGCGCTTTAACCCTCCCACAATTTGTTAAACGTTTCTTGAGTGGTCGAAGCCTTTTATTGGCCTAACACTCAGTGATTCGGGCCTTATTAATTGCGAGAATCGAGCTGTGAAAGTCAGTTGACGATTGTTCGAGCGTGAATAACAACAGTCTGCAATTTTAGCTCGTTGTAGAATTTACGCTTAGAAGTTTCGTTCAAGTGACAATTAGAGTTTGGACAAGTTTAGTGAAAGAAGATGATGGAAGAATTTAACGCGATATGCCAACAAGTATGGCAGAGATTGGAGATGAGCATAAGCCCTTCGCTGGAAGGCAACTCGTCTCTTCAATTGCCGTTTTCAAACTCGATTAATTATATGAATAAAATATTATGGTGCGGCTCTGAGCTTAAAGAAAATCCAATCCACAGGCAATTTGCTGTGATGCAGCAAAATCAACCGCCGCATCAAGATTATGTACAACGACAAGAAGTTGTACAACAATGTTCGGTGCTGAGGGAACCCCAGGAGGCTGATGTAAATAATGCAGAATCATCAGGCAGTCAAAGTTAGTATTTTCATATTTTTTTTAAATTTTTGCATAAAATATATTTTATTTATTTAAAAAAACTATATACCGTGAATAAAATATTCGTGTTTATAGTAAAAACTTTAATTACACGAATTGTGTATTTAAAATAAAATTTGTTGTACATTGTCCGAAATCGAGTATAATATATTTGATAGATAATAAATAAATGACAAGAAATAGCAACGAGACATTTTTGCCGATTACGTTATGTATTAAATCTTTATTTAATTCTCTCGAAAACTAATTTAAAAAAAAAAAAATATTATACCATAGAGAATTTGATAGCGTGTCTACGAGTTAATCAAAAAATTTAATTTTTTTTTTTCTATATTTCGGTTTTAACATTTTTTAAATTACTTTACGTCTTTTTCAAACACAAAAATTTTGTTATGTGTCCCGTGTATTTCAAACTAAAATTCTAAATAAAAACAAAATATCGATTATAAAAAGAAAGATCATTGAATAAATTTATTTTCGTTAAGAGAATTATGTTATGTTATTAATTAATGCATATCGCAAATATTTTTAAATTTCAGGAACAATGAAAAAAGCAAATAGGAGAACGCGAACGACATTCTCGTCGGCCCAGTTGGTGGAATTAGAAAGAATTTTTCTTTCTAATAACAAAATTTGTCAATCGCAGCGACTTCAGTTGGCTAAGGACTTAAGCCTCACAGAGCGCCAAGTGAAGGTATGGTTCCAGAATCGACGCACAAGGAAAAATAAAAAGGAACGGAATTCGTTGGAAAACCAGAAAAGTCTACCGACGGATGCCGATGAATACATACAATTATTCGATTTGAATCTTTTGATTTAACGTCTATATGTAAGTATGAATATATAAAACTATACACAAAGTTTCTTTTATATAAATAAATTTTTTATTTTCCATTTGTTTGGCCGCTTGAGTGAGAAATAATATGTAATTTGTACAGTTATCAGTAGTAAAATTAGTTTTATTATTTTTTATAATACATTGTAATTAAAAAAATTTCTTCTCACTCGGGCAACTAAAGCAACGGAAAAAAAAGGTAATTTATATGTAAAACAAATTTTGCAATAAAATTTTTATCAATCAATGTTTAAAATGTGTGTCATAATGTAAGATAAATTTAAATAAATTATGCAATAATTCTTACTCTATTTTTATTATTACTTTTATTTCAGACAATTTATATTATTATTTATGTAGAATGTTTCTTATAATTATAAAACGAATTATTAAAATGTGTTTTTACAGCTACATCATCTCAACATTTTCACGTGGCTTCTTGACAATTTTCGATTGCCCTTATGGATGAATTTAAATGCATTTACGAAGAAAATTTTCATAAGAGCTGTCGTTATGGAACGAAGCATCAAAAAAAAAGATAAGTACATTTTTACTTTTTTAATTTTAATAATTTTAAAAATTTTATTTGTTTAATGTATTTCTCTCTTTCCAGGTTTAACACGAGGTTAACAGTAAAATGAAGCTCAGCCAGAGCATCGACCAATACTAGCAGGTCTCATCATACTTCAACCACTGACGGATCATTATTTGTCTGCTGATTCAATTGGAATTCTTCGTGAATAGTGCAAATCAACAGAAGACTAATCATGTTTCATAATAAAAATGTTTTAAATAGTAACAAAATTAAGTAAAATATTTTAATATATTTTTTATCAAAATTTTTATTATTACTTTTATTTCAGACAATTTATATTATTATTTATGTAAAATGTTTCTTATAATTATAAAACGAATTATTAAAATGTGTTTTTACAGCTACATCATCTCAACATTTTCACGTGGCTTCTTGACAATTTTCGATTGCCCTTATGGATGAATTTAAATGCATTTACGAAGAAAATTTTCATAAGGGCTGTCGTTATGGAACGAAGCATCAAAAATAAAGATAAGTACATATTTACTTTTTTAATTTTAATAATTTTAAAAATTTCATTTGTTTAATGTATTTCTCTCTTTCCAGGTTTAACACGAGGTTAACAGTAAAATGAAGCTCAGCCAGAGCATCGACCAATACTAGCAGGTCTCATCATACTTCAACCACTGACGGATCATTATTTGTCTGCTGATTCAATTGGAATTCTTCGTGAATAGTGCAAATCAACAGAAGATTAATCATGTTTCATAATAAAAATGTTTTAAATAGTAACTAAATTAAGTAAAATATTTTAATATATTTTTTATCAAAATTTTTATTATTACTTTTATTACAGACAATTTATATTATTATTTATGTAAAATGTTTCTTATAATTATAAAACGAATTTTTAAAATGTGTTTTCACAGCTACATCATCTCAACATTTTCACGTGGCTTCTTGACAATTTTCGATTGCCCTTGTGGATGAATTTAAATGCATTTACGAAGAAAATTTTCATAAGAGCTGTCGTTATGGAACGAAGCATCAAAAAAAAAGATAAGTACATTTTTACTTTTTTAATTTTAATAATTTTAAAAATTTTATTTGTTTAATGTATTTCTCTCTTTCCAGGTTTAACACGAGGTTAACAGTAAAATGAAGCTCAGCCAGAGCATCGACCAATACTAGCAGGTCTCATCATACTTCAACCACTGACGGATCATTATTTGTCTGCTGATTCAATTGGAATTCTTCGTGAATAGTGCAAATCAACAGAAGATTAATCATGTTTCATAATAAAAATGTTTTAAATAGTAACTAAATTAAGTAAAATATTTTAATATATTTTTTATCAAAATTTTTATTATTACTTTTATTTCAGACAATTTATATTATTATTTATGTAAAATGTTTCTTATAATTATAAAACGAATTTTTAAAATGTGTTTTCACAGCTACATCATCTCAACATTTTCACGTGGCTTCTTGACAACTTTCGATTGCCCTTATGGATGAATTTGAAAGAAAAAAGTGATTAAATAGTTTAATTTTAAAATAAATGCAAGCAGATTTTATTAAAAACCTACTTTTTCTTCGAGAGGTAATTTCACATAATAATGAAAACATCGATAAAAGCATCAATTTTCCGAAAACGCAACGACCGAGAATAAATGA
This sequence comes from Chalcis sispes, assembly GCA_949987625.1. Lineage (NCBI taxonomy): Eukaryota > Metazoa > Arthropoda > Insecta > Hymenoptera > Chalcididae > Chalcis > Chalcis sispes. Next base: position 68,006,890 of record OX465097.1, on the reverse strand, counting down.
AAAATAACGCAGAATCAATCATCTGAATCTCGTTAATAACTCATACGAGCGCAGCTGGACGTCGCCATTAAAATTTAAATCACCGTTCTATTTCCATCAGTCATTAAACCACCTTGACACAATCTTTTTTGTCAATGCGCGTGCTCACGCACTTTGCATTGTTTTATCCTTTCCACTTTTCTTTCTTATCGTCGACCGAGTTATCGGTCAGTTATTTATCGATTTGAATAAAAGGGAGAATGAAAAAAAGGCCGCGGGAAAAATTTTCCAATTGTCGCACGCGTACAATAGGCCAGCGGCAAACCCGCCCTCGTTCTTCCGCATTTCTCGATATTGCCGCAATTCTCCGCGAATCAATCGTTCTCGGACGCGCTTCTTGGTTTCAGCCGTGACGTTCCGCTGTAATATTTCGCTCTTTTCTCTCGTCTCAAACCACCTGTTGTACGAGGGTCTGCGAATTTTTTTTTAATGCTTAAAGCGATGAGTGGAAAACCACTTTTAGTAAAGTTATTTTTTAATACTTTTCATGGGGGAAGATTATTATTTTAGGAAAAGATGAAGTCATAAATTTTAAAATATTATTTCAAAGTGTATAATTATTATATCAAAAAGAATTCTTGTAGGTAGATATTATTTTTCAACAATAAATATAAATATTTAAATTCTAGATTTTTTTACATTTGTTAAATATATTAAAAATAAAAATAATATTCGATAATACGGGAATAAATGGATACTTTATAAGGTTATAAACAGTTTAATGTAAGCAATGTAATGCAATATAGTTTCATAAATGTAATTCATACGAATAGTTATAAATGTAAAATTATTTACTGCGGATATTTTTTGAAAAAAATATGTTATAAAGATGTAATGATATATTGATTTTAGAATTTATATTTACATTCAATTTTATTTTACTTCTAACGAGTGATTGATTATAAGACATTCGAGGAATTTAAACAACAGCTTATAGAAAATCAACGTTTCAAATGTCAAACTTATTAAAAAAGTAGCTTCTTTTAATACAAAATCATAGAGCTAAGATAACTAAAAATTTTTTTTTTTTGATTATTTAAACATTTCTTTATATGTATATATGTATATACTAACTATACTAAAATAAAATATTTATATATATATAGTATATTTGTAATAAATGTGTATGTATATATATATATATATATGTATATTATACATACATACTATATTGTAAAATAATTTTAAAGGAAGCTATTTGTGCATATTTATATTAAATTTTTTTATCAACAACACAAATATAAATTAAATCTTTCAATTAACAACACAAATATAAATTCAATCATATCAATATTTTTATTATAAATTAATATAATTTTATTTTGTACATGAAATTACAAAATAATTTGTACATGATTATTATCTATTACTTTAAATTCACCTTATTTTTATAATAAAATTTATATCAAAATTATATTTCTTAAAATTTAACCCATTTTTATAAAGTTTTTACACAAACATTTTGTAAAATATAAAAATAATAAAATTATAAAAAAAACAATGGCTAAAAGTTTCTCGAAATATTTACATTCTTTCCTTAGAACAAACGTTAATTTTATAACATTCTACAAAATTTTACAACTTTTTAGAATTTCATTTTCTTTTATCTATACAACTAATGCATCATATAATGCAATCATTCTTTACATATTACTTTTATAATAAATCTAATATAATATTTTATTTGATATACATGTATATTCTACCCAATTTATGAAATCTAAATACAACCTTTTTAATAAAAAGAAAATTATGGTAAGTATTGGTTGTCGTTTAAACATATTTTTCTGTGCTCTCTTCATGTATTATCAATTTATCGAATATTAGTATGGCACCTGTGAGTAACTTATCAAAAAGAATATTTAAAATCAGCATTTTTGACTCTCGAAAGTTGTGAAATCAAATAATATTGCTAAGTATTTTCTTTTTTATCAACACATTTTTTTTAACGATAGCTGATCATCAATGTTGTTATGTATATATATAATATGCTAATGAATATCTATATGTAAATACAACAATCTTTTAAATACAAAAAAATTATCGTTTTCGTTGTTATTAAAAAATATGAAAAAATATAATTAATAATTAATTTTCATTAACATACTTTCAAATTTTCTCTAATTTTAAAATATTTTAGACTAAAGAAAGCAATAACATATAATAATATCGCTAAATATCATCTTTCTTTTTATTAATGTATTTTTTGACCGCTACCTGGTCATCATTTACTTATCGGATTAATAAAAAGTCATTACACAAATTTCTACGCACGAAAGTTGTGAAATCTATTTAATGTTGTTAAGTATTTCAATATTTGTGTCGAACACATTTATTTTATAATTTTAGTTAATACTAAAAAATATTGTTTTATATTTTTTACAATTTAATAAATGAACATTTGATTTGATAATTACATTTTTCTATTTCTATTTAAATTATGAAATGCTTTATTTTTCAAATGAAAAATTATCAAATGTTAAAAAATTGTTATTGACAAACTTTAATAATTTTTTATTACATATATATATTTAAAATCATACAAATATACAACACGATATGAAATCATGTTAATTTTTTATTTTTTCTTTAATATTTATTAAGTAAAAAATTAGTATATGCTATGTCATTTTTGTATATTGTAAATGTACTTGTATACATAGAAAGTATAGCTAAAAGTTTGGAATCTTATTATTCGTAAATCGTACCCAATCATGTTTCAGTTATAACATAAAAAAACTATTTAAGTATCTAAAAATATATCTTGATTATATAAATTACCACTAGCATTACCATCTACTTGTTTAATTTCAAACGTAGATAAACTATTACAGTATCTAAAAATATATGTTGATCACATAAATTACTGCGAGCATCACCATATACTCTACAAGTGTCCGGCAAGTATGGTTTTAACGGGTTACCCCTACTTGCGACTTTGAAAAAATCGATTTTTTGTTAATTGCATTTTTTTGAAGTATAAGTATCTGAGAATATGACCTGGAAATTTCAAGTCGATCCGAACAAAATTGACTCAGATATGAGCGTTGAAAGAGAAGAATCCGTTGTGTAAACAACCGGCAATTAAAACTTTAAACGCGTTTTTCTCGAAATAGCATTTCTGAAGTTGGTGACCAAGATTACTCAAACACTAATGAACCGATCTTCTTGAAATTTCGCAGGCTTATTTGATACATAAAAATGTAGTCTTTAATCGTTCGATTTTTTTTCGTTAAAATCGAACCATTAACTTTGACTGACCGCGATTTTGTGAAAAATAAATATTTTTTAAATCTATCCACATTTTTTGTTTCAAATGATTCACTTCGCCGCAATGTTGGTCACCGCAAACCGTATAAATAAAAACACTATTTCATTGGCGGCCATTTGCCACTTAACAATGTAATATTTTGCAATAAAAGAATTACTGAAAGTTCTTCAAGATGTATTCTTTAAGATGATATAATAATCGTTTAAAAAAGTTTTGTAGTTTTCTTTAAAAAAATTCATGAAAAAGGCCTTTTTTGTTGAGCTACAACTGGGGGTAACCCCTTAATTACATGTTACAAGTAACTTTTTATGAAATATATAAGTTGTAAAAGAATATAGCATAAAAGATATAGAAAAATATAATTAAAAGAATTATTTGATTTCAGTGGTTTCATTCGAAGCAACTTCCTACTATCAAACGAAAACACTATGAAATTATATGTAAATTATTGAATTGAATTAAAATAAAAACTAAATAAATGTAAGAGTAAAAAGAATTATTTCACATCATTGATATTTTGTATACTTTGATATTTAAATCAAAGTAATATTTCAAAAGTAAATTGTAAAAAATATAAAATAATATTTTTTAGTATTAACTAAAATTATAAAATAAATGTGTTCGACACAAATATTGAAATACTTAACAACATTAAATAGATTTTACAACTTTCGTGCGTAGAAATTTGTGTAATGACTTTTTATTAATCCGATAAGTAAATGATGACCAGGTAGCGGTCAAAAAATACATTAATAAAAAGAAAGATGATATTTAGCGATATTATTATATGTTATTGCTTTCTTTAGTCTAAAATATTTTAAAATTAGAGAAAATTTGAAAGTATGTTAATGAAAATTAATTATTAATTATATTTTTTCATATTTTTTAATAACAACGAAAACGATAATTTTTTTTTATTTAAAAGATTGTTGTATTTACATGTAGATATTCATTAGCATATTATATATATACATAACAACATTGATGATCAGCTATCGTTAAAAAAAATGTGTTGATAAAAAAGAAAATACTTAGCAATATTATTTGATTTCACAACTTTCGAGAGTCAAAAATGCTGATTTTAAATATTCTTTTTGATAAGTTACTCACAGGTGCCATACTAATATTCGATAAATTGATAATACATGAAGAGAGCACAGAAAAATATGTTTAAACGACAACCAATACTTACCATAATTTTCTTTTTATTAAAAAGGTTGTATTTTTGTATATACTAGAGTTAATGGTTGAAAAACAATCGCGAATGACAATAAATTCGAGTTTCAAGCCCGCCTCCTAGGAAGTAAATAGTAATAAGTACGAAATATTGACTCATTGCAGCCAATAAGCGAGGGAACCCGTCATGTACGATTTAGAAAAATAAAATATCAAACACGACACAGTGACTTTGTCGTTAATGAAAATACTAATTACAGTAAGTAAAATCACTGGTATATCAGTGGTCTCGGTGTAATTATTGCATGAAAAGTTACCATCAATTAAGCCATGTATAACCCGCCTAATATCATAAGATAAATTCCCTACCGGTATTTTGTAGTCCAACTGTCTATTCTTATCTGACCTATCCTTGGGCAGACAAAGAGTTTATCCGCTCGGCGCCTGGGTATACAACAGATGTTATAAACCTTAATCTCTTCTCGTGAACAGTTACCAGGTTAAGTGGTATAATCTTCATTTATGATTCGAGTTAGCCCCCGAAAACATATTTCAAAATTTACTTTTATCTATTTGTACGGTTTACCGTTTATATTACTTTTAATTTTGCGTATAACTGTAAATTTTTTCAATAAACTGTCTGCAGTACGTAGTGCTTTTAATGTTATTCTAACAATAATAGTCAAAAAAAAAAAAAAAAAAAAAAATTGAACAATTTCATCGTATAAAATATATTAACATAAAAAAAAAATGCGAAAAGTGAAAAAAAAACTAAAGGTTTTACAAATCCAATGAGTAAAAAGCTTCGTAAGTTAATATATAGATACGTAAAACGTCAACATTGTTAATAAAATTTTACGAATAAAAACTTCATTCAGCCAACTTTTTGACCTTTAATTCTCACGGAAATGAAATTCTTACGAAACGTACGACTTTTACCTACGTTCTTTTAATATTTCATTTTATTCAAGTAAAAGAGTAAATGAAACTGAAACGAAGTTGGCAACGTAAAATGAAAAAAAAATTTAGTATAAATGTTTCAAACAAACAAAAAAAGAATGCAAGCACAAAAAAGTATAGTAAACTGTTGGAAAAAAAAGAACATAAAGTATTTCTTAATGTTGTCGTAACATTAAAAATATTGTCATAACATTATTACATTTATAAAAAAGTGCCAAGAGAAAAAGTTGGAAAAAATTTTAATTATCACGTATTATGCAAATTCACAAACTTTTATAAAAAATAGCTCATACATATTCTACATATTGCTGTAGTAAATAATAAAATTTATATTTTTAACTTTTTAATTTTTATTTTAAATGTCGATGCAAAATAGAATACATTTGTCTTTAATATATGTGAAAATAAATTTTATTTTTTTCAAAATAAATCGCAGTCAACAAAATTTATATAAAACAAATAATTCATACATGTTCTGCATATGGTATTGATAAAATTCAAAGTAAATTAATAAAAGAAGTAAATCAATTACGAATGCACATACTAAGTAAGCATCGACGACATAAAATTCCACGCACGCTTACCAAAAAAAAAAAAAAAAAAAACGAAAAGGAATGAAAGAAAAAAAAAGAAGTTGGTACAGGAAGAAGAAATGAAAAGACCGCGTCGCTGGGGAAATCAATGTGAAAACGCTCGAAAAATCAAAAAGCCACCGCGAAAATTTACACAACGACGTTTCACGCATACTTTTACTCGCGTGTAAATAAATCCCCAAAGATTTCGGTATTCTGCGGGAGGACGAGCGCTGAAAATTCATCGAGTCTCATACGTCAAAGGGACGATGATGTGATCTATCAATTTGTTTTGCCGTCGATTTTAATAAATCAGCGAGCTCTTCTAAGCTATTTCTTGGTAGACTTTAACCTATTATTCATCGTTAACAAGAATTTATGAACAATCCTCGACCGGTGTATGTGTGCGAGTGTGTATGTGTATGTCTAAAAACGTGCGGAAAATGGCAATGTCGAATCTGGAAGTGTGAAATTTTGCAATTGGAGCATCGAGTGTTGAACGCTTGTAAGATTTAGTGATGTTGTTTGAATTAGTTTCGTTTCATAGATAACAATCGTTTAAGAATTTATTTTATTTAGAATGAAAATTAGAAATTAATTTTTTAATTTTAAAATACTTCATTATCTAGATAAATATGAAATATATATGTGTGTGTGCGTGTGTGTGTGTGTGTGTGTGTGTGTGAGTGTGTTTACAATCAATTGAATTTTAATTGTTTATATACGATTAAATAATATTTTAAATCATTTTGGATTTTTAATGTTTTTTTTTTTTTTTTTTTTTTATCAATAGCTCTTTGAATGATAGTTCATTAAATTAGATTGAATTCAGTGAAATTAAATCATTTTTTTTTTTTTTTTTTTTTTAATACTCTAATCTGGTTAAGATCGTAATTTACCTAACTGCTTAACGAGCGAAAATAAGTTTTCAAGGCGTTAGAAGTAATCTTTCAAGATGTTTACTTAAGGATTCAATGATAGAGCTATAATGAATTTATTATTCGTTTACTTAATTATAACTTTTAAACTTAAAAAAACTAAATTGTATTTTTTTATAAAATTATGTTATGTTATGTCGTTATCTTACACACATATCCTTTAAAGTGCAATGAATTTATAATCTATGTTTTAAAGTTTTATAAAATCGTTATTCCAAATGAATATTTCATTTATTTCGTAAAAAGAACAAACGTCCAATTTTACAAAAAAAAAAAATTTTAACTCTTTCAAGCGTCTTTGTTTACTTATTAAAGATAGAATTTTATTAAAAAAACATCGTTTAAAATGATTTAAAAAAAAAATGTAGATTTTTAGAATATAAAAAGAATCACTTAAAAAAGGAAACTTATACATTTATAAAAAAAAATTTTAAAGAGTCGAAAATTAACATTATTTTTTTTTTCTTTATCTGGTTAATCAAAATGAAAGAATAATCAATCATCGTCATTCTTAATAATTTTAAGCATTTAAAATTTTTCCCTTTCGTCGATGAATGGCCAACAAACATTTTACAAGTTAGAAACACGCTCCGTTTCACGATAAATAAACTTAGTTAGATTGACGGGATAATCAAATCTATTAATTAACGGTTCGTCGAGGAGAACCAGTCGTACGCATGCGCAATTCTTCGAAGATTTTCGATAACAGATCTTAATTTAAGGTACAACTCGAGAGAAGAGAAAATCGTCAATGCCGTTGATTTCAGTACCAGATGCTGTTTTACCGCGTCGTTGGTGAAATTAAGAAATTGCTCTTTTATGATTGCCAATTATAATATAAATTATCGAGCGAAGATGAGATATCGATTATCGAGGAGGAGATATAAAAAAAAGATAGCAAAAGGCGCTATTAATTTTATCGGTTCTGTGAGTCTCGAGCATTGGTCCCTGATGCTATTTTCAGTTGTCTTTTTAAGAAAACGATTGTCAATTTGGTACAAAATTTAGTACCGAAACTAATTTAATTAATTTACTTTAATCGATTTCCTCTGATGAGATAGTCTACGTATAACTAGTTGTATACAATTTTATGCAATTTTACTCTAATTACCTTAATCGAACATGGCGAATAAAAAGAGTTTTATATAAACTTAAAGCGAGTCGGTCTTCGAGAATTTATAAAAGTATAACGATGACGCTTACCGAAAACTTAATGGAAAATAAAAAAAAAAAAAAAAAAAAAAAAAAAAAAAAAAAAAAAAAAAAAAAAAAAAAAAAAAAATTAAAAAAATCGTTTAGCCTCGTGTCTTCTCGAAATCTAGGCAAAAAGATGAGAGGGAAACTTTTAAATTGATGACTCACCAGTTATTCGTAAATGTTTTCCGCCCAGGCAGGAAGTTTCGGTCGTGTGTAGAGGTAAGGGCGCGGTAAAGGTGTCGAGGAACACGTCAACGCGCGACAAATCCACGCCTCGTCGCTCGCAGGCTGCGCTTAATACTTCCCTGAAATATTACGTTATATATGTATGTATATATATATATATATATGTATATATATATATGATTTTTAAGTTTATTCGTATAAAAAATTGTCGTATAGTTAATCGAAAATAATGTTCAAATTTGTTATAAAAAAAAAAAAAAAAAATTACAAATTTTATTCTTATAAGTATTTCAATATATTATAAAAATTTATTTAATTGTACTTTCATATTTTCTTTTTTTTTTTTTTTTTTCAAAATATTAATAATAAATCAATCGCATTTTGTATTACGGAATTCAATTAAAGTGATATAGCTTTGCGCACAGCAATGCTTAATTGAATAACTCTTATTCGCTAATATTTCAATATCTCTTTTAAAGTAACTAACGATATTATTCTACACGACTCGTTATTGTATATATTGATAAATATATTCCTTTGTTTTATTAACGTGATCGTTAACTAAAATGTGCCGATTATCAATTCCAATTTCTGAACGATATTGTTCACAATTCATAGATAAACAATAATAACCCAATCGAAATGTTTTTAATTTTAATAATGTAACAAATGAAAATGTAAGTTATTCGATTATTTTCAAAATTAATTTTAATTTTATTAATAACAATCATTGTAAGATAATGATAAATAAACAATTACAAATATGTTACGAAAAAAATTCTAACAACATACACAGTGAATTATGCATTTATCGATAGTTCAAAATTTAATACGCCAATTAAATATAACAATATTATTTCATTTTAAAAATAAAAATTAATAAATTTTCTCGAAAAATTTATCATAAATTTCAAAGTTTTAGAATTATTGCTGTTAGATTTACATTTTCATAATTTACAATGTGCAGTAAATTGGAAATCACGATGGATTATTTTGCATGCGGTTTCAAAAGCATATCTCAATGGATTTTCCATATTTATAAGTTATACTACTGGACCGTACCTAATATTTTTGTCAACAGAATTAAACCGCTGGTCGTTATATTGTAGAAAAGTTGCATTTTGTACTTAACAAAGTTAACAATTTTAAATTACGACATAAACTATTCCGCAAATTCGGCGGACAATCGCAATTAGAATTTACAATCACCCCATCGTTCTAAGTCAATCATCAAACTTTCTAAGCGGAACATTTACGAAAATTTTCAACCATCCTAAAGTTATAATAATTAATTAGTGTGTTTAATATCGAAAAGTTATTTAAAATCACGTGGCACCTCTGTCGACGAGCTTTGTCAAAAATCCAAAATTCGATATTTGCACCGCAAGCTCTGGCATTTGCATACGCATTCACAATATATATATATATATATATATATATATATATATATATATATATATATACCGAAGGTAGAAGTCCTATTTAAAAATAAAATATGACAGAAAACGCCATCGAAAATAATCGCGTGGGTGCGAATTGATTAACATGGATCGTGAGAGAAAAAGCGTAATAATAGTAGTACGCGCTGACCTCGATTATTTAAAGCGCGAAAACTGTCGAGACTGCATAACGGAATCTCCGCGATAATGGGTCCCTGTGAATCCTGATTCATATGCGTGCTTTGAAGTATTCCCTCTCTCTCTCTCTCTCTCTCTCTCTCTCTCTCTCTCTCTCGTTATAACGCGAGGAAAACAGTACAACACAGCGCGAATTAAATTACGCGGCTTTGTTTTTCGCGTCGCGATGGCTTTAATGTTTATGCGAGGCTCGTTTCTTTATTTAATGGAATTCTCCTGACTTTTAATAGGCGCACCCTTTACCTCCCCTCACTTCCCATCCCCGACTCATCCCTCGGCTTCACAAGTGCTGACGCATAACAAAAATAAAAAAAAAAAACTTTTTACATTTACAGTAACGTCCTCGCAGTGTTAAATTTAGTGCATCGCGCATTACTGAAAGTTTATTGTATGAAAATAGTTAGATGTTTTCGAATTAATTTTATACGTATATATGTGTGTAAATCGTGTCCTTTTCGAAGTTTCGAATTGGCCGTTGAATGAAAGCTTTGTTTATCGATTTATCGTTAAATTGCATGTATTTTGTTTATTGCGATACTTTATTACAGCGATGCATTTAGTAAGCAATAAAAAGGATAATTATTATTTATTAAAATTTATTTAAATTTGAATTTGAAATTGAAATGGATTTTTAATTTTTTTTTCATCAAACTTTTTATTTAACATTATTAAAGTGTGTATGAAAGTATTGATTAAAGAATTTTAATAAACGAAAAATGCATTCACTTATTTTCAATAATTTAATTTAAAAAAATAGACAAACCATTGGATCATTGAAATAAAAATACTAAAATTTTATTACAATCTTACAAACAATCAATCTCAATGCAGTACTTAATACCTCTACCACTTTTAAAAAAAAATTGATTTCAACTATTATGCACGTCACAATTTGGATATGTATAATTTATTTTATGTGAAAATACATGTCGATAAACGTTAATGCTCCTTAAAACGAATTTTAAAACTCCGCCAAATTCTGATCTAACGCGTCGTGAAAAATGAGGTACGAAAGAAAGGATTCCGAGTATATATATATATATATATATACGAGGAACTCGATTGGTACTAAGCAGACATTGTCCATCTCGTTAATGTCGCATTGTTTTTCCGCGCTTCCGTCGCATTTTTCTCCATCCGACTTTATCGCGACGCGCGCGAGCGCGTGTTTCCTCAAATTCCACGAGAATTAAGCGGAATTACGTCTGCGTCGGACAATTTTTACACGGCGGATAAGTATATCGAGCGGAATTTCGTGCGTTAGTCGCGCGTTTTGAATGAGCGTGTAAGAAATGCGATCAAAATTATTGGAGCGTATAGTCAAATGAGTTTTGCGATGAGACGATTAGATAGTTTATTACGTTTATACGAGTAAGTTTATTTGAGGATAGAATTATTATTGCGGATAGGTTGGACGAGATTTAGACGTTAATTGAAGAAGTTTCGAATGTTCGATAAAAACGTTAAGTTTTTAAAATTTTTGTTTTTTGATCAAACGACATTAAAATGTAACGGAGATGCATTTCAATTAAATTTAAAGGTAAGCCAAAATTTTAAAATTGTACTCGACTTTTTTTTTATCAACTTTGTACGTAGAGTGACATGGCAAAAAGCGTCATAACATAATTTGTTGTTTTTTTTGCATTTTTTTTGCGGTTATATAAAGATGATAAATTTCGTTATTTAATATAACAGTATTTATTGCCAAATAATAAACGTTAAATACACTTATTGATATCAAACTTTTCGCCGATTAAAAACGTACAAATTGCGCACAATCAAGTCATAGTATACGTGTGCATGAGTTCATAATGATTAAATCTTTCGCTGCAAGAGGAAATCGAGTCGCGATCGTTCGTGCCGTAATAAACAATTTGAATGAAGTGCCTGGGGTGGAGATGTATAGCGATGTACAAAATCGATTCTTTGAAAGCTTTTATTGTTCAAGCTAGTTGAAGTACTCTCATTTCTAGCTTAAATACGAAAGTCATTAGAAATTAAATGCGGCGAACTTGTTGTTCCGAGTTTTCTTTTTATTTATTTATTTATTTATTTTTTTCAAGTTATCGATAAGATATATAGTATAGCTATGTAAAATTGACAATACATTTAAATGACGTATTAAAATTTAAGCTAGCAAATCGAGTTAATTTGTTTAAACCATTATTTACTCTGCATAATTGTGAAAGAATGGATTTCATAAAAAGATTGATTTATTCATTATTAATTTATGTTGACTATATGTTTTACAAAAGTAAGAAATTAAGTTGGAAATAAAAGGTAATTTTACTTTAAAAGCGTTAAAACTTCTTTCAAACTTTGCAGAAACTTTAAGTGGTTTAACGAGAGCGAATTTATTTATTCTTAACGCGGAGCTTTATAAAGATACTACGTTCATGCGCTTTTAATTTAAAAATTAAAAAAAAAAAAAAATTGCGATTCTAAATTATAAAAAAATTAATTTCCACGATTTAATGTACTATCATTATTTAATTTAAAAGTGTATTAATCGGGTGAAACTTTAATTTTTTTTTGTAATTTTAATTTTAATCGAACGGGAATTTTTCAACGCGAAATGATAATTAACGCTTTCAACCAGTAGAGGTCTTCATCCCAATAAATTACTGAACAAGAATGTTGGCTTCGCTCTTAACGAGCTATCTATACGTGAAAACGCACACAAGTAAACGCAATCCCATTCGATGAAACGAGGTTGCAATTAACTCATCACGTAAGATAAAAATTTACGATCGAGGTGTTTTGCAAGTTTGTGAAGATCGCAACGATCCTTCGTTTGAAAAATATCCGGAGTCGACGAAAAAGCAAAGCCAGCCTAATCTCACGAATAAGGTGAAAAGAGAAGCGTTTCGTTCGGTTAGCTCGTTCGCGCTCAGGGCCTCGCGCCCGTCGGGAGAGGAAGAAAAATGAGCCACATCCTGGCCGTGCACGAGGGCCGATAAATCTCTGTGGTGTAGTAGACGAGCCCCTCGTTAAAAAATGAACGCGCGTTTAACGCCAGAGAACACACACACACCCACACACACACATACACAGGCACGCTTGTATGTATGTATGTATAAGTAAGCGCAGGTGGTGAATCGAACACGCGAACCCGTCGATCAAACGTACCCTCTTCTACCCCTCCCACTCCCCTTCCCCTCCTTCTCCTCCTCCTGATAATTCACGAGGATTATTTTCAGCGAAGGCTCTACTCGATTCGGTTTTCCAACACGCTGGCTTATAATTTTTATTTACGCGTTCGCGCGTGGGAAGGTGCGAAAAGGAAAGGAAAGGAAAGGAATGGCGACTTTGCTTGAATTCGCGTTGATTATGTTCACTCGAAGTGAATGGAAACGTTAAATTCGCCAACTTTTTCAATCTTTTTCACGGGACGCGGCATTTAAAAGTTTTAAAGCGGAAATCGCTGGTTTTTCCTTTTTTTTTGTGCCTTCTTTTTTTTCTTTTTTTTTTTTTCTTTGCTATTGCTTTATTTTTGTAAATTGATCATTTGACTGTTAAGAGCAGCTCGATTTTTCGAAAATTATACTTAGCTTTATTAAGGCTACACGACCGTTTAATTTTATTCATCAAGAAATTTGTAAAGAAGTAAAGACTGATTTAAATTTTGCACTGCGTATTGGCTTTAACTATAAACGATTTAGTTAAGTGTGAAAAATTTGACGTTTTTTAGCTATAATACGATTATAGTTAAATTCTTATTTGGAGATAATAAAAAATATAATTATTGAAAAGCTTCTGTTAAATCAGATTATTTTATTATTATTTGTTGATTTTATTCATTAATATTTTATCGACTATTGTGACCTTAATTTTTATAAAAAATTGTTTATCTCATTTTCATTAAAACGTAAAAATATAAATAAATTTAGTATAAGTACGAAAAATGCAAGCGAGAAAGAATTTAAAGCTTACCTCAAAATTTAAACAAGCGAATTTACAAATGACAACTGGGTCAAGTTTTTTTTTTTTTTTTTTCACATACGTAAAGCGATGACTTTTTCGTATAAGATTCTCAAATTGAAGTGGCATTGCTCCCGACATATGTTGAAATAATTTGTTTTTTTTTCTTCTGCCCATAACCATTTAATGATAAACAAAATTAAATGCTAGAGAGTTACATTAACAAACTTTGAAAAGTTAAAGTGAGTCGTAAAAATTTGATGAAAATATAATACAAAGATAGATGTCCTGCAATATATCTTTTTTACTTGTAGTAAATCATTATTCAAAGATAGAATGAGTTTTATTGTTACCGCAAAGTTTGTCAATTTATCATTTTTTTGTAAGTCATAAAATCTTTAAAAAAAAACACTTAATCTCATTATTACAAAATTTATTTAAAAACATTAATATTAATTTCAATTTTACAAAGATGTTGGCGTTGTTAAATTTTCAATTGTTCTTTTAAATCACAAAATAGCTGCTTCTTTTTTTTTTATCCGCTACTCGCGTGTCAATACTGTTCCGTAAATAAATAGCTTTTCTACATATCGTTATCGAACTTTTAACATCAAGTGTGTTCAAGTTAAAAAAAAAAGAAGGAAAAATGAAAGAAGCCCGCGCGAATCGTGTAAACGAGGCAAGGAAATGTATACACAAGGATTCGAAAACGTGTTTCGATAATTCGGCACGTGTGTATACGCTGCCTACATGCGCACACATACACAACACAACAAAGTCCCAGCTAGTTTGCGTTTCATGTTTATTGAATTTTCATTGGCATTAAAACGCGATAAATCACGCTTCACGTGACGTAAGCGCTATCTCTTCTTCCCTCCTTTCTCGTTTTGATTCGTTCGCGCGTTTATAAGCGAGGCATCTTTTCAATTGACCTCGCTGTTTTTCGCTTCTTTTATTTTTTTTTTCTTCCTCCCTCGCCCTCTATCTCACTTCTTTTTTCGTATAATTTATCTGCCTTTTTGCCGCTCGATTTCAAGACCCACGCGCGCGTTAGTTTGTTATCGCGCGCTGTTCTAAATATATATATATATACATATATATACTATATATATAGTATAACATTTTTTTTCTTTTAATGCTGTCTTTTGCTATTATTGAACATTTTGGATCTTTTATTTCGATGAAGGATGGATGGCTAGTGCATAATTTTTCGTAAATTGTCGTTCGCGAAATTAAAAAGCGAAGAATGAAAGCTGCATACACCATCTGGCAGTTTTTTCTTGTTTCTTTTTTCGTTTTTTTTTTTTTTTTCAAGTAACCAATAAGTCATTAAATTGTATGAAAAAATTAAAAATTTCATATTCAAGCTAAAACGGTGATTGAAAAATAATACTTTTACAATTTTAATGATAATACGAATATTTTTGTTAAAATATTTAAAAATATTATTTAAAAACAAAAAATGTATTAACAATCTTTATTTTTTTTATAATAATATTATGTTTTATTTTTATCAGGGTTACTGCAATTTTTAGTTCAATTCAATCTTTTTATATTTTATATATTTACTTTTGTAAAATCTAGATAATTGATTCAAGCGGGTGTCTGACTAAATATTCATATGTATTTCTGAATAAAATTTTGAACTTTATAAAAATAAATTCAATCAAATTTACAATATAAATTTTTTGAAATATTTTTGAAATGTAATTCTTTTAATTTTCATCTTTGAATTTAATGTTCTTCTTTTTTTTTTTTTTTTTTTTTTAAATATTACTAAAGAATAAAATTAAATTTATTTAAGCATCTGCAGTATTAAAATTTTCAATAATTTGAGATATTTATAATATACAGCATTATTGAAAGCATATATCAAAACCTTTATTAAATTTTAATATGCATAAAAGAAATTAAAAACTTTAAAAAAAAAAAAAAAAAAGCATCCGGATTCAATTAATATACTACTTTTTAATCTTAGTTGTTCCATCTAACATTTCAATTGAAAATTTCAGTTTCTTATCTCGGCAACGCTGTTATTAATCCGTTCATTATAAATTTGTTTAATTTTATTTTTATTGTGATACGTATAGCATTAAGTAAGATATCTTTCGTGTGCTTTCAACCTCGAAATTATTCGTATGTTTTTTGTTTCTATTATTTTTTATTTTTTTTTTTTTTTTTTTTTTATCCTGCAATCGAAAAATTCTTTGTAAATACGACTTTTTTTTTAAGCCTTTTGTTTATTCGCCTTAACGATTTTATTTAAAAATGTCTTTAAACTTCTTAAATTCCGCCCAGTATCTTTACTAACACAAAGACATTGTTTCTGCTTCAAAAGTAAGTCTTTCCATGCGATTGCGCACACCTACGTGAAATTTAACGAATATAATCGAAGTATATGTGTGCAGTAAATCGAAGTGTATGTGCGCAGTAAATCGAGCATCCATTAACAAGCTCGTAAGATAAAGCACGAATCACAGAGGATTCTACGAATACAAAGGAGAAGACGAGATACCAAAGAGACGACAAGATAGAGTTGTGTCTCATTAGAACTACAAAACAAAAATTATGCTAAAGACAAAGAGAGAGAGAGAAAGAGAGAGAGAGAAAGAGAGAGAAAAAGTTGAATCCATAACTTTAACAGAGAAATCTACGTATTTGTATAAAAATTACTTTTTATGACTACAGTCATTTAAGATATTAGCGCGTGCACAACATTCAAATAAAAATTTAATATGAATGATTAAAAAATTTTCTGGTATTTTAAATATATTCGCAGTTTAAAAATTTTCTCAATACGTTTATAAATTTTTCATAAAGTTTTAAAAAAATCGACAAAGTAAAATATTTTATTCATATGAAAGTTATAAAATAACAATTTTTAAAAGGAATATGAAGTAAGTTTAAAAGCAACACCTTTATGTAAGTATTTATTCGATTGTTAGGGTATTCCTTTATATCTATACAGAAAAGTTATTCGAAAACACGAGCTGCATAATATTAGAATCATCGGAGACAATTTTTACATTGCATGTTATATAGTATTTTTCGATAGTAAAGAGACTACGTGCGTCATAGAATATTTGCGATATTGTCAAACATTTTTGACGCGATATGTAAAGTACATATTGTATAACAAGAAAATATTGCTTACTTTTTTTTTTTTTTTTTTTTTTTAAATTTTATGATAAATTCTATAAATAAATCATTAAATATACTTTCAATTTTATATCGATGTATAAATTTTGCTTTAAATTTAAAAATACTCAGTAGACAATTTTATAGAATGACTGACTAAAATAAATGATTTTCTTCAATAATTTTTTAATGTAAATATTCATATAATTGTCTTTTAGTCATCGTATCAATATCTCTTAGCTCCATAATACGTTTAAGATGCAATTTTTATTGTTTATTAAAGTAGAACGACTTCAAGTATTTCGAGAGTTTATCTTCTTTAAAAATTGTTTCTCGATAACGAAAACAAAAATAAAAGAATAAAGCAATACAGCATCGACAAATGTCGAAAAAAAATATTCTCTATTCAATCAGAATACTTGATTCTTGCTTGTTTTATTATTTTTTTCAAACAAAGAAATTTCAAGCGTCATTGTAAAATAAAGAATATAATTCTTTTTTTTATTTTTTACAGCAAATCCGATTTTTTTTTTTGCCTCAGCTTCTCTATTTTTTAGCGTATCAATAGTTTTAAGATTTTTACAACCGAAATACTAAACACTGAACTTCTAGCTTGTGTAACAAGGAAAAAAAACGATAGAGAAGAAGAGAATTGATAGTGATTTAAGAACAAGGATTTGATTTCGTTTTTTGTCTATTATTTGTTTTCCAATACCAAAGAAAATTAGATTACCCAATTGATTCGGACTCTTTAATCAGTGAACTAACAGTAAGTATTTATACAATTTTAATTAAAAGCAAAGGCGATTAAATAGCTTGACCATTAATTGGTATAATGTTACTTACATAGTAACATTAAAAGCTAACATTTAATTTGGTATAGTAAATACTATGTTGGCACTATTATTCAATTTAAAAAAATTCTTGCAATTTATTACATTTTTAATTGTTTCTTTATAAAAGGAAATAATAAGTGTAGATAAGAGTCTTATCATTTAGATGAATTTCATGAAAAATTTTATATTCAAACTTCTAAATCACCAATATTCAATTTCATTTAAAGTAAATCATCTTTCTCAAATGTTACATTCTAAAGCACCAGAGACATCTAATAAATTTCAAAGTATACAAGATAGACTTATTTTACAATAACAACGTAAAGAAATATAAAATGTCTCAATATTTATTGTCAGTTGTTCTTACTGGTATATAATACCGTCATAAAACTTAGCCGGGATACCGATAATATTATTAGGGATTCGGGGAAAACCAGCAGAGTTCGAATCGAAGGTACAAGACCCTTAACTCAATTTGGACGTATCGTACCGCAAGATTTTATTGCTTTCAAAAGATTATATACCTGCAAGTGTTACTAGTACAATATTTAAGACTAACTGATGCGTGATATTGCCTCGCCTTTGTTACGAAAAACGTGGCGCCAATATTATGAATCTTTTACAAAAGTGCAAGTCTGGAATAGTTGTTACTGAGCCGTGTTTCTTGTCTACTTTTCCAAAAAAATTTCTCCTCCGCCGCTGTTTTGTTTTACGTCACCGTGTGTAGAATGATCGATGTTACGTTAGGTTGCATCGTAATAAAAGCTGGAAACCTACTTTTTCTGCGTTCTTTTCTGCATTTTTCGTATGAGAAATGATTGCGATTGCGATCTTTCATCTGTTTTATGTGTGCATTTTTTTTTCTTCTTATTTTTTGTTGGGTAAGAATAAATTTTAACATGAAAAATTCTTTTTACCATGCAATCTTTTAAATTGGAAGGCGTGAGAAAAAAGTGTATTATACACTGCAAAAGTCTTGTAATAAAATTACTTGAAAAAAGCACTATTATTTGTTGCATTTTTTTTTTTTTAACATTATTATAATTTAAATTTTATGTAATTATTTCCCAGTAGTATTAAACAATTTTCTTACTTATTATTAGTATCAAGTTTTTTTTTTTCAACCGAAATATAATTTTTCTTCTCGCGTTAAATTAACGTTACTTTTTTAATCGTAAAATTCAAATATAGCTGCAATATACGCTTATTCATACCCTAACGAACCCTCAGACGTTCATGTAAAAAAAAAAAGAAGAAGTACCGTAGTTTCTCTGGAAGATGATTGATACGTTGCATTAAAACGTATGTAGTTTTCTTTGCGAGAATTATATCCGGATGGTAGGTTGCGAGCGAAAAACGAACAAAAACGAAAGGATGCG
This sequence comes from Chalcis sispes, assembly GCA_949987625.1. Classification (NCBI taxonomy): domain Eukaryota; kingdom Metazoa; phylum Arthropoda; class Insecta; order Hymenoptera; family Chalcididae; genus Chalcis; species Chalcis sispes. The sequence continues at coordinate 67,987,640 of OX465097.1, read as the reverse complement.
CTCGCGAGAAAAATTACGAAACGAAGGATAAAAGAAGTGTACGAAGAAGTATGTATGTACTCGAAATAGAGTGAGAAGAAGAAAAAGTGAGGCATAAAAAAATTGTAAAAAGAAAGAGTAAAGAAAAAGTTGGAAAAATTGTAAAAGATAACGAAGATGTGATATAATTAATTTTTTCTATTAATGTAGCAAAAGGGATTTCAGAGTTTTTCTCAGCTAAGATTTTACCGATACTAATGATTTTAATTTTTTTTTTTTTTTTAATGTACACTTTTAATTATTAACATTTTTAATTTATTGATAATTTATAACAGTATATCAATGAAATTAATTAATTATTATTTGAAGTTATTTACATTATAATATAATAAAAGTAATTGGAAAGTAGCTCCATTATCTATGATTCGGTAAAAATCGATCCCATCAATTATTTCACACAATGCAGAAATTGTTCCTCGAGAATCACGATAACAAGGCGATTGTCAGTAATTTTGATGGTTGCGAAATGATATCGAGACTGCATTTCACGGGAAGCCCATCATTTGATTACGTGCAAGTAGCGGTGTAATGCGATCGTTACTTCGGTCGTATGATAGCATTAGATTGCCTTACGTAGACGAATTGGATTGCTTTACTTTCGAACTATATTGATTTATATTTTTTTTCACATATCAGCATTCACACCCTTCGCCAGAGATTGTACGTTCGAATCGAGAATTATAAATCAATTATACACACGTTTGTTTTTTATTATAAATATCGCAATAACAGTTCAACAATTGCATTGTAATTTTTTAATATTGTCTTAGCAGCCATATCTCAAATGAAAGATTTAAAAAGAAAAACCTAGGGAAATAGATACAGAGAGAAAGAAAAAGAAAAATTGAAATAGATAATGGAACTGACAAAATAAAAAGCTGTATAAGGATCGATGTCGAAGCTGTACAAAGCATCAACAAAGTAGAAAGTGATAGATCAGTCTATCAAAAATAAAAATAGTCGAGATGAGTAAAAAGAAAAGCCCTTGTAATAACGCGTATTTTCTTCTTCCAAAATACGGCGCTGTTCAAGTATAAAGTAAGAAAGAGAGGTAGAGAATGTGCGCATATATATATATATTATATGAAACAGAAGTATGAAATTTCGAGACCTTTAAAATATATTGAGTGGTAGACGAAGGCAGCTAATGGAGACGTGTATCATCTTTTCAAGGGATGACCCATTTGGAAGATAAAACGGAAAGAAGGCTAACGTCATTGCAGAAAATTAATCTATCCTATTTGGATTCTGTTTTATACAGTTCAACCGGTAAATTTATCTCGTATCGCAATTGGATATCGAGCGGTCAGCGTTTCTTTATTTCTTGGTTAGCAGCATCAGGAAAGTGATTTATTAGAGGTTCTTTGATTAATCCGTTGAAAGCATTGGATTATAATACCTGAAATTGTATACTTCTGTTCATTGGTATAATGGTTCGATGTGAATATTATCTACAAAACTAAAAGTTTAAACTTTAGAAAATTAATATTTATTCTAAAACATTAAACTTAAAAAAATTATATCGATTTTTATGATTTGTATTTTAAATCATTGTAAGTTATCAACAAAATGTGTTTTTAATATTTAAAAGGATTTAATAAGTTTTAAATCGATAATTGATTTACAAAAACATTAGAATAAAAGTCAAACCATTAACTTCAATGGTTTCTTAATAAATTGATATACTCAAAAGTGATAAAAAGAAAAAAAACGAGTAGAAGGAGGCAGAATGGAAGAACGAGAGACCAAAATAGTATTTGCAGTTGAGAGATGAATTGTGTGAATTGGAAAAATTTCAACTCTCGCTATTTGATCGACGAATCGATTTCCTTTTTGTTGGCGTACAAGCTTTAGTCCTACTAGGAAATCGCGTTTATTAGACATTCCGCGCTTTTTTTTTGCGATTCTCAATTCATCTATCTTTGTAAATATGAAACTGTTTTATGATGTTAAATTTATGGTGAGATATTACATTTTTTTTGTCATTGCACCGAAAAATTGCGCGAAAATAATAAAAACTAGGTAAATTTATATACTTTATTGTTTGTATAACAGTATTTTAATCGTAAAAAGAGTTGACGTATTTTAATTTAATAAAATACAAGCTATTCACTGATATTATTATTCGATAACTTGTATATTTGAAATTACTTATCAAAAGAAAGAAAGAAAAGATTCAAGAAAATAAGCAAAGTTAAAAAATGTATTTATGATTAACTTACGCAAGATTTGCTCCCTTCGTCGCAGGTAGAAATTCTTCCCGATCTATGGTACATGTTTCATCGCCAACCTCAAAGCTTACGCTGAAGTATTCGCTGCTTGATACCTAAAAATAAAGAATAAACGATCATATGAAAATCCATATTAATCTTTAAAATATTTTTAGCTGCAAGAATTTCGATGCACATTTTTACGCGAACAATCTGTTAAATTTTGCAAAAATTTATTTGAATATTTTAACAAAATAAAAAAATAAAAAAAAACACTTGGAAAAAAATAATACTTTTTATATTTGTCGAAAAACTTACAAATATACTTGAGCATTTTCAAATTTTTCGATTAAATGTATACGAAAGCTTTACCAGAAATGAATGTTTGAAAATAAAAATTTTAAGGAGTTTTAAATAAAAAGATAAAAAAAAAAAATTTTATCGTTTAAATTAAATGAAATTTTCTGACGCATTAATTTTTGTAAAACGAGCACATTTTAATAAATTCTCAAAACGAAAAAAATTTCACTTTTAACGTTAAAACTAGTCGTTAAAACATAACTCAATTTTTTTTTTTTAAATGGCAAGCATCATTTGAAAAATATTATTATTCTAAATACTAAATTTATAGTACGTGTCAACTCGAAGATAAACGATTGAAAGTGTAGGTAACAACAATAACAAGTACTGCGTGCGGAAAATATAAAAATTTCAAAGCTAAGCGCTCTCGTAACTCGAAACCACCACGGATTTTTATGGCTGGTCTATGGGTTTAGTCTTCTCGTTTACAATTCTCCGTCTCTTCGGTGCCATCCCGGCGTTTGTATAATATCGATTTTCCTTTTGTTTGTGCAAAAGTAGCGTTGAGCTCGGGAGAGAAATGGAGCATTTCGGTGTCCCATAGGTCCGGCGCGTATAATTCAAGTGTCAGAGACAAAGTCCTTACTCTCTGATCCATTGCGTCAAGTGCTTTGACCGTTTTAGATTCTCCCGTTAATCAAAGACTTAACTCGGTTTATTTATGGTAATTTCAATATCGCTATCGAATTAATGTAATCCATTGCCGGGCTTTCACGATTTTACGCTATATTTTATTTTCTAATCATGCAAAAGCAAACTGCTCTTGTTACTAAATATTGTTAAGTTAGGCATACTTTATATATAGTAATTTCTTTTTAATTTTACTAACATTGTGTTTGCCATTCACTTTACTGAAATTTGCTTTTCAAGAATTTAATTAAACTTTTTTTTTCATTTTGTCCAGCTACAAATATAGAATAATGATGTAAAGAAATTATTTTTATTAGAAGTTATTTTAAAATTTTGATATTGCATCGAAGCATCCAAATTTGATAGCTTTTACAAATTGTAATAATTCGATACTAGTAAAAAAATTTATTTTAAACTAATTTTTAGCTTATGTTAAAAAATAAATAAAAATTTCAGTGAAAAAAGTGATTAAATAGTTTAATTTTAAAATAAATGCAAACAGATATTATTAAAAACCTACTTTTTCTTCGAGAGGTAATTTCACATAATAATGAAAACATCGATAAAAGCATCAATTTTCCGAAAACGCAACGACCGAGAATAAATGAAAAATAACGCAGAATCAATCATCTAAATCTCGTTAATAACTCATACGAGCGCAGCTGGACGTCGCCATTAAAATTTAAATCACCGTTCTATTTCCATCAGTCATTAAACCACCTTGACACAATCTTCTTTGTCAATGCACGTGCCCACGCACTTTGCATTGTTTTATCCTTTCCACTTTTCTTTCTCATCGTCGACCGAGTTATCGGTCAGTTATTTATCGATTTGAATAAAAGGGAGAATGAAAAAAAGGCCGCGGAAAAAATTTTTCAATTGTCGCACGCGTGCAATAGCCCAGTGGCAAACCCGCCCTCGTTCTTCCGCATTTCTCGATATTGCCGCAATTCTCCGCGAATCAATCGTTCTCGGACGCGCTTCTTGGTTTCAGCCGTGACGTTCCGCTGTAATCTTTCGCTCTTTTCTCTCGTCTCAAACCACCTGTTGTACGAGGGTCTGCGAATTTTTTTTTAATGCTCGAAGCGATGAGTGGAAAACCACTTTTAGTAAAGTTATTTTTTAATACTTTTCATGGGGGAAGATTATTATTTTAGGAAAAGATGAAGTCATAAATTTTAAAATATTATTTCAAAATGTATAATTATTATATCAAAAAGAATTCTTGTAGGTAGATATTATTTTTTAACAATAAATATAAATATTTAAATTCTAGATTTTTTTACATTTGTTAAATATATTAAAAATAAAAATAATATTCGATAATAGGGAATAAATGGATACTTTATAAGGTTATAAACAGTTTAATGTAAGCAATGTAATGCAATATAGTTTTATAAATGTAATTCATACGAATAGTTATAAATGTAAAATTATTTACTGCGGATATTTTTTGAAAAAAATATGTTATAAAGATGTAATGATATATTGATTTTAGAATTTATATTTACATTCAATTTTTTTTTACTTCTAACGAGTAATTGATTATAAGACATTCGAGAAATTTAAACAACAGCTTATAGAAAATCAACGTTTCAAATGTCAAACTTATTAAAAAAGTAGCTTCTTTTAAGAAAATAAAAATGCAATCTTTTATCTTCGAACATTGTTAGTAAGCTTAGTAATTCATAATTTTATTTCCCATAATTTAGACAATCGTACAGTAAATAGAATATATTTTAAATAAATAAGAAGTAGCAGTTATTTGTCTGCTGTTTACTGTTGCAATCGTCGAAAAATCTATAACGTATGCGATAAAAACTTTTCCTAGTAACTTACATAAAATATTATATGAAAAATATATAAATTTTTTAGTAAAACATACAGTCTGTCAAGTAAGAGCGTGGTCGTGTTGATTTATAAAAAAATTTATTTGATGAAACTTTCATATTTATGTATACATTGTACACATTACAAACAATGATGCGATTCGGTCAATAATGTGTCCAGTCACCACCGGCGTCGATAATTGCCTGGCATCTCCGAGGCATGCTTTCTACTAATTTGACGGCGTATTCTAGTGGCAAGGATCTCCAGATCCGACGAATTTCGTAAGACAACTGCTTCAAAGTGTATGTGCGTCTTCCACGAAGCTTCCGTTTAATATATGCCCACACATTTTTAATAGGGTTTGCATCGGGCGACTGCGACGGCCAATCCAATGTAACGATGCCAGATTGAGTCTTCCATTGAGTACAGAGCTTGCTGCGGTGTTTAGGATCGTTGTCCTCCGGCAGAATCCAATCTTCATTTTTTGTGATGAACCATCGTTTGGCAGATGGCAGTAAAGCCTTTTTGTAGATTTTTATCATTTTCTCGGCTTTTAGGTTGTCAGTAAAGAGGTGCAAAGTGCCGAATCCCTGCTTTGAGAAGCAGCCCCAAAGATGCACCTTTATTCCATGTTTTACGGTCCGCTAAACAAGCCTATTGGTGGAAGTTGACCAGGCTCGCGTGAGGACAGAACGTGCCCATATAGAACATTCATCAGTAAAAATGACATTTTCAAAATCTCTATCAATATTCTCATGCGCCCAAGCGAGTCGCTTTGTCACATGTTTTTCAGTCAACAGAGGCTTCTTCATTGTGTTGCGCCATTTCAGATGATGAGTACGAAGATGGGTTCGGATAGTTTCGTAGGATATATCAAAACCTTTTGCCATTAATTTTGCTTGTCCTTGCCGCAGTTTTAAAGCAGGATTCCTCGAAAACAGGGATACTATTCTTTTTTCATCTTTTTTGTTCTCTTTTCCTATCGAGCCACGTTCTGGTAAATCATCGACATTTTTAGCCACTTTATATCGCTGTATCCACTTTTGTACAAATGCCTTCGACTTTCTCATATATTTAGCAGCCGCTGATTGCGACATTTTGGGACCTTTCGGGTGGATGCAAAGGAACACAGCCTCGTAGCGCGACGCGTACTTAGCACTCATGGCGTTTAACGTGATTCTCTTTCAAAAGATCAACGATAACTAAATCTTCGTTGACAATCCATCAAGGACAAAGCTTCCTTCTATCGGCTCGCGAGAGAATTAGAGCGAAATCTTTCATTACCTGTCAGTGAAGTCGACCACGCTCTTACTTGACAGACTGTACTTACAAACTAATCATTCTATCGATATTTTTTTCAAACCAAAACTAAAACTAACTTTTTAAAATGAATGCACGAAATATTTTCCAAAATTCATCAGTCTACGCAAATATCCCTCTCCCACTCCTTCTCTTTACGCATCTATTTCCTAGAACACCAACAAGTTCCCCCCCGACGGTGTCATCCACTTGTTTCGCTATACCACGAATTGTCATAAGGTGGAAAGGGTAGGGGCATTCTGTAAAATTGTAATAACGACCTGCTGGTACCTGTAGAGTTAATATTTTGCAAGAACCTCCAAAAAGGCGGCGCTTTAACCCTCCCACAATTTGTTGAACGTTTCTTGAGTGGTCGAAGCCTCTTATTGGTCCAAAGCTCAGTGATTCGGGCCTTATTAATTGCGAGAATCGAGCTGTGGAAGTCAGTTGACGATTGTTCGAGCGTGAATAACTACAGCCTGCAATTTTAGCTCGTTGTAGAATTTACGCTTAGAAGTTTCGTTCAAGTTACAATTAGAGTTTGGACAAGTTTAGTGGAAGAAGATGATGGAAGAATTCAACGCGATAGGCCAACAAGTATGGCAGAGATTGGAGATGAGCATAAGCCCTTCGCTGGAAGGCAACTCGTCTCTTCAATTGCCGTTGAGTGTTTCGACCAATACATCAAATTCGTTTAATTATTCAAACTCGATTAATAACATGAATAAAATATTATGGTGCGGCTCTGAGTTTGAAGAAAAGCAAGGACCGCATCTTTTGCAGCTACAATGCAATCCAATCCACACGCAATTTGCTGTAATGCAGCAAAATCAACCACAGCATCAAGATTATGTACAACGACAAGAAGTTGTACAACAATGTTCGGTGCTGAGGGAACCCCAGGAGGCTGACGTAAATAATCCAGGATCATCAGGCAGTCAAAGTTAGTATTTTCATATTTTTTTTAATTTCTGCATAAAATATATTTTATTTATTTAAAAAAACTATATACCGTGAATAAAATATTCGTGTTTATGGTAAAAACTTTAATTGTGCGAATTATGTATTTAAAATAAAATTTGTTCTACATTTTTCGAAATCGAGTATAATATATTTGATAGATTATAAATAAATGACCGGAAATAGCAACGAGACATTTCTGCCGATTACGTAATGTATTAAACCTTTATTTAATTCTCTCAAAAACTAATATAAAAAAAAAAATATTATAGCATAGAGAATTTGATAGCGTGTCTTAAAGTTAATCAAAAAATTAAATTTTTTATTCTATATTTCGGTTTTAACATTTTTTAAATTACTTTACGTCTTTTTCAAACACAAAAATTTTGTTATGTGTTCCGTGTATTTCAAACTAAAATTCTGAATAAAAACAAAATATCGATTTTAAAAAGAAAGATCATTGAATAAATTTATTTTCGTGAAGAGAATTATGTTATGTTATTCATTAATGCATATCGCAAATATTTTTAAATTTCAGGAACAATGAAAAAAGCATATACAAGAATGCGAACGACATTCTCGTCGGCCCAGTTGGTGGAATTAGAAAGAATATTTCTTTCTAATCACAAAATTTGTTGAACGCAGCGACTTCAGTTGGCAAAGGACTGGAGCCTCACAGAGCGCCAAGTGAAAGTATGGTTCCAGAATCGACGCACAAGGGAAAATATAAAGGAACGGAATTTGTTGGAAAACCAGAAAAATCTACCGACGGATGCCGATGAATATATACAAATATTCGATTTAAACCTTTTGATTTAACGTCTATATGTAAGTATGAATATATAAAACTATATGCAAAATTTCTTTTATATAAATAAACTTTTTATTTTCCATTTGTTTGGCCGCTTGAGTGAGAAAAAAATAATGTAATTTGTACAGTTATCAGTAATAAAATTAGTTTTAATATTTTTTTGTAATACACTGTAATTGAAAAAATTTCTCCTCATTCGGGCAACTAAAGCAACGGCAAAAAAAGGTAATTTATATGTAAAACAAATTTTGTAATAAAATTTATATCAATCATAATAAATTAATTTTGTAACAAAAGCCATATTTTTAATTTAAATTATTTAATAAGAAATTGTATATAATATTTTTAAAAATTTTCTATTGAGATCTTTTATTTTATTCGTCATAAATCAAATGAAATTCAATATCTCTAGTATATTTTTTAATCGTAAATGTTAAAAATGTGTGTCATAATGTAAGATAAATTTAAATAAATTATGCAATAATTCTTACACTATTTTTATTATTACTATTAATTTAGACAATTTATATTATTGTTTATGTAAAATGTTTCTTATAATTATAAAACGAATTTTTAAAATGAGTTTTCACAGCTGCATCATCTTAACATTTTCACGTGGCTTCTTGACAACTTTCGATTGCCCCTATGGATGAATTTGAATGCTTTTACGAACAAAATTTTCATAAGGGCTGTCTTTATGGAACGAAGCATCAAAAAAAAAGATAAGTGCATATTTACTTTTATAATTTTAACAATTTTTAAAATTTTATTTGTTTAATGTATTTCTCTCTTTCCAGGTTTAACACGAGGCTAACGGTAAAATGAAGCTTAGCCAGAGCATCGACCAATACTAGCATGTCTCATCATACTTCAACCACTGACGGATCGTTATTTGTCTGCTGATTCAATTAGAATTCTTCGGGAAAAGTGCAAATCAACAGAAGACTAATCATGTTTCATAATAAAAATGTTTTAAATAGTAACTAAATTAAGTAAAATATTTCAATATATTTTTTATCAAAATTTTTATTATTACTTTTATTTCAGACAATTTATATTATTATTTATGTAAAATGTTTCTTATAATTATGAAACGAATTTTTAAAATGTGTTTTCACAGCTACATCATCTCAACATTTTAACGTGGCTTCTTGACAACTTTCGATTGCTCTTATGGATGAATTTGAATGCATTTACGAACAAAATTTTCATAAGAGCTATCGTTATGAAACGAAGCATCAAAAAAAAGATAAGTACATATTTACTTTTTTAATTTTAACAATTTTTAAAATTTTATTTGTTTAATGTATTCCTCTCTTTCTAGGTTTAACACGAGGCCAACAGTAAAATGAAGCTTAGCCAGAGCATTGAACAATACTAGCAGGTCTCATCATACTTCAACCACTGACGGATCATTATTTGTCTGCTGATTCAATTGGAAATCTTCGTGAAAAGTGCAAATCAACAGAAGACTAATCATGTTTCATAATAAAAATGTTTTAAATAGTAACTAAATTAAGTAAAATATTTTAATATATTTATCAAAATTTTCATTATTACTTTTATTTCAGACAATTTATATTATTATTTATGTAAAATGTTTCTTATAATTATAAAACGAATTCTTAAAATGTGTTTTCACAGCTACATCATCTTAAGATTTTCACGTGGCTTCTTGACAACTTTCGATTGTCCTTATGGATGAATTTGAATGAAAAAAGTGATTAAATAGTTTAATTTTAAAATAAATGCAAACAGATTTTATTAAAAACCTAATTTTTCTTCGAGAGGTAATTTCACATAATAATGAAAACATCGATAAAAGCATTAATTTTCCGAAAACGCAACGACCAAGAATAAATGAAAAATAACGCAGAATCAATCATCTGAATCTCGTTAATAACTACTTTAAACTTTAACGGGTTACCCCGACTTGCGACTTTAAAAAAATCGATTTTCTGTTAATTGCATTTTTTTGAAGTATAAGTATCTGAGAATATGACCTGGAAATTTCAAGTCGATCCGAACAAAATTGACTGAGATATGAGCGTTGAAAGAGAAAAATCCGTTGTGTAAACAACCGGCAATTAAAACTTTAAACGCGTTTTTCTCGAAATAGCAATTCTGAAGTCGGTGACCAAGATTACTCAAACACTAATAAACCGATCTTCTTAAAATTTTGCAGGCTTATTTAATACATAACAATGTAGTCTGTAATCGTTCGATTTTTTGTTTTGAAAAAAAATTGCCGTTTTATAGCCAAAAAACGGCCGTTTTTTTGTTAGAATCAAACCATTAACTTTGACTGCCCGTTTTTTTGTAAAAAATTAATATTTTTATAAATCCTTCGATCGAAGACTAGTTTATACTTATATTTAACTAAATCTATCCACATTTTTTGATTCAAATGATCCACTTTGCCGCAATGTTGGTCACCGCAAACTGTATAAATAAAAACACTATTTCATTGGCGGCCATTTGCCACTTAACAATGAAATATTTTGCAATATAAAAATTACTGAAAGTTCTTCAAGATGTATTCTTTAAGATGATATAATAATCGTTTGAAAAAGTTTTGTAGTTTTCTTTAAAAAAATTCATGAAAAAGGCCTTTTTTGTTGAGCTACAACTGGGGGTAACCCCTTCAAAAATTAAAAATGCAATCTTTTATCTTTGAACATTGTTAGTAAGCTTAGTAATTGATAATTTTATTTTCCATAATTTAGACAATCGTACAGTAAATAGAATATATTTTAAATAAATAAGAAGTAGCAATTATTTGTCTGCTGTTTACTGTTTTAATCGTCGAAAAATCTATAACGTATGCGATAAAAACTTTTCCTAGTAACTTACATAAAATATTATATGAAAAATATATACATTTTTTAGTAAAACATACTTACAAACTAATTTTTCTATCGATATTTTTTTCAAACAAAAACTAAAACTAACTTTTTAAAATAAATGCACGAAATATTTTCCAAAATTCCTTAGTCTACGCAAATATCCCTCTCCCACTCCTTCCCTTTACGCATCTATTTCCTAGTACGACAACAAGTTCTTCCCCCACGGTGTCATCCACTTGTTTCGGTATACCACAAATTGTCATAAGGTGGAAAGGGTAGGGGCATTCTGTGAAATTGTAATAACGACCTGCTGGTACCTGTAGAGTTAATATTTTGCAAGGACCTCCAAAAAGGCGTCGCTTTAACCCTCCCACAATTTGTTGAACGTTTCTTGAGTGGTCGAAGCCTCTTATTGGTCCAAAGCTCAGTGATTCGGGCCTTATTAATTGCGAGAATCGAGCTGTGGAAGTCAGTTGACGATTGTTCGAGTGTGAATAACTACAGTCTGCAATTTTAACTCGTTGTAGAATTTACGCTTAGAAGTTTCGTTCAAGTTACAATTAGAGTTTGGACAAGTTTAGTGGAAGAAGATGATGGAAGAATTCAACGCGATAAGCCAACAAGTATGGCAGAGATTGGAGATGAGCATAAGCCCTTTGCTGGAAGGCAACTCGTCTCTTCAATTGCCGTTGAGTGTTTCGACCAATACATCAAATTCGTTTAATTATTCAAACTCGATTAATTATATGAATAAAATATTATGGTGCGGCTGTGAGCTTAAAGAAAATCCAATCCACAGGCAATTTGCTGTGATGCAACAAGAAGTTGTACAACAATGTTCAGTGCTGAGGGAACCCCAGGAGGCTGACGTAAATAGTCCAGGATCATCAGGCAGTCAAAGTTAGTATTTTCATATTTTTTTTTAAATTTCTGCATAATATATATTTTATTTATTTAAAAAATCTATTTACCATGAATAAAATATTTTTGTTTATGGTAAAAACTTTAATTGTGCGAATTATGTATTTAAAATAAAATTTGTTCTACATTTTTCGAAATCGAGTATAATATATTTGATAGATTATAAATAAATGACCGGAAATAGCAACGAGACATTTCTGCCGATTACGTAATGTATTAAACCTTTATTTAATTCTCTCAAAAACTAATATAAAAAAAAAAATATTATAGCATAGAGAATTTGATAGCGTGTCTTAAAGTTAATCAAAAAATTAAATTTTTTATTCTATATTTCGGTTTTAACATTTTTTAAATTACTTTACGTCTTTTTCAAACACAAAAATTTTGTTATGTGTTCCGTGTATTTCAAACTAAAATTCTAAATAAAAACAAAATATCGATTATAAAAAGAAAGATCATTGAATAAATTTATTTTCGTGAAGAGAATTATGTTATGTTATTCATTAATGCATATCGCAAATATTTTTAAATTTCAGGAACAATGAAAAAAGCAAATAGAAGAACGCGAACGACATTCTCGTCGGCCCAGTTGGTGGAATTAGAAAGAATTTTTCTTTCTAATCACAAAATTTGTCGAACGCAGCGACTTCAGTTGGCAAAGGACTTGAGCCTCACAGAGCGCCAAGTGAAGGTATGATTTCAGAATCGATGCACAAGGGAAAATAAAAAGGAACGGAATTTGTTGGAAAACCAGAAAAGTCTACCGACGGATGCCGATGAATATATACAAATATTCGATTTGAATCTTTTGATTTAACGTCTATATGTAAGTATGAATATATAAAACTATATGCAAAGTTTCTTTTATATAAATAAACTTTTTATTTTCCATTTGTTTGGCCGCTTGAGTGAGAAAAAAATAATGTAATTTGTACAGTTATCAGTAATAAAATTAGTTTTATTACTTTTTATAATACATTGTAATTAAAAAAATTTCTTCTCACTCAAGCAACTGAAGCAACGGAAAAAAAGGTAATTTATATGTAAAACAAATTTTGTAATAAAATTTATATTAATTAATGTTTAAAATGTGTGTCATAATGTAAGATAAATTTAAATAAATTATGCAATAATTCTTACTCTATTTTTATTATTACTTTTATTTCAGACAATTTATATTATTGTTTATGTAAAATGTTTCTTATAATTATAAAACGAATTTTTAAAATTAGTTTTCACAGCTACATCATCTTAACATTTGCACGTGGCTTTTTGACAACTTTCGATCGCCCTTATGGATGAATTTGAATGCATTTACGAACAAAATTTTAATAAGGGCTGTCGTTATGGAATGAAGCATCAAAAAAAAAGATAAGTACATATTTACTTTTTTAATTTTAATAATTTTAAAAATTTTATTTGTTTAATGTATTTCTCTCTTTCCAGGTTTAACACGAGGCTAACAGTAAAATGAAGCTTAGCCAGAGCATCGACCAATACTGCAACGTGCATTTTATGAGGGACGTTGCTTTCGTTCTTTGTTAGGACACAAGTGGACGTGGAGAAAGGAAATAAATAAAATAATCGAATATTTATATAAAATAAAGAAAAGTTTAATATAAAAAAATTAATACTAAATACACATTCGTGACACGGTGTATGTATATATCTATAACTACACGCAATAAACCGATATTTTACATTCGATTGAGACTCGTATAATTCAGTATGTATAATATACATGGAGGTAGGCCCGCTCTACCTGTCTCTGACTTGATACACAAAAAAAAAGAAAAAAAACTTCTATCTCGAAGACTAAGGATAGAACCCGCGCGTCGTGCTTGTAAATTTCCCTGTAGGAAATTCCTCAAGTCAACCCAAACGAGGGATTGAAAATGAAAGAGTTTCAAAAAATTCACGATACGAAAATAACTCGGATCAACCCAACGAAGGATTGATGATAAAGCAATTTTTCCGAAATTAGTCGTAGAAGACAGCTCAAATCAACCCAACTTGGGATTGAAAGAACAGAGTCGTCGTCTACACTGCTAAGATCGAAATTCGCAACCCAGGGTATAGTCTACAAGAGTACAACTTAAATCAACCCGTAGAAAGATTGAAAAGAGAGCTGCACGCTCCGTAAACTACGATAGATTGCGGGAAACAAGCTCCGATCAACCCAACTAGGGATTGGACAAAAAGCTATTCCCCTTTTGACTCAACCTGGCCTGCTCCTGTAGAGGCGTCGGCGAAGGACTGAGTGCCTGCTCTAGTTTTGCAGCGCCTTATATAGGCCGAGCGAGGGCTTCCCACCTGTAATTACAAATTAGGCGGCTCGTGCGCGTTGAACTAATTGTCTAGTGTTTACATATCTAATTGCGCAGGACATAGGCCATCCTTTTCTATTTACTTATTTTTGTATCTTAATTTTCTTCAATATTTTATTTTGATTGATAAATTTCATGTTTCATTTAAGAAAAATAAAATTTGCTTATTAAAAATTTTTATATTAATTTTCATAATAAAAGGATTGCTGACTAATTATAAAACATATATCCTTCTCGTTGGTTACCGCAGATCGGCGTGTACCGTGAGGACATTTTATTCAAATTTAATATATCTATTTAAGTTAATTTACTATTCAAGTACTGTTACTTGATTTTTGTATATATTATATTATTTGTTATATTCGTACTTTCTGACCATTAATTTAATCGGTACTTATATTACCGGCTTGCATACATTTTTAACATGTTTTATTTTGCTTTTCTGACTTGATATTATGTATTTTCAGGCTTTATCTTCTTCTTTTAACTTATTATTCCGGATTAAAAATCTACTTTGTACTTCTATTACTTAATAATCGTGCTTTGTTCAATCAAGAATATATATACAAAAGTAAACACGTGTTCTACCGATTTGCTAATAGTACGGCCCTGACAAGGCGACGGGCGGTCATTCGGTAATGCCGCTCCTGACTGGCGCGAAATGACGCTTTATTCAAAAACCCGATGTATCATGAAACGGACCGTTGCAATACTAGCAGGTCTCAGCATACTTCAACCACTGACGGATCATCATTTGTCTGCTGATTCAATTGGAAATCTTTGTGAAAAGTGCAAATCAACAGAAGACTAATCATGTTTCATAATAAAAATGTTTTAAATAGTAACTAAATTAAGTAAAATATTTTAATATATTTTTTATCAAAATTCTTATTATTACTTTTATTTCAGACAATTTATATTATTATTTATGTAAAATGTTTCTTATAATTATGAAACGAATTTTTAAAATGTGTTTTCACAGCTACATCATCTCAACATTTTCACGTGGCTTCTTGACAACTTTCGGTTGCCCTTATGGATGAATTTGAATGCATTTACGAACAAAATTTTCATAAGAGCTGTCGTTATGGAACGAAGCATCGGAAAAAAGATAAGAACAAATTTACTTTTTTAATTTTAATAATTTTAAAAATTTTATTTGTTTATTGTATTTCTCTCTTTCCAGGTTTAACACGAGGCTAACAGTAAAATGAAGCTTAGCCAGAGCATCGACCAATACTAGCAGGTCTCATCATACTTCAACCACTGACGGATCATTATTTGTCTGCTGATTCAATTGGAATTCTTTGTGAAAAGTGCAAATCAACAGAAGACTAATCATGTTTCATAATAAAAATGTTTAAATAGTAACTTAATTAAGTGTGGGATAGGGCTCTGAAGGTAGTAGCGACACAGTTGGATCGTCGGTGAAGAGTGGGGAGTCGTCAAGAGAAAAATAACAGTCTAGCCCGAGCCACGAAGAACGATAGATACTTCTTATTATTTTCATCTAATTTTTTCAATAAATTATATTTGTACTTTCAATTCATCAATAAATTGTTTTCGTATTTATTTTCGCCTCCGATTAAAATTCAAACCCTACAAATGGGGGCTCGTCCGGGATATTAAATCAAGAGTCGAAAGTAGTACGAACAAAAAAAAAAGGTGAAAAGGAAGTTAGAACAAGGACGTCAAGTCGTAAAGTTGCTAAGTCGAAAGTGATCAAGTCGTGAAGTGAACAAGTCGAAAAGTTGTAGAATCGAAAATTATTACGCATGGAAAGGCGTAAGTGAAAAGTCGTCGGTTCGGGAGAATCTTTAAACAAAGGTGTGAATATTATCGTAAAACGAAATATTCAAAAGAAGACAAATAAGTGAGAAAGAGGTAGAAGAGTTAATACGCAAAAAATAATTAACGATGGTTCTAGAAAGATCAAGAAAAGACGTAAAGGAAAAAGAAGACGAAACAAGCGCTCAATCAGCGCAAGAAAACGGGCTGCAAACAAGCGGAGCAAAGAAGAAAGATAATAGGACGAGCGCGCGCAAGCAGTACAGCGCGAAAACACACACATCAAACGAAGCAGGACAAAATGCAGAAAAGCTCCCTTCGTCGACACCAAAACAAAAAATTACAATAGCTCAGCTCAGAGAGCAACTAGAGAGATTCGGGTTACCTACAACGGGTAAGAAAGCTGAACTAATAAATCGATTAGAACAACAAAAAGAAGGAAAAGATAGTCAAGACAAAAAAATCGAATCAGAAGAAAGCGAAAAAGACGAAGCATTATCGAATGCGTCTTGTAACGACGATACATCGGAAGACGAAGAAATACATGATTTTAAGACAAATGTTACACAAAACAGACAACGAAGAATGATAACAATGAAGAGACCAGTATATCACACATCGAGTTTATTTACAATTAAAGACGTTGAGGGAAGTATTTCACAGTTTTCAGGCGATGACAGATTGTCAGTTGAAAAATGGATTGATGAGTTCGAAGACATATCGACATTGTTGCAGCGGAACGATCTTTAAAAGGTGATTTACGCCAAAAAATTGTTAAAAGGTTCCGCTAAACAATTCGTGGCATTAGAAAAGGGCATAATATCGTGGAAGTCGTTAAAAAAGCGGCTCTTGAGTGAGTTCGAAACGAAGTTGAATAGTGCTATAGTACACTCACAATTATTGAAACGGAAGAGACAGACGGACGAAACGCCGAGACAATACGTTTACGCAATGAGTACGATCGCGAATCAAGGTGATGTCGAAGAGGAAGCAGTAATGCAATATATTATCGACGGGATTCAAGACAATGAAGCAGCAAAGGCAACATTATATAGTGCGAATACGATTAACGAACTTCAAAAAAATCTTGAACAATACGACAGAATGAAAGAGAGATCCAGAAACAAGACACAAAAAGAAAAGGTGAGAATCAAATCAAAAATAGTGACGAAAGACAATAAAGGTGACCAACGAAGAGGAGAAAAAAGACAGAAGTGTTTCGGGTGTGGTTCAAGTGAACATCTCGCACGCGATTGTCCGAACAAAGCCGAAGGACCGAAGTGTTTTAAATGCAATAAATTTGGACACATTGCGGCAAAATGCGACGAACGCGAAAAAACGAAAGTCGGAAACGAAAGATCGGTGAATGTAGTGACGCAAACCGCGACGGACGATGAGATAGTCGTAGAGATTAATAAAGTGCAAATATACGCAATGATAGACACAGGAACGAATCACACGTTAATGCGAAACAGCGAATACGTAAAAATCGGTAGCCCTTCGCTACAAAAGACATCGAAAACTTTCGAAGGGTTTGGAAGTGCACACGTTAAAGCCATCGGGACTTTCCATACAATAATCAAAATACATGGCGATGAGTATCAAGGAGAAATATACGTGATTCCTGATTACGCGATGAATCACAATATGTTAATAGGTAAACAACTCACGAGACAAATGGAGGTAATCATTCGGGGAGGTGTGATTACGATAAACAAATTAATATTGACAGAAACACAAAAAGATAAAGACGAAACGGACAATGAAGAAGAAATCAACAACAATGACGTATTTCGCGATTTGAGATTTGTGAATCTTGTTGAAAAAAGCGCGATAGACGTTGACAACCGCTATCGAGAAGAGATTGAAACAATTATCGAAAATCACATACCGAAGAAGGAAGTAGTAACCAAAGTCGAAACAAAAATTGTGTTACACGACGAAACGCCAGTGTGCATGAGACCTCGACGACTAGCGGTTAAAGAAAAGATGATTTTAGCCAACAAGTGGACGAATGGTTAAAGGAAGGGATCATCCAACCGAGTAAAAGTAAATACTCAAGTTCAGTTGTAATTGTTCCGAAGAAGAATGGAGAATATCGAGTGTGCGTTGACTATCGACAATTAAATAAGAAAATATCACGAGATCGATTCCCAATGCCTTTAATCGACGATCGGATAGACGCACTTGCTAACGCAAAAGTATTCTCTGTACTTGATTTGAAAAACGGATTCTTCCACGTTCCTATGGCATCTGAAAGTAGAAAATATACATCGTTTATGACGTCAGATGGACAGTACGAGTTCATCAAAACACCGTTTGGACTATGTAATAGTCCAACGTCGTTTTTACGATTTATCGACGAAGTGTTTCGTGATTTGATTCAACAAAATATAGTATTCACCTATGTAGATGACCTAATAGTGCCCGGAAAAGACGAAAAAGAAGCATTGACGAATTTAAAAGAAACATTGGCAGTCGCATCGGAAAAAGGTCTATCCATTAATTGGAAGAAGTGCGCATTTCTAAAACGTCGAGTCGAATATCTTGGTCACTTAATTGAAGGAGGTACTGTAGGTCCATCACCGACGAAAATCAAAGCCGTCAAAAATTTCCCAGAGCCAACGTCGAAGAAAGCAGTCCAAAGTTTCCTCGGATTAACGGGATATTTCCGAAAGTTTATCCGCGATTACTCAAAAATTGCAAAACCTTTATCAGAGCAATTGAAAAACAACCAAAGGTTTCGATTCGAAGTCGAAGAAAAACAATCGTTCGAGCGATTAAAACAGCTGTTGGTGAGCGAACCAATTTTAAGGATTTACCACCCAAACAATATCACGGAACTTCACACGGATGCTAGTAAGGATGATTATGGAGCTGCGTTACTACAAAAAGGAAAAAAAGACGATCGTTTCCATGCAGTTTATTTTACAAGTTGAAAAACGTCCGAAGCAGAAAAGAAATTACACTCTTATGAGCTTGAAACCTTAGCAGTGATTCATGCAGTAAAGAAGTTTCGAGTATACCTATTTGGAATAAAGTTTACATTAGTGACAGATTGTTCGGCATTACAAAAAACGTTTGGAAAAATTGACATTTCACCGAAAGTTGCCAGATGGGCACTAATGTTAAAGGAGTTCGAATATAAGGTAGAACATCGTGCAGGAACTCGTATGAAACATGTAGACGCGTTAAGTCGATATCCAGTGATGACAGTCGAAAATCGAATTATGCCAATGATTCGCATAGTGCAAGATACTGACGAAAGACTGCGCGTGATCAAAAAGGTATTTAGCCCGTTGTGGTCACACCTCCGAATAATAGCGTAGTGGTCATATGGGGTCAGCGTGACCCCACGCGGAAAAACCTCCGCCATTTCCCTCCCATTTATTGGATTGACTTGAAAATTGGTTTGGACATAGTTTATAACTACCTCTTTGAGAGAAAATAGTTTATTTACCTCTTTATAATTTTTTTAATAATGAAATTGTTGAATGAAAATTTTTTTTGAAATTATGGGTTTTTTTACTAAAAAGGTCATAAAACATTCAATTTTTGAGATACAGCGGACACGTTTCGGGGTTGTACTCTTGATAATATATACTTTTAAGAAAAATACAACTTATAATGATCGGCCGGAAAAAGTATATTTATTTTGAAAAGTGAAGTGGGCCGTTTTGACGTAATTTAGAAATGTGAATAGGGTAAGCATTATCATAAAATATAACACTGAAAAACAGATACATTCAAGATATTTCATCTCAAATTTTGTCTGGGGTCATCTGGACCCCGAGTGACCACAACGGGTTAAGACAGAGCCGTACGAAGATTATTCATGTGAACACGGAATTTTAATGAAACGAGTTAGCGACAAAAACGTCGTCGTGTTACCAACAAACATGTATCAAGATGTAATTCAAAAGACACATGATAATGGACATTTCGGGGTGAAGAAGATGCTCGAGAGTATCGAATCTGAGTATTACATTCCTAAGTTGAAAGAAAAACTCGAGAAATATGTCAGTTGCTGCGTACGATGCATACTAGCAGAAGCGAAACGCGGAAAGAAGGAAGGAGAATTACAGACAATACCGAAGGGCGACATTTCACTCGCTACATATCATACCGACCATCTTGGGCCGATGACGGCGACATCAAAGATGTACAAATATTTATTCGTGGTTGTTGATGGATTCTCTAAGTTTTTTTGGATCTATCCAACAAAAACAACAAAGACGAGCGAAGTTTGAGATCGATTGAAAAATCAACAGAAAACATTCGGAAATCCGAAGAGAATTATCAGCGACCGTGGAACAGCATTCACTTCTGCAGAATTCAGGGAATACTGCCAAGACGAGAATATAGAACACGTACTTATAACGACAGGTGTACCAAGAGGAAATGGCCAGGTCGAACGAATAAATCGAATAATTATTCCAATTTTGACGAAGTCAACTCATGAAAATCCGGATAAATGGTATCGATACATCGACAAGGTGCAGAGCGCGATAAATAGCACTTATCAACGGAGTGTGGGCGTAAGTCCATTCAAAGTGCTCTTTAGAGTAAAGATGAGACGGAAAGAAGATGTTAAAATACTAGCCTTGATCGAACAGGAGGCAATATTACAATTCAACGAAGAACGTCAAGCTTTACGTGCTCTAGCAAAAAAGAACATTGCGAAAATCCAGGAGGAAAACCGTCGAACACACAATCAAAATGCCAAGCCAGCAACGAAATATGATGTGGGCGATTTAGTTGCAATAGAGATAAGTTCCTAGGTCCGTATAAAGTAACTAGAGTTAAAGGTAACAATCGTTATGAGATGATTCAACAAACAAAGGGTGAAGGACCTCACATTACAACATCATCAGCTGATCAAATAAAGCCATTCAGAGTATATTCTCCGGGGACCGGAGAGTGTCAGGAAAGGCCGAATGTGGGATAGGGCTCTGAGCCCGAGCCACGAAGAACGATAGATCTAATCTAAATTAAATATAATTAACATATATATAACAAAATTTCTCAGTCTACGCAAATATCCCTCTCCCACTCCTTCCCTTTACGCATCTATTTCCTAGAACGACAACAAGTTCCCCCCCGACGGTGTCATCCACTTGTTTCGGTATACCACAAATTGTCATAAGGTGGAAAGGGTAGGGGCATTCTGTAAAATTGTAATAACGACCTACTGGTACCTGTAGAGTTAATATTTTGCAAGGACCTCCAAAAAGGCGGCGCTTTAACCCTCCCACAATTTGTTGAACGTTTCTTGAGTGGTCGAAGCCTCTTATTGGTCCAAAGCTCAGTGATTCGGGCCTTATTAATTGCGAGAATCGAGCTGTGGAAGTCAGTTGACGATTGTTCGAGCGTGAATAACTACAGTCTGCAATTTTAGCTCGTTGTAGAATTTACGCTTAGAAGTTTCGTTCAAGTTACAATTAGAGTTTGGACAAGTTTAGTGGAAGAAGATGATGGAAGAATTCAACGCGATAGGCCAACAAGTATGGCAGAGATTGGAGATGAGCATAAGCCCTTCGCTGGAAGGCAACTCGTCTCTTCAATTGCCGTTGAGTGTTTCGACCAATTCATCAAATTCGTTTAATTATTCAAACTCGATTAATAACATGAATAAAATATTATGGTGTGACTCTGAGCTTGAAGAAAAGCAAGGAACGCATCTTTTGCAGCTACAATGCAATCCAATCCACACGCAATTTGCTGTGATGCAGCAAAATCAACCGCAGCATCAAGATTATGTACAACGACAAGAAGTTGTACAACAATGTTCGGTGCTGAGGGAACCCCAGGAGGCTGACGTAAATAATCCAGGATCATCAGGCAGTCAAAGTTAGTATTTTCATTTTTTTTTTTAAATTTTTGCATAAAATATATTTTATTTATTTAAAAAACTATATACCGTGAATAAAATATTCGTGTTTATGGTAAAAACTTTAATTGTACGAATTATGTATTTAAAATAAAATTTGTTCTACATTGTCTGAAATCGAGTATAATATATTTGATAGATAATAAATAAATGACCGGAAATAGCAACGAGACATTTTTGCCGATTACGTAATGTATTAAACCTTTATTTAATTTTCTCGAAAACTAATTTAAAACAAAAAAATATTATACCATAGAGAATTTGATAGCGTGTCTTAGAGTTAATCAAAAAATTTAATTTTTTTTTTCTATATTTCGGTTTTAACATTTTTTAAATTACTTTACGTCTTTTTCAAACACAAAAATTTTGTTATGTGTTCCGTGTATTTCAAACTAAAATTCTAAGTAAAAACAAAATATCGATTATAAAAAGAAAGATCATTGAATAAATTTATTTTCGTGAAGAGAATTATGTTATGTTATTCATTAATGCATATCGCAAATATTTTTAAATTTCAGGAACAATGAAAAAAGCAAATAGAAGAACGCGATTATTATTTTTCTTGTGCAAGGCACTCAGGGCGCACGTAGCTAAATCGGCTACGACGTGGTGCCTACGTCACAAATGGTGACCGTGACAGGACCCTGGTAATTCCGGGTCCTCGTAGTGTACATCGGTGAGCTTGCCCAATGTAAACATTGCGCGCGAGTTTCTTGCCGATGTACAATTTCTCAAATATTATTTGAGAAAGTGATTTTTCAAGCGGCGTAAGTGCGAGAGAGACAGTCGGCCCACTCGCGTGACGAAGATACGCACAAAGAGGAAGGGCCGATTGCTAGCCTAGAGAGAGAGAGAGAGAGTTGAGTGCGCTCGCACTAAGTGCACTCGGCACTTATAGCGAAAGCGTGTGTTTGAACTTAGTCGATTTTTCGACTCGTTCAAACTTAGTCGATTTTTCGACTCGTTCAAACTTAGTCGATTTTTCGACTCGTTCAAACTTAGTTGATTTTCCGACTCGTTCGGACTTAGTCGATTTTTCGATTCGTTCGAACTTGTGTTTGCCGAGGGGACTCAGTTAAAATTTGGCGTGTTTGGACTTAGTCTATTTTTCGACTTGTTCGAACTTAGACTATTTTTGACCCGTTCGGACTTAGTCTGTTTTTCGACTTGTTCGAACGTGGTCTATTTCTCGATCGATTCAAATCTAGTCCTAGCCAAGAAGGGGGGGAAGAGGGGGGAGGGGGTGTTGGTGTTTCGTTTTTTGTTTGTTTTTTTTTTTGTTTTTTTTCTTATTTCGCTTGCTGCAGGACATCGAGATGGCTGATTACGAACAATTGATGGTTCGTATGTTAAGCAGGTCTCGGGCGGCCCGCCAAGCGAGAAGAGAGATCGGTGCTCTCCCGGTTGAGGACGTCATCCGACGGCTGGAAGAGCGCGGACTTAGGACGAGAGGAGAAGGTTTAGAGTTGCGCGAGCGACTACTTGGGGTGATTGTACGTGATGATGATCCGAGCGTGTCGGTGCCGTGGTATGACGATTACGACGCCGACCCTGCAGCTCCTCCCGCGCCGATCCCAATGTCATGTAACCGACTCTGGGAGACCAGGAAGTGGTCCCGAAGAGGGAGTCGAGCAACGCAGAGTACCTTGGAGGATCTCACGAGTGGAGAGTCCGACGCAGGGAATTGGGCGGGGCCGGAGGCACTGAACTCCTTAAGGATCGGTGACACGGCCCGCACTCCTGCTCGGAGCAATGCGGGGAGAGTTCTGGAGCCTAGGTGGATTGAGAGTGGAAGAGCGAAGGGGCCTCACTGGCCATCCGTCGTACTGCCACCTGCGACTACAAGAGCAGCGGCTTCTTTCACGAGCATTTCGGCGGGATTGACGTCATCGGCGCACCCGGTGGCCCCGGTTTCGACTGTTGCGGCCCCTGCGTCGACGTCACCGCTGAACTCGGGGCTTCAGCAACCTGCTACAGTAGTTGTCGGCGCGGAACAGTGGCAATCTGTTATGAGCCAGCTAACGGAGAACAGAAATGAAATTAAGGAGTTGAAAGAAATTCTGCTGTCATTAAGTTTGTTCTCCAAGGCGACTTCTATGCCAACGTCGACTGGGGAGTTAGGGACTGCTCAGAGCAGACCCCCCCCCCCCTGAGTCCAGCGCACCGTCAGCCGACGGCACAAGAACCGTGGCGGGCTGCAAGTGTACGTTCAAGTATGTCGAGCACATACGAGATAGGTGTTCGGCCGAAGACTCAACAAGAGCTGGGGATGTTTGAGCACCCCGAAGAGCACGTACCGTTGTACGCGCGCGGTGGTGGAGCGGCGGCAACTCGTCGGGAAAGAGGGGAGATGCGTGGCCCCTCCGGCTGTCAGTTAGAGGAAAGACAACGCGATGATAGGGCCACAGCGGAGCGTGAGCGGTGCTTGAAAGCGATAAAGCAGTGGGGAGTGAAGTTCGCTGGCAGGGACAAGGAGGATTCGTCCGAATTCGTCGCGCTGATGGAAGATTTCCAACGCTTCCACTCCTACGGCGAAGAGGCGATGCTGAGCGCTCTGTCAGTCGTCCTCACCGATGCAGCACGTTTTTGGTACAGGGGAATCAGAGAAGATATCCATGATTGGCAGGGATTTCTTCGACGTTCCCGCGATCAGTACTGCCCCGCGATCGAGGAAAGAGCAGTGATGAGAGAGTTGGAAAAGCGTACGCAAGGAAAGGGTGAGAGCGTCACACGATACATATCGTGTTTCTGCGCGATTGCCGCTTATCTAAAAAACCCGCCGCCTATCTCGCAATTGGTAGAGATGGCGTACGAGCAGTTGCAATCTGAGTACCGTTTATTCATGGCCACCGCATCGTTTAGTGGAAGAAGATGATGGAAGAATTCAACGCGATAAGCCAACAAGTATGGCAGAGATTGGAGATGAGCATAAGCCCTTCGCTGGAAGGCAACTCGTCTCTTCAATTGCCGTTGAGTGTTTCGACCAATACATCAAATTCGTTTAATTATTCAAACTCGATTAATTATATGAATAAAATATTATGGTGCGGCTCTGAGCTTAAAGAAAATCCAATCCACAGGCAATTTGCTGTGATGCAGCAAAATCAACCGCCGCATCAAGATTATGTACAACGACAAGAAGTTGTACAACAATGTTCGGTGCTGAGGGAACCCCAGGAGGCTGACGTAAATAATCCAGGATCATCAGGCAGTCAAAGTTAGTATTTTCATATTTTTTTTTAAATTTTTGCATAAAATATATTTTATTTATTTAAAAAAACTATATACCGTGAATAAAATATTCGTGTTTATGGTAAAAACTTTAATTGTACGAATTATGTATTTGAAATAAAATTTGTTCTACATTGTCTGAAATCGAGTATAATATATTTGATAGATAATAAATAAATGACCGGAAATAGCAACGAGACATTTTTGCCGATTACGTAATGTATTAAACCTTTATTTAATTTTCTCGAAAACTAATTTAAAACAAAAAAATATTATACCATAGAGAATTTGATAGCGTGTCTTAGAGTTAATCAAAAAATTTAATTTTTTTTTTCTATATTTCGGTTTTAACATTTTTTAAATTACTTTACGTCTTTTTCAAACACAAAAATTTTGTTATGTGTTCCGTGTATTTCAAACTAAAATTCTAAATAAAAACAAAATATCGATTATAAAAAGAAAGATCATTGAATAAATTTATTTTCGTGAAGAGAATTATGTTATGTTATTCATTAATGCATATCGCAAATATTTTTAAATTTCAGGAACAATGAAAAAAGCAAATAGAAGAACGCGAACGACATTCTCGTCGGCCCAGTTGGTGGAATTAGAAAGAATTTTTCTTTCTAATCACAAAATTTGTCGAACGCAGCGACTTCAGTTGGCAAAGGACTTGAGCCTCACAGAGCGCCAAGTGAAGGTATGGTTCCAAAATCGACGCACAAGGGAAAATAAAAAGGAACGGAATTTGTTGGAAAACCAGAAAAGTCTACCGACGGATGCCGATGAATATATACAAATATTCGATTTAAATCTCTTGATTTAACGTCTATATGTAAGTATGAATATATAAAACTATATACAAAGTTTCTTTTATATAAATAAACTTTTTATTTTTCATTTGTTTGGCCGCTTGAGTGAGAAAAAAATAATGTAATTTGTACAGTTATCAGTAATAAAATTAGTTTTATTATTTTTCATAATACATTGTAATTGAAAAAATTTTTTCTCACTCGGGCAACTAAAGCAACGGAAAAAAAAGGTAATTTATATGTAAAACAAATTTTGTAATAAAATTTATATCAATCATAATAAATTAATTTTGTAACAAAAGCCATATTTTTAATTTAAATTATTTAATAAGAAATTGTATATAATATTTTTAAAAATTTTCTATTGAGATCTTTTATTTTATTCGTCATAAATCAAATAAAATTCAATATCTCTAGTATATTTTTTAATCGTAAATGTTAAAAATGTGTGTCATAATGTAAGATAAATTTAAATAAATTATGCAATAATTCTCACCCTATTTTTATTATTACTTTTATTCCAGACAATTTATATTATTGTTTATGTAAAATGTTTCTTATAATTATAAAACGAATTATTGAAATGTGTTTTTACAGCTACATCATCTCAACATTTTCACGTGGCTTCTTGACAATTTTCGATTGCCCTTATGGATGAATTTAAATGCATTTACGAAGAAAATTTTCATAAGAGCTGTCGTTATGGAATGAAGCATCAAAAAAAAAGATAAGTACATATTTACTTTTTTAATTTTAATAATTTTAAAAATTTTATTTGTTTAATGTATTTCTCTCTTTCCAGGTTTATCACGAGGCTAACAGTAAAATGAAGCTTAGCCAGAGCATCGACCAATACTAGCAGGTCTCATCATACTTCAACCACTGACGGATCATTATTTGTCTGCTGATTCAATTGGAAATCTTCGTGAAAAGTGCAAATCAACAGAAGACTAATCATGTTTCATAATAAAAATGTTTTAAATAGTAATTAAATTAAGTAAAATATTTTAATATATTTTTTATAAAAATTTTTATTATTAATTTTATTTCAGACAATTTATATTATTATTTATGTAAAATGTTTCTTATAATTATAAAACGAATTTTTAAAATGTGTTTCCACAGCTACATCATCTTAACATTACGTGGCTTCTTGACAACTTTCGATTGCTCTTATGGATGAATTTGAATGCTTAACGAACAAAATTTTCAGTAGAGCTGTCGTTATGGAACGAAGCATCGAAAAAAAGATAAGTACATATTTACTTTTCTAATTTTAATAATTTTTAAAATTTCATTTGTTTAATGTATTTCTCTTTTTCTAAGTTTAACACGAGGCTAACAGTAAAATAAAGGTTAGCTAGAGCATCGACCAATACTAGCAGGTCTCATCATACTTTAACCACTGACGGATCATTATTTGTCTGCTGATTTAATTGGAAATCTTTGTGAAAAGTGCAAGTCAACAGAAGACTAACCATGTTTCATAATAAAAATGTTTTCAATAGTAACTAAATAAAGAAAAATATTTTAATATATTTTTTATCAAAATAATATGTAGAATAAAAGTAGTGCAATTAATAATTAATACAAATTATATTTTAAAATTTTAGGAAGGACGAAAGAAGTAAATAAAAGGACGCTGAGGACATTCTCAGTGGCCTAGTTGGTGGAATTAGGAAGAAATTTTCTTTCTAATTCTAAAATTCGTCGAACGCAGAGGCTTTAGGTGGCAAAGAACTCGAGCTGCACCAGGCGCCAAGTGAAGGTATGGTTCTAAACTCAGTGCGCGAAGAAAAATAGAAAGGAATAGAATTTTTTGGAAGATTGAAAAAGTCCACTGGCAAATTTCAACGAAAAAAAGAAGCGTTTTGTACTTTCATCGTCCAAGTTGACGAAATTATAAAGAATATTTTTTTTTTTTTAAATTCCAATATTTGACGAAAACAGCTGATTTACAATTCTACTACAATCGATGCGCTGCTGTGTCTCTCAGGTGACTTCAGAAGAGAGGTACCTTTTTCACGGATAATCGCGTCCTATACCCTTCTCAAACTTCATTGTTGCTTGTGGGAGCGCGATTTTAGTGGCATCGCTATCTAGTGGTGGTATTCCGTACTTGGTATAATACGTAATAGCAATGGTCCCGTTATAAGGCTACAATTGCTTGATTTTTTCACTGGTTGTCTTTTTAATTTGAATAGAATAAAATAAATTACCAAACAAAAAATTATTTAAACAAACAAAAAATGAAACCTATAGAAATATTCAATTGTATAATCCTGCCTTTTTGCAATGAGATATTACGTTAACTTAATAAATTAATTACCGTAAGCGAGTACTTATTACTGACCATTAAAGTGCTGTTAACAAAGGAAGAAAGTTGAAGAAATTGAAGATCGGATTTTTTCCTGTCGCTGTAATCATACCAATATCACTTCGTCTATTCTGTTTTTTTAGTTGCATAAAAAATTTTATGAATATATGTTTTAATTTTTACGATTGCACTAGTTAAACCCATTTTATACAATTTTTGTTTTAAAAAAATATATTTTTCAAGTGTTTAATATTGTATTATCAATACGTAAATTGATTAAACAGTATGTTAAAAATAATAAAATGAATATTGATTAATGCATCAAAATTGGATAAAATTTAAAATTAGAAAAGTAGCGAACATGTCTTTTAATTTCTATTTAAATCGAATAACTAATTCTTCCAAAAAAATTCGTATTTTTAGAAAGCTTCACAAAATTTAATGTATTAGTAAAATAATTATGTATTTATAACATAATATTTCAACTAGGACGATCAATTAATATGTCTCTAAACATAGTCCGAAGTTCAATTTGCACAACACCTTATGTACGATAATAAGGTTAACGGCGCAATGTATTTGTGAAACAAACCTACTGCGGTCAGCCTCATGACCGATACAAACCACTAGATACGTTTTGACCGTACGCAATCATATTTCATTTTATATTTGCGTTGAAAATATTGGTTTAAAAAAATTTTATAATCATTCTACAATTATTTAGTTTATTTGTGCATTTAATTTTTATTTTATTCATTAAAATATGTACTGCATATTATGGTATGAAAGTTTTTCAAAACAATAAGAAAGTTATTCTTCATATCTTTAAAATTAAGCACAAATTATTTTGAAATACAAAAGTTTCAAAATAATTAACTTCTTTTTAAATATTTAGTTTAAAGAAATATCTTTTTATTGCGAAATAATATATTTTCCCGAGTAATGTAGAAAACGTTACAGCGATAAATTGAGTATGTTTCTCAGCAGCAATGGTTCTTATATCATGTGGGTTACATTTCATTTCATCGTGGTCCACATAACAACCGATAAAACCCAACGGCCGTATATCCTGATTCAAACGTTTTTCAAGAGACTTCTCGCACGCCCTTACTCAAGGAAGACTACGGTATCATTTCAGACGTCGAGTCCGAGAAAAAAAGAACTTTTTAAATTCTTATTCTTATTTCTCGGATGAGCAAAGGCTCGAAACAAGTACGTTCGCATCGTAAAACTTTGCCAGGATATATCAAAGGATAACGCATACGTGCGCGCAATGGAAGTCACATGTGCGAGAAAGAAAAAATGAACAAGAGAGAGAACTTGAACATTGTAAATTTATTGGCGTTGCAATTCTGAAACCTGTAAATTCTTTCCTCTCTCTCTAGTTGTCCAAGTACAATAGCTCATATATTTTTTTCATTTCATTTTTTTTTTTTTTTTTTGTTTTTGCTCCACACGTATCTCGCACACGTACTGTTTTTCCAAGCTTTCTATTTCTTATTTTTTTTTTCTTTCGTTCTAGCGTTATAGAAGTCGCGATATTTTATGGTTTTGTAATCCGCAAGTGTGTTTTACGAACTTGGTACACAACGCTAAATTTACATCTTGCTTGTTTGCACAATATTAGAATATATGAGACTGATACTAGTTTGTGAAAAAAATGTTTTTTTTTTTATGTTTTACCAGATAATGAAATTATTCAAATTCAGTTTCCTTGAATGCACACAACAAGCAAAATTCAGATATCTGAATAAATGTTTTCAAATCGTTATAATGAACAAACCGAACCCAATAAAAAAAAAATGTTTTATCACGTACCTGCGATCTGGATAATTTATGTCTGGTTCTATTTGGTCTAGAGGCATCGGTCGAGGCTGCATTCGGAACGAGAAAACGCGGACTGGATTCGGCAAAATTGTGAGAATGGTGGTGAGCTTGCTGGTGCAGACCTTGTTGTTGCCCCGACGGACCGCCGTCCAGGTGGTGCTCACCCGCGTCCAGCATACTTGTCCCGAGGGCGTCGAGCTGCGTCAGCGATCTCGAGCGCACCTGCAATGTTAATAAAGCGATGGTACGTTAGTTGGATATATACATTACATAATCGAGGTATTTGCTTGATAATTCGATGGATTATTGGTTGTCAAAACAATTGAGAAATAAAAAGAGTTGATTGATTTGTCTTGGATATCATATTTTTTAATTTTCATATAAACATCAGTATTAAATATTATATTTGTTAGATTCAATATTAAGCATTAATTTAATTGTTTTTTTTTTTTTTTTTTTTTGACAGGGTTATTTTTTTCATATAAATTTAATTTTTCACGTTGAGAAATTCATATATTTTAAAATTTATATTTTTTAAACATTATAGGAAAACTTAACTAACATTTATCAATAAATGTTTATAAAATATAAGTTCAAACATTCGAAAATGCATAAAGTAGCCAAGTTTTAGAATATTTTATTTTATGTAAGCGAGTATCCAATATTAAAAGCTAGAAGAAAATTCTAAATTTTAATAACGATTTTATGGAAAATGAATTTCCATCCAATTTCACGACTTCGAATTTTCAAAATACATTCACGAAATATTCTTCAGCACGTAACGACAAAGACAAATAAACCATTAGAAAAAAAGCATATGAATCTAAGCATGTGCGCTTTGAAATTAAATCCATTTATAAAGTTCAACGCCCCCTATCCATAATAGATTTGCAATTTCGTTGTTCGAAAAATTTAACGCTTCAACGCCAAATGATTTTTTCTTTTCTCGTTCGTGTTCGTGTCAGGCTTGCATAAAAACAGTCATGAAAATGGAGTCTCCTACAAGTTAACAAAAAAATGAAGAAGAAAAAAAGATAACAAAACAACGAGAGATCACGCGACTAGAATTTCATCTGTCTCCCTGGAAGTAAATTCGAATAACGCTGACTCGAGCCATTTTCTCTTTTTATACATTTCTAATGTGCGTCGTCTTGACTTTTAGGTAAATGATGGTTTGCGACTGACCAAACCAAGTCACGACATGCGAAGTATTTAAGAAAAAGTAATTGAGATACAAGGAAAGAATAAAAAGATGAAACACGAGCGAATAAAATAATTCGGTCAACGTTGGAGCTGTGTATCTTCATAGTAGACATTGTCCGCTTCTCATAGAAATACTTATTTATGAATATATATATATATATATATATACAGGATGCGTACGGTATTTGAGGACAACTTGAGAGTAAAATTAATTAGCTTGTACTATTTATTTATTTATTAGTATTTTTAATAAAATTTAATGAAATTTTAGGAATTTTTTATACAACGTTAAATTAATATATGGCTATAAAGTTATTCAATAAAATCGCCATTAGCAGCAATAACCTCTTCAATCCGGGTCCGGAAACGATTGCATGCCCGAATCAAATGCTGCTTGTTCATATTGACCATAACGGCGTTAATAGCAGTCTTCAGCGAAAAAGTGGTGTTATGAGGACGCTTATTGGTCTCACGCTCAACTACGCCCCATACGTAATAATCCAAAGGATTAAGGTCTGGGGAGCTAGGTGGCCATAGGTTCGGTGTTATGTGGTCATGAAAATTTTCGGCCATCCAATCTTGTGTCGCCATCGCTTTATGTGAAGGATCAGAGTCTTGTTGAAAAATGTATGGTCCGCCTCCGCTTACATTGTTTATCCAGGGTTTCACTACCATCTCCAAAACCTCGATGTATGCAGCAGAGTTCACTCGAAGTCCTTGAGTAAAAAAGTGTGGTGGCATAACATGTCCTTCGTTGCTGACAACACCTAAAACCATAACAGTGGACAACTCTACGAATAAGGCGCTCAGAAACATGAAGCTCACTCGCAAGGACCCTCATTGATTTTGAAGGGTCCTCGTCTATGATCGCTTGCACTTGCTCTAAAAATTCTGCAGATCGGACAGTGTCAGAACGTTGTTCGTGCTTTTTGCGTTTTGCAACCAATTCTGTATCGCCTCCTGATGCTTCCAATTCACGGCGAACCTTATGCACGAATGAACGGGCGCAATTAAGAAAATTAGAGATCTCTAAATCTGTATGGTTCACACATATAGCGACGATGACAGCATGTCTCTGCATTTCTTGAGTGATGTTGTAGTCCGCCATTTCTTATCTGAAAAGGAAAAAAAAAAAAAAAAATTCACGAAGTTATAGTCACATTTATGCATGTCCTCAAATACCGTACGCACCCTGTATATATATAAAATATAATGAATATATATAATATACATAATCTTATTACCTTCTTTTTTCTTCCATGAAATAAATGTATTGCGTAACATTTATTTATAGAAGTATACAGAGTTGATAAATATCTTGCAAAAGGTCAAGTTATTGATTAAATCCCATTACCGAATCACAGAAGTTGTTTTATAATAAGATATCTAGTTATAATAAGGTAACTCGAGTGTTTGCTAGTAATCATACATAAAAAATATAGTGTTCAATTTACATTTTTATTGTATATTTACATTTTTATAACTTAATTTAAGGAATTTACTATGTAAAGATTCAAACAAATTTTAATGTAATTAAACTGTGAAACAACCCATTTTTAATATTTCACGAATTTTAAAAACTATATATGGTGATAAATTGCACGACCCGTAACTAAAACTAATCGTGCTTACATGAAAGAATACTCTCGTTATTAAGAACATGAAAGAAATAAAATAAAATGTGAGGAGTTCCTTTCAATTCACTAGGAAACTACGAAATGTTTTTGCAAGATCCAGTTCGCTATACTTTCTCGCTCCGAGAGGATTTGCTAATTTGTTTGTCGAGTTTGCATCCGCTTCGAATTAAAAGCGACCCTTGGAGATTCCAAGGAGGGAGAACATCTCTGCCGGAGTCGCGAGGAGAAGACACGACAACCGGGCGACCCTGAAAATTTCATCAGACCGTTTCTTACTTAATTCAGATCTTACCCTTAGATTTTCAAAGACTTTAAGACTTAATATCGCTTCAAATATATTTCCAACCTTCATAATTATTCTTAAAATTTTTTGTCTTTTATTTGATCCCACTTGAGATAAAATTTTCTGTAGGATTTATTATTTTTGTGTTAAAATTTTACAACTTAAATAATAAAAAAGCGAGAAACTTTTATAAATTAATTTATAATACGTACGATAATTTAAAGTTCAATTAAAGATATAACATGTGCATACAAAATTTTTTCATGTATTTATAAACGTTATTTTATAAATGTTTAAAATTATTTCTTTTAAATTTGTAAATATTCTAAATAAAATTCATACTTTTCGCAATTCAAATAATATTTATTTATATAAAATTAACGTTAGAGATTTTATAAAATAAGAAGTTTCAATTTAAGTTAGTTATAAAAATAATATTAACAAATGATAAATATAAAAAATTGAATCGTTTAGATTTATACGGACAATAATCGATTACTTATTTCAGATTGGCACTGGCCCATGATCACCGCGTAGCAGCCATTGTGTCAAGCTTTACTTACATAGGATATTCGCAAAATGAAAT
The DNA here is from genome assembly GCA_949987625.1 of Chalcis sispes. Taxonomy (NCBI): domain Eukaryota; kingdom Metazoa; phylum Arthropoda; class Insecta; order Hymenoptera; family Chalcididae; genus Chalcis; species Chalcis sispes. The sequence goes on along the minus strand of OX465097.1, from coordinate 67,953,833 downwards.
AAAAGAAATAAAATATAATAAAACTCAAAAGAGTAATAGAAAATGAATATTTGAATAAATTTGTTTTATCAAATAGTACTTTGACGGTGAACTTTTACGAGTAGTAAAACGTATACTATTGAAATCTGGTATTGAAAATGGGTATGAATATTAGATATTACAAAATTATAATTAAGATATGAAATTTTGAATTCATTTAACCGTAATTTTCACTCTATCTTTCGCCGCAATTAAAGTGAAGTTGATTAGTCTTCTCATGCCGCGAAAATTAGATCGCTGATACAATTTCCGAATGATGCAGTTAAACACAATTTTCGCAATGACGTTGGAGAGATTTTGAACATTTAGTTATGTCGTTAATATATGTACTAGTATATAGATTTTCATTAAAGGCACTTTATAGTGGCAATAGCAGTTGCAATGGTATCATTAAATTTAATAATCGACGCACATAAACAATGACCTTGTCATTAATTGTATTATTATCGGTAACATCCGCTTTAAAGATTATCCAGATATTTAATCATTTCATTCTAGATATAAAATAATCTTTAAGAATTTTCTGCAGTGTACATTTTAGTTTACAAGCATAAATTGTCAAAATCTCGAAAAACTTTGAAATTGATTCGATGCTTCGGAAATCTGACAAGCCTCCAGATAAAGAAAGAAAATGAAAGAAGAGAGAGAGAGAGAGAGAGAGAGAGAGAGCAAAAGAAAGGAAATAAGAGGGGTAATAGGTAACGTTTCGTAAGATGTCGATATCGCGTCGCAGTTAAAATAAGAAATGGAATATAATGCGAAAAAAAAGAGAAAAATGAAGAAAGTTTAAACTAAACCTTGCAGTATCATATCTTAAGGGTGGAAAAGTTTGTGGCCGAGAAAAACTTTAATTTTCCGGGAGCGAGTGTAAAAAAAAGTTACCACTCGTGAAAGTAAGCCAAAGTGCAAATTACGTTTTTTTCAATACAGTCACTACGAGAGTAAGATATCGCCGAGTCAAGCGATTCGCATCTGTTTCTTTTTTTATCGCCTTTGGATGAATAAGGTAATGCCGGTATATATATATATATATATATATATATATATATATATATATATATATACACTCGTTCGGCTTGCAACTGGCATAAAATTTTAGCTTTTATTTGCAAAGTTTTTATAGATTATTTTCATAAAATTCTTGATTAAGTTAGTCACTCAATAATATTTTTTAGATTTTAAATGAAAGTAAGTAATATTTTATATTCATTCAACCGTTCCTAGAGAATTATTTATTTTTTAAAATGAAAATTAAAGCATCGATGATCGAATACATAATTCTCTGTTCATTTAGCAATTGAATGGAATAGCTCAGAAAAGCGATTATCGTTTTAAATATTAATTCATACGCGAACATTTTCATTTTTTTCATAAGCGGTTCAATTAAATTTCAATTTTCTGAATATAATATTAAAATCTAAATCATTCTTCAATTTTCACAAAGCAGATTAAGCGGAGCATTATACCCGTAAGAGCAAAAGAAATTTACGTTTTCTTCAATAAGGTAGAAACAGTTATCAATTGCATGAATGCTTACGAGTGGAGACAAAAAAATAAAAATAAATAAAAAGGCAGCGAAAGCAACAAAATTATTATTGTCGTTATAGGACTCGAATCAGCTTAGAAACAGCCGCTCGTGTGTATTGACTAGTTTATAGTTTGCGCGCAAATAACGTTTTCACACATGTATCCGAAATGCAAACGTACGCACGTGCGTACCGATACGTAAAGAGTCATAGATACAGATAGAGAGGGAATCGAAATGTATGCGCTAATTAAAGCCGTGAGAGTAAACATATAGCAGCAAATGGGGGCTTTTCCTCTCTCTCTCTCTCTGTCTCTCTCTCTATCTCTTTTTCTCTCCCTCTCTTTATCTCAACTAGTTTAAGATCATCGTCGTTGCTGTTAGCTTTGTGTATGCATGCGACTGTGCTGCGAAAACTATTCGCGCGTTGGTATACGACGCCAATTCGTGCCGTATCGATTCCACACTTGAATCCTCGTTTTCTCCTCTATTCTCTACCTCTCTTTCTCTTCCCCTTATCGCGATTGAACGCGCGCGTACATATAGTCAAATCCTTCATTATCGATTCTCGTCGACCTCCTGATACTGTTACGTATATTTACTATCTCTTTCCTTCTGTCTTTTTCTCCGTCAATGATTAAATTAATAAAATTATAATATTTTTGGAAACTTAATCTTTGATTTTTTCTCTTCTCGCTTTATATATACAATTTATGATTTTCCAAATTATGTAAGATTTTATTACAATCTCGGATTATTTAAGAATGAATTTAAATATTTACTCGCGTATATACTATATATATATATATATATATATATATATATATAGTATATTATAGTTAAATTACTTCATTCAAGTAATAAAAATTTTAATACGTATAAGAAAAAAACTTTAAAATTTTTATAAAATAAAAATTCTAAAAATTGAAAATTTAATTGTTTAAAAACACTAGTGTAATCAAATCAATTTTTAACAGTGCTAAAGGCTTTTAATTTAAAAAAAATTGGTCCTATTTATAGATAAAAAATTGAAGGGAAAACCGATCAAAATTTCTAAAGATAAGTTACATAGTTACGTAACAAAATTTTATCTTATAAACTTTTATAACATTTTACTTAACCTTTTTCTACATCTCGAAGTTTAAAATAAATGAATATTAAAAGCAAAATTAGTTATTTACATAATTAAATCAATTTTATTAAGGAAAACTTAAATATAATTTATATCTTGAATTTTGCTGAAATCTAAAAATCGGCAATAAAGAAATTTGATTTTGTTAACTAAAAATGTAAAAATTCGCACACCGATAGAAGAATTAACTTGATTTTAGTAAAATATTCTTGAATCAAAAAAATGTTTTATAAAAAACCTGTTTTATGAAAAACTTGATATAATCACTGTTTTTTCTCTTGAAATTAAAAAAAAAAAAAAAAAAAAAAAAAAACAAATTTCTAATCATTACAAAATCAAATAGAGCATAGAATGAATAAAAAATATTATAAAAAACTCGTTAAACGTCACTAATCGCTGCAGTGCATTGGAATTTTTTTAACTGGCTCCCTTTTTCTTTCATTTTTGCATCATCTAATACATGAAAAAATAAATTAAAATAATTACATCATATTTGCTCGCTACTCAAGTATGATTTTAAAGGGTCATAGAAATGTCATTATCATAGCAATGCTCGACATTTCGAGCTATTCGACGCAGGACGTCACCCAGTGAGAGAGAGAGAGAGAGAGAAAGAGAGAAAGATAGATAGATAGATAGATAGATAGAGAGATGTAAGGTCGACGTTAGGTCTGATCTTCAGTCGCTCCGAGTTCTCTCGTGCTTTAATTAATAATGCTCACGGCGGCGTAATACGTTGACAGCGATATTGTCGTGTGTCTCTCTAGTTCTGCCTCGCGGCTTTGTGTCGTGTACGTACTAGTGCACTCGTAAGAAGCGAAACTGTGCGATGTTTGGCGCGTCCTTTGCACTCGCGTGAGTTGTTTCCACTTTTCAATACGTATCTCTTTTGTTTGCGAGCGGAAGTTAACGGCACATTTTTGCGTTTTAAAAATAAAAGATAATGAAAGTTGTACATTAAAAGGATGAAAAATGAATTTTAAAAGCAATTTAAATATCATGAAAGATATTCAATCAAACATCAAAGCTAAATTTTCAACTTTGATTTTAGACAACTAGCTGCACCGACAATAGCGTCAACTTAATAGTTGGCAACTTCATTAAACTCAATTCATCCCAGTGAACCGTTTGTCCATGTTCTTTGTAGCACACAACGAGACCAATACATATCAAAATGGAACGTCGCTCGATTTCGCAAAAAAAAAGAAAAAAAAGAATTCCTCGTCAATTTCTACGTGCTTGTTTACGTTAGCCCTGATGCCCGAAAAAAATAAGTTTGTGACCGCGCGAGACAAAAAATGTTTGCCAAGGCGTCGCTTCGGCCGATGTTTGCGATGTTTTTTTGTTATCGCTCGTAGAAAAAAAAAAAAAAAAAAAAACGAAGGGATCGCGTGGGACATCTCGATTTTTTAGCCGAAGGGAAGAGTAATAATAGTTCTAGAGTGTTGTTTTTGTCGAATTGCTTGTAGTGGAGTTGAAAATATTTTATGAAAAAATTGTGAATTTTAGATTCGATTGATTGTCAGTTAAATGTAAATGGTCACCATGAATAATTAAGAATATTTCATAAGACCTAAGATTTTGAAAGTTGTTTAATTTACTTAAAAAATTAAGTTACTTGTTTATTTTGCTAGGTGTTCTACTTTATTAATTTATTACTTTGCAATACAAAGATTATATTATAATTAAATACTATATGTTATTTTTTAAAATTAAAACACATGAACAGTTTTTTGTAACATGGCATAATTAAAAGTCGAAATCAATACATATACATTGTATAATGAAACAATAACATAGATTGTTAATGAAATTTCAAAAACATTTGCATATTTGAATAACAATTTAACACTTTTTAAAGCAGATACAATTTACGATCCTTGTGTAAAATAGGACATCTATAAAATCAAAGACTGCTTTATTTTGCAAACATGACAAATATTCTCTCGTTGGCTATCGATTGATGTTTGCTTGTTTGTATTTGAATCGTACATAACAACTAGGGGTAAAAAAATAATGACTAAGTATCGCTTAATGATCTTATTCAGAAGATTTTTAAACATGCGCTCATTTACAAACGTAAAAAAAGTTAAATTTACATTTATTTTTCTTTTTATTATTATTATTTATTAGAATATTATCTGTTAGAATACTTAAAAAATGTACTCTTCTATAAAATGATATACTTTTATATAGTTTCACTCTTAAATTCTCATGTAGGAAAAGCAAATCGATGATCGAAAACAATATAAATATATATATATATGTCTCGATTAGAATGTAACATTCGTATAAACTTTTCGGGAGAAATTCTCTAAGTAATAGCAAAATCTACACTAAAATTTGTTGTTAGTTTAGAAGAACTAAGCGAACAACAGACACGCGGATAGCTGCTTTGTTTTACATGTAGTAGATGCGCAGCTAATATATTTTTAGATAGTCTTATAAATTTAAAGCCCATATAGTTGAACATAAAATAATGTAAAATTGTATATTATGTAACTTAATTTTTTTAAACACATTTTCAACACAAAATTCATGAAAATAAAAAGTGAAATCAAATAATATTTTAGTCAAACTGTTACGGTTCAATAAGCATCCGTGGGACCCACAGCGCTTTATCCAGAACATACGTGAAACAATTTTCGCGTAAATAACGTCTAAAAAAGCCTTCCATAAAATTCATATATTTTTCCAAATACGAGAGCTTCAAAATAGCGCAAGGCTTTTTTAGAGCGAAGCGTAAATATGCTTGTAGCGGCGCGTGCAAGTGTAAGCATTACTTGCACACGTAACATTGATTTTCAAAAGGGGAACAAAGGACACACTCGTTACTCTTTCTCGTGTCGACAAAATATCTCTCTATTCTTTCTTTCGTTTCTTTTCTCTCACTCCATACATCCTTATTTTAATGACGCGTCGCGGCGTTGTCGTACTACTTCCAACCGTTTTCTTTTTCTTCTTTCTTTTTATTTATTTTTTTTTTTTTTTTGGACGGTCGGACTAAAACTCTTACGCAGTGGAAGTTTTTTCTTCTCTAGGTGATATCGCTTCGTTTTAAGGTTAGGCTAAACCAAGACGAGACCGATATAAATAACGCCTAGGCTGAGTCTTTTTAATTGAATTTACTTCTGAATAAATTTATTACTTTATTTTTTTAATCTAACGGCTTAGTCCAAATTATAAAATATATCGGTATCAATCGTTGTGTACAATAATCAGATAATATTTTTAAAGAAATTTGAAAAATAATATATAATAATTAAATATGATATTCGTCATTCTACCTTTAAATTTTGCGAAAGAGATTGTTTAGATTATGTCAAAGTAAAATACGCCGAGTGAAAATGTGAAAAATTATATCATTTACATCGTGAAACCATAAATTTTGTATCACGTTACCATGAACTATATTCAGAGCATAAGATACATACATATATATATATATATATTATTATTATTTCAATATAAATTATTTAAAAAAGAATTTGATTATTTTTAATTTTTTAAAAATTCATATTAAAACACAAGTCTTAAAATAATAAGCAAACAAATTGAACAACAATAATATTTTTGTTATCTATCTTTTTCAAAGTAACGTTGAGAATTTTTGAAATTCTACGTATCTATCATTCAAGTTATTTGAAATAGCGCAACAGCTTACCGAGAGAACTACAAGTGATTAATGGTGTATTATTGTTCGATATATTATCGTACCATTGTTCCTTTTAATGAGCTCGCAACCTTACAGAATTCCGTTGAGTTAGGTTATTTTATTCATATAAACGAGATAATTAATTAAACATTTTTTTTTTAAGGTTAATGAAAGAATTCGGCTAAGGTATACCAAAAAATTATGACGGTTAACGAACAAATTTCAATTTTCAAAACACAAACAATCTATTTTCATTTTCTATTTTTCCATCGAAGCCCAAAAAAATTCATTTTTTATCCCCGAAATATTACATGAAAAAACCAGAAGCATTGTGTTCTCGAGCATCTAATCGCACTTACACCTGCTGGACGAGAGAGATGGAAAGGGGATGGTTTTACAAGGGCAAGTGCGACTATGATTAATGACCGAGGAGGGATAACATCTCGGCCCTTTTTTACTCGAGAGGCTGGTTGCTCGCGCTATCGATTACGTAAGTTGCGGCGCGATTCGGTCGAAGCCTCGCACGTGATGTAAGAGAGGCTTCCTTGTCAATGAGTGGAAAAAAGATGTCTTGAGATGCGTAGGCTTTCTTCTGCACGTACGTGTAGAAATAGTTCTGCGCAGATGCAGGTTGATAAAAGCTAAATGCATATATATATATATGCATATATACGTTGTTTGTGTATATGGGACGTACATCCATGCGTTTATCTCTTTGTGAGTTTGATCTATACAGAGTACCTGCATTCGCTTAATGTTTGACCTTTCAACTTTGAACTTCTAATATTTACATATGTGTATGAGAATAAACTAGCAGATACCATCAAATTATTTTTTGATTTTTTTTAATGAAAGCACTCTATGAAGTGTAGGCTCAATCCAAAATAACTAAATTAATTATTTTCAAATAAAGTTCTGCAATTATAATTTATAATATTATAATTGAATTATGTTGAAATTGTTAATTTAAAATTCGTGTAGGGTATTTTAAAATTCAAAATAGATTAATTATAAAATATATAATTTTAAATAAAGCTTAAATTAATAAATTCAATTAACGCAAGGATATTTAACGTTGTTTTTTCATTAAATAACGACGGTACAGAAATTTACACAGTAAAGCAGATTTCAGTCAGTAATCATAACAAGCGAAAAGCGAAGCTTGACAAAACTTTGAAACCAAGTTCCGAAAGATACGTTAACTATATTGCACAAAATAGCTACAGCCAGGCTTAATACTTACCATATTCTACCTCTTATTTGTTCTAATTCGAGTTGCAGAGTAGTTGTTGTGCGTTAATTAAGCAATAATTTAAACGTAAAATAACGAGCATTTAGTACAGTAAGGTTTAATGTTAAACAAGATCGATATTATAATACGAAAGATATCGAATGTATTTGAGTATTGTGAAAATTACCATTGCCTTATCGACAAGCTAAATCAACACGTGTTACTTTCAGGAAGTAGCCATTAGGAAGTTCGCTTGTTTTTTCAAAGCTCAATAAAATTATGATGGACAATTTGACGAGTTGTTTTCTGTACTTTCGAGTCGACCTTGTCTATAAAAGTTAGTCCTTCCGGTAAGTTTAATACTACGAGGTTGTAAGGTATATCCTTATAATTTTGATGTAAATAATGGATTACGGGATTCGTCTTTAAAGCGTTTATGCAAGAGGTTTATGAGAGTAAGAGAGAGAGAGAGAGAGAGAGAGAGAGAGCGAGCGTGAGAAAGTTATTATCGAGTGACCTGTTTTCATAGCAATCATATCATCAATCAAGATTATACTAAAAAACGTAGCAACTTTTCTCCAGAAGCGATTAACGTTTATAACACCTTTTTTATACCATAGGTTGTAGGGATAAGACTTTGAATCGAACCAAGGCGCGGCAAGAAAAGACGCAGCAATTTGAACACAGCCTAAATCTAAAATAACAGACAAAACAATAGAATAGAAAGTTTTGAGATTTGTACGGAAAACAATAAAATCTCCGTTATGATTATCTGCGGATAATATACTTTGAGCATAAAACGCTCATGAATGATTATTTATCATATTTTGTATATATGTTGATATTTAGTTCTGTTCATTATAATTTGTGATTGTTTTTTTTTTTTTTTCAACGCCACAGACTTTTGTGTATCTTTAAGAATCTAAAAATTTAAAACAATCTTGAACCAAAAAAAATGACTTGAGAGAAAAATGTTTTCCTCGCCGCAAAAATGTCTACTCTTGGTTTTAATATTTTTGCTCCAAGATATCACCACTAGGTGGTTACATGTTTTCCTTTCCTACATGAGAATTTAATAGTAAATTCATACAAGGATATGTCTTTTCACACTAATAAATTTCAGAACACTCAGAACCATTCGCTATAACATTACAAGTATCATAGATTGCAACATTGCAATTTTATACGAGTATGTATTGTCATTTTCCCAAGTTTCACTAACAGCACCTGTCAAAACAAATTCTAAAGGATGGGCTGAATTTTCAGCTTCCGGATATTCTTCAGAAACTATAAAAATGTCTTTTTCAATAATTCTAATAGTTTCTTCTATTTTGTTTTGTAATAATATATGTCGGATTCTTTCCTTTTTTCAAAAAATCTTATTCAACTTAGCAGCTCCAAAAAGATTGCGAATAATTGAATAATTTTCTATAGAATGTTTAATCTCTTACAAAGGTGAAATACTTAAATTATCATTCCACTATTCGCAGCAGCGAGAGTCAAGAGATATACCGATAAAATGTTGACGCGATTGTTGTGCTCAGACTTAAATAAAAGCTCTTGAATCCGCAAACTTTATGGTTCGTTAATGTCAGCGGGTGTAATTGGGTATTATTAACGAAAACGTGAATTTTCTTCGGGGGTTTCGAAGTTTGACTGAACCGTATCATCAAAAATACATATATTCGTGTACTAACGTATGTACTTAACTTTCGAGAAGAATTACTGATAAAATGGTGAAATATAAAATTTTGCGTTTTATTTTTATAAAAAAAATAATTGAATTTTCAGAAAATGAAATCAAAATTTTATAGACGATTACATATAAAGATAATCCGAATTATTGAAACCAATGTGATAATTATTTTATAGTTTATAAATGCAATATATAAAGTAGATTATTAGAGAATAATTTAATTATTTATTAATAATATAATTAATAATTATTAAATCATTCAATAATTATATTATTCATTAAAATTTAAAATAGTTCCACTATAAACGTTAATAAAATTACAATAAACAGTATCTCAACTGTATGTATAATTTTAAAATTGGAGTTTTAAATAAAACATATACTATATGATACAAAGTTTTTATTTTTCAACTTTTCCTTCAAGCGCCGTTGTTTTAAAAATATCTTTTGGGCAATTCCAATTTTTAAAAACAACAATATACACAGTTTCAAAGACTTTAAATCCATTAACGTTATTCGTGCAGTTGATGTACGTTCCGCTATAATCGGAGTAAAACGAGTACAAGCACGTTCTAGCGCGTATCGCGTGATTCCGAACGCTCACGAGAGGTAACATAGTTCGCTTATCCGAGGGTAAGTTATGATCTATATAAGACTGTGTACGCGAGGTGATAGAGAAAAATTAGTCTTCAAGACGTATGATTTCTTGCTTCCGAAGCTACAACGCTTACGTTATTTTCGTTTTTTCTTTTCTTTATCGGTCTTGAGGTACTTTTTTTTCCCTTGAAGACTGCGAGTTAAAAAATGTAACCGTGTCTTAGAATCTTTGAATTAACATTCTTCTTCATTGAGTGAGAAAAAAATATTTTTACGAATGGTTTTTTTATGGAGGATAGATAGATAGACAACTCTTGCGCTCAATTCGCGCAAGAGTTGTTCGATAAAGTTTTATTATGATATGTTATACGCGCGCTTGGCGAGATAGTGGGAATCTTTAGGGAAAATGAATTTTCATTTAATCTAAATTTGCGAGTTAATCCTATCAATTATATTAATAATGAAATGTTGCCTTCGTAGCAACTCTAATAACTGACAATATAAAATCCAATCAGCAAATCTTTACAGATAACTAAATTTAATTTTGACCACTGATACGATATATTTGCGCGCAGACTTTGACAAGATGCCCTTCATTAACAAATACAAAGGTGACGAAAAACTTTACTAACGATTCACAATACGCCAAAAGAGAGAAAGTAAGCTCGCATTGAAATTGATGGTACATTAATTCGCGTTTACGGAAACTTGAGCCTCGCGCAATTTCGCAAAGAGCTTCACTGCTTTTAATCCCCGAAGAATCAATGCTAGAGCAGCTTTTTTTTCTTCTACTTCTTCCTCGAATACAATTAATAAATTCGAAAACGACGTCTCGCATTTACGTGCGCATTTACGTTCCGATGTACTCATGTATGCTGTATGGAAAAAATGAAAGAGAGAGAGAGAGAGAGAGAGAGAGAGAGAGAGAGAAAGTGGGAACGAGCGTCTCCCAAGAGAATATCTCAGAACGGAAAGGCGGCGGCGTTGACGAGGCTCCCTTGGGACTAGTTACTTTTCATTCCCGTTGGCGCGCTAATGTATCCTGACGTTTCGCTCGACACTCGGTGTTGCTCGCCCGTGTATCACTGTGATTATGAATTTTGCCCGATGCCTAAGAAAAACTAGAGACAACGGTAGGGAAACCAAGAGGTGATCTTTATACGCACAAAATTTTTTTTTTCTTCTTGTTTTCATTATGGAGGCTTCGTCTTGTTTCTTTTGGGATTAGATGGTGTAGCTGGATATTTATCAGCGAAATATGAGGGTTGGATATCTGTACGTAGCAAGATGCAATGCGGAAGTTTTTCTATATTTTGAAACTTTGTCAATAGTAGAACGTGATATTTTTCGTTGGGGAATTACGGAAGTTTATTATTTTAGCTCGATTATCTTGAAAATAATTTAATCATTTATCTCAAAGTGAGTAATTTTTTCAAATTTTCGTTTTATAAATCTTGGTTACTTCTAAAAGCAATATATTTCACAAATCAAAGATAATATGATTAACCCAAGTAATCTTTTTATCGCTACGCTTATTCTCACCTATCAACTGAATATCCTATAATCAAGACGAAAAGCCTACGTCTTTCTTGATGAAGGAACAGAAGATTCTAAAACTTTTTGTATTTTCTTAACAAATTATAGTTGATGATCAAAAGAGGGTAGTAGTAGGCGTAAAATAAGTGAAGACAATTTATTTAGGATCGCCGACGCCCGGTGACTCTTTTATTAAGACACGATCGATTTTGCCATGTCGATCTTAATAATTCGAACACGTTTATACGTGTCTTCATAATACTAAAATTTTTATTAATACACATCCTTTGTCCATTTCGTTAAGCTTCGTCTTAATGTTGCCGGTGCTATTTATAGAAGCTCATATATCACGCACGCAGGATTTAGTACTTCCGTTTGAGGGTTTCCGAGTGAATTTTTTACGACTAGATTTTTTTCTTCGCGACTAATTAGACCAATGTTCGTGGATATTTCTGGGTCATTTTTTCGATTAAGAAAAAACCATTCGTATTATGAAAGGATTGTATTTTAAAATTTATTTCACGCCTTCGCTGCAATTTTGTTTGCCAATAATTTTTTAATTATAGGATTTGGAATAAAAAATTTAAATAATTAATATTTTTTAGTAAAATAAATTTATGAAAAATTACATTGATTGGTAAAACATAATTAAACTAAAATTTTTAACGATACTGGTATACTTAATTTGACAATTTTAGAAGTGATACTTCTAACGTTTAAGTTAAAATGGTATATTTAAATTAAAGCTATTAAAGTTTTAGTTATCTTGCATTTTTTTTTTCAATTTTTAATTTTTTAATTATATTATGTTAAAATTTTTGAAAATAGCATTTTTTGACAGTATTCAATGTTAATATTTTTTTTTAAATTAAGTATTTCCTAATTAAGTAACTCAAATAGTTTTGAAAGAATGCACTAAGAAAAATAAACAACTTTTCGCTTAAAAATAGTTTAAAGTTTCACCGACTAACTAACGATCTGTCAATCGATACCACTCGATCAAAGTAAACCAAACAAATATCCCCGAAATACCTAGCGAAATAAACTTTTCAAACAAAGTTTCGCTCGTTTGACAATGAAAGTAATCGGAAATACGCGCACGTGTCCGTCAATGCGTAAAACGCAACCGAAGTACCGGGAAATTCGAAGACGGCGGTAACCAAGGGGCCAATCCTTCACTCGCGATATTTCGTGGGCGTTCAAGAAAGTAACCTTGTTTCCACGCCCGATACGCACGCGCACACGCACACAAAGACACACACATACACACACACTCACACACAAGCTTTCATTCCGCTCGAGAGTTTTCAAGATTTCCCCGGGGTTCCTTTGATTTTTCTTTTACTCTCTCTTTCTCTCCCTCTTCTCTCCTTCCCTCAAATTCGCGGCACATTTTTCTCTCGTGGGTAAGAATTTCGCGAATAAGCCAACCGATGCGTGAATCGCCCACCCATTATCGTAGATTTCTTTTGACTGTTCGCTAAACTACCATTACTCTACGCTTACTGCTATTTTCACACACATGCGCTTGTTAAGCTTTCCAGTCCTTTACTTGGTCGTAATAGAAAATTCGTGTGAATGAGGAGTAATGCAATTTTCAGGCTGGTGTATTTTTGAAGTTATACATATATATATACACATATGTAGTTTATATTTGTTTTTTTTATTCTTTCACATTCTAACGCAAAGTTTTACTGTAAATTAATTTTAGCAAAGTTTTTTTGTTTATTGTTGTTAATTTGAAACCGATAAAATCAAAAACTAAAGATGGATATTTTTTACTTGAAAATAATTAAAAAAATTTACAAATTTTATCGATAAAATTGAATTTATTTAAAAATTTTTATAAAAATTCAAATTTTAAATAGCCTTAAGCTTTGAATTAAAGTAAATTAAAAATCTAGTAAAAGCATTATACAAGAATATAGTACTCGCAAGGCATTCACTTCGGCTTAACAATCAGCGAGTATTGTCAAAGATTAAAATGTTTCCTTTTATTCTTACAAATGGACGCACCGACACGTTAATATTCCTTTCTTTGAGACTCGCATCCTTCGAAAATATTTTGTGGGAAGTAACGAGACCGCGAGATACGTTTCTATGGCGACCAAGTGCCGTTCCCGTTTGCACGCGTTTGTTTTTCATTTCGTCGGTAGCTGCTATTCGGCTCGCGTTAAACTTTCAAGTGGGTTTGAAAGTTCTCTCGACTAGCGAGCTTTTATCTTCCGCCTTCCTTACGCTAGACCTGGTTTGGTTATAATATGTATATTTTTTTTTATTATCTCCAGTTGGCATGATTTGAAATGTTATGTTTTTTTTTTCTTAGTGTGTCGTTAAAATTATGCTACACGGTTCTCGTTACTTTTTTTTGATAATTTATTTTTTTAATTAAAAATATGTTAAATACGTGTGTATAAGGAACATTGAAAATTAATAACTGAAATGTTTTACACGATCAATAGAAGCTTATTGTCTGGATTATTAATTTTTTTTCATATGATATCCTTTAGATTTTATAATATATCGTAAAGTTATCGCAAGAGTTTGGGAAAATTTGAGAAAAAAATACGTTTTTCGCAATCATAAAGTTCCGAATCGAAAATATATAAGGCGTTGGCATAAAATCTTCTACCGACAGACTATAACTTTCGCGAACTTAGTTTAATTTAAAAACTACAAATCGGCTCAAGTTTTCTACCGACTGACCGACCGACCGACCGACCAACCGTATATCGATAGAGGAAATAAGAATTTTCTTAATATATACATAGTCGTATATTTTTTTTTTCCATCGCGGACCGAGTACTCGACTCGTGGAATTTATTAATGAAAGCCGATAACCGAGGCCAAACTGTGCCGATGAAAAAAACAAAATAAATCGCATTCATCACTCGAAATTTCATAATCCGATTTTTCGTTCCTTCCGACCCACTTGCCTAGCTAAGTAAGCTGACTTACAAATTACATACGTACTGCTTAATGTATCTTTCATTAGATTGAAATATGTATTTTCTGTTTATTCAAACGGAATTTTTTGTCGAGCGTGCAAGAAATTTGTTTAAAAATTGTTCCTTTACGTTTACGCGAAAGTGGTTTTGTATCTCGTCGACAAATTTAACTTTATAATATTGTAAATATATCTAAATGTTGATGATTGACACTTTGTTTCGAATAATTCGATTGAATTTGATCGTTACTTCCTTTAAGTGACTTGTTTAACCAATTCATTTTTCTTTTCCAATTTTCAAAATATTAATAAGTATTTTCAAGATGTATGTAAAAAAATAATCACAAATATCTTAGCAGGACAGAGCATTTAAAAAATTGAAAAAGCAACGAAGTAATTTCATCGAGCCCGCTAGTTATAAGTACATACGAAATTTTCAACGGAATAATTCGGTTAACTCGAATTCTGTTTCTTAATTGTGTCAACTAAGTTGATCTTTGATAATTTAATTCTGAAGCAGTTACTATTTCGAAGTAACAATTATCTGTTTTAGTAGTTTCTGCATACGTCGCTATTGCTGTAAAGTTGTATGTAATCATTTGGTTAGAAGTTGGTACGATGTAGCGTTGATAGGCGGAACGTAATAAACTTATATCACAACGATATTTTAGAGAAGCGTTCGATTGGTGATAAGAGAATATTCAAGCCATAAGTGAATATATTTTCAAGATTATAAATCACTTTTATTTTTTAATAAATTAAATATATCGATGCAGTTTAAAATATATTATTGAAGAATAGCAAAATATTTTATAGAATTTTAATAATTAAAGAGATGAAAGAAGTTTTCAAAGTCAAACTTCGTTAAAATTGTCGCCTAATAAATTAATAAAGAAAAGTAAATATTTATTTTTGTAACAAAAAATTTATTAAATAATTTTAAAATAAATATCAATGATATAATTGAAAATAATGATATAGTTATCAATGATATAATAAAAATTTGTTATCATTTTATTTCGTTTTAACAATCTTTACATTACTGCTATAACGCACTTTAACAATTTTAAAGGAATGAAGTTTACAAATGCAAAACAAAATAATAAGCTCCAAAACTGCTAGGAGCAAATAATCCTTAGAGAGATCGATGTCACTTTTCCCTACCTAACTTTTCACGTTTCGCTCGCATTTACGTAACGGTGGCAGTAGGTTTTTTAAATACGTACGCGACGTAAGCTGTATACCTAAATCGAAGATTGAGAAAGCTTGGCGTACGTCAATGACGCTTTAACGCATCACGGAAAGTCTTTGGTTCGCGAATCAACGGCATGAATAACGAAAAAACGTCGTTCGCGATTTATCGATACTGAATTGGCGGCTGTTATGCTTTTAGCATTTTAACCGATATTACTCGGAAATCTTACATGATCCCGTTGAAAATTATCTGTCTAACACAGTCGAAACTTATTTTTACGATTCATCATTCTTTCGCGAGTTATGGAAAGCCAGTCTTCTTACGGTTGGCTGCACACAGCTCACTTGAAATATGACATTTTTATGCTAATTGCAAAATCCTTTAATAAATTGAATAAAATAAAAGTGATATTTGTAGTATAGAGTGAAACAAAGGAAATAGATGACCTTCATATGTGCAGATTATTTTAATACAACGAGCAAGAGGTTTTCTATTAATTAATAAAAATTTTAAAATATAATTGTATTGGATGCAGTTTTTATTTCATAGTTAAATAAAGAATTTGTTCATAAAATTAAAAAGAAAGTATTGCAATAATAATAATAATAATAATAATAAAATTATACTAACATCTTTTATGTACACTATTAAAAAGCTTCTTAACTATGATAACGTACATTCAAAGTTTCTTTTTAATGCCTTATACCATTGCTTGAAAAATATTTAACTTGACTGCTTTAAAACTTTTTTTAAAAACATGTGGAAAAATTAAGAATTTTTAATATTTAAATTTCTAAGATGGAAGAGAAAATTCAACTTTGATTTTTCTTTTAAATATAAAACATTGGAGAATTCAGCTTGCGATAAACATTTTGTTACATGTACTATTATACACATTCACTTCTTAATTAACATTCAAACGTATACATTTTACTAATCCAAAAAAAAAAAAAAAAAAAAAACATGATGAAATTCGCAAATCTAAAAAAACGAGAAAGAAAGAGAGTATAAATAAATGTAACGTAAAATCGATAACTCGCTCAGAGCAAATTTTCTTCAGTCTCAAATATATTAAGGTCTATCTTGATATTGAAATCTCAAGGGTAAATCTTAAAAAACTATCGAAGAAAAGTCTCGCCAGAAGATGAATGCCGAAGGAAAAACTCGTTGTAAATTTAACAAAGTCCTTTCTCTATCTCTCTTTCTTCTTCTACTTTTATTTAACGTTTTCTTGGACTGGTATAGGCAATCTCTGACTTTTCCTTTTCTTTATTCTGCTGAAATAAAAAAATTAACTCGTCGATATTTCGAATGAAAGATCAAGCGCGATTTCACTCGAAACGAATTGCTGCGTAAGTATACCGTGCGTGTACTTTTTTCCAGTATAAAATGTAACTTCGCAAAAATGAGTGTGAAAAAGCGAAGCCTGCCGACTACTCATCTGCTTTGCAAACCAAATCTTCGGGCGAAATTATTCAACGTATTCCGTTAACGTTTCTTTTTTTTTTGCCAAACCCCTTTAAGAATCAACTAGGTACACTTTATATTTATGAATAATTCCGCGCGAGAGATGTTTGGTTTGATTAAAAATTTAATTTTTAGATAGAATTCAAGCTAATCTCAATTTAAAATAATCTTTACTAAATTATTTTCAAACCTTTTTCGTGAAATTAAAAAAAAATTGACTCGTTGAAATAAATTTAGACCGTTGTTTTGAATATTTGAAAGTTTTCCTCAACGTTACATAAGAGATATTTTCAAATGTTATAGTATACTTACAACTCATCAGAATACTTGAAGAATTTAAAGATAATCCCACAGCAGATGTAAAATATGCAAGTGAATAATACTAGTATGTTATGTAAAAAAAGTACCATGCCATTTCATAATCCTTTTCTCATTTTCACTTTAAATCCAGATAAACAGAAAATTCCAACAATTCCCCGTGCAGCGAAATAAACGATAAGTATCGGTACACGTTGCCTCGTCGGTATAATCGGGTAGTATCGAGTTATACGTTACGATATAAACTCCCGAAGTAAGACTCTCGACATAAAGGTTTATTCTCTTCGCACATTTCGGGCAATCTCGACGAGTTATCTCGTACCACCTACGGAAGCTTACAACGTTTCCGCTCGTCGTCGACTTTCTTAAAACCGGTACGCGTGACTATATACGACGAGCGAGGAAAAGGAAAATTCTCGGGACGGAGAAAAATAAACGTTGGATATTGCGCGCAAGAACCTTCAGCGAATATAGTCTCGTGGAACTTTTCTTTTCTCCTTTTTAACGCGCATTTGCTCAACTTTTCTTAGGGTCTGGAAAATGGATTCTCCGATAACGAAAGAATCGAGACGCTTTAAATACCATTAGTCGACTTTACAAACTTGATATTTAAAAAAGAGAATTCAATAATACGAAGAATGTCGTTTTTCTTTTTTGCAGTTTATCGATTGTGAAAAATTTTGATAAGTGAGTAATTTTTGAAACTATATAAGAAATTTTTATATGTATTAAAAATTCACGCGTGTTTTTTACTTAACATCGTTAACTCATTTTAAATGGTAAGAAGTTTAATCAATTCCTTCTGATCAGTTCAAAATTCATACACAACTTATCAAAAATTTGAAATGTTTTTAACCAAAAAACAAGAATAATAATAATAACAATAGTGGCGAAGATAGAGATCCATTAAGCTCTAATAATACTAAAATCTAGAGTCCAAGTCGTATCTATTCACAAAGATCGAAATTCCTTTCGAGAAACTTGGGACAACAAGACAAGATGTACCGGCACTTAACGAGCGCGCAGCGACAATGACCGAGGAGTTCGAGGTTTCCACGATGAAACGATGGTTCCTCCATACCGTCACCTTATTTGCGTTTGAGACGATTCTACCGATGACCGAGCAATTTCTACTCTGTTACGACTTTACAACTTTTCTTCGAGCTTGCAG
This sequence comes from Chalcis sispes, assembly GCA_949987625.1. Taxonomy (NCBI): domain Eukaryota; kingdom Metazoa; phylum Arthropoda; class Insecta; order Hymenoptera; family Chalcididae; genus Chalcis; species Chalcis sispes. Next base: position 67,935,324 of record OX465097.1, on the reverse strand, counting down.
CTGTGTCCGTACTTTCTCGAATATTTCTTTTTATTTGTTTTTTATTGATTTGAAACTTTTTTTGTAGTTTTCTCGCACGATGATGAATTTAAGTTACATTATATTACAAAAGAATTGAGTTGTTATTCAATAATTATTATTTAAACTTTGAAATGTAAAAAAATCATTTTGTACTTTGGTATCGCCAGCTCTTTTATTTTAAAAATTAGCAAAAGTAGATACGAACGATTTTCGATAATTTTGAATTTTTTTAATTTTCAATTTTTCTTGCAAAAAAAATTAAAAAATGTAATTTGAACAAAAAAACTGCCTGCGATCACGCGATAAGCCGTAATGCAACTATACCTCTCACCTAGCTTTAATAAGCTTTTCGAAAATTCTCGATCAATTGTATCGGTGGAGTAAAGAGTGACGCGATATCAGCATAAGCCGGAAATTTACGCGGATGGAGAATTCGAGGCCACTTGGGCTATCCGATTCGCACTCAACCAAGTTCGCACGCGGTCTACTTGTTAAGCGACGGTGAAATTCCCGGCGCGTGACGCTTGATACTCGCGTCTACTCCCGGATCTCGATGTAATTTGCCATGAATGAATTTGCTGATTGTTTCGAGTACCAAAAGCAGCGATGAAATCGATGATCGATTTGTTATTTAAGCTCCTCCTGCACTATTTGTTGTTATCGCACAATTTGGAAAACAATACTTGATGCAAGTGAGAGTTGTTGTCGAATTTTTCAAATTTCAGTTAAAGTAGTAACTATTAATAGGAGTTTAATGAATTGTATAAACTATTTTTAAAATTCTAAATTTTCTTCTCATTTCCAAATCGTTTTATTTCATAAACCGTTCAATGACAGCAAGTTAATTAATAAAGTTTCATTGCTTAATTTGAAAACTCGATTCATTCAATTTATATTTTATTTCATCAATTCTGCTATATTCAACGATCGAAAAATCGTTGGATTAAATTTATCAAATTGTATTAATCCAAATTTATAAAGTATAAATCGTTCGTATAACGCGGTAAATTAACATCGATAATAAATTTAACCAAAATCACTTTGATTAGCAACAGCTCGACGCCGTTAAAATTGCCATCGGACACCCTAGCGGTGCCAGGAAAAACAAGCCCCAGCGACAATTGTCAACGCTCTCGCGCGTGAAATTCGCACAACGAGCGAGTTCTCTACCCTTACAACTTTTGACGCGACAGACCGCGAAGCGCAAGCAGCGCGTAAAACGACTCTATTTCCTCTTACACTGCGCGCGCGCGTCACGTTTTTAGCAGCTCTCGGTCTCTTTTATACCTTTTTCTTTTTCCCTTGAGAAGTAAGCCAAGCTGTCGTTGCTCTCTTCTTAACCTCTTGTGCATTCTTTAGCCGAAGAGAGCTCGATGAAGAAGCGTTCGTGAACACGAAAGGGGATTCAAGTTAACAAAAAAGACAAAAAAAAAAAAAAAAAAAAAAAACCAAAGAAAGGAGTGGTAAGAGGACATAGGAAGTGAGAACAGAACGAGGTTACCGAATTCAAGAATGGCCGTCACGTCGAGAGCTTTCGGTGAGATTTTTTTTTGAATCGAGTGGAAGGTTATAATGAAATTCAGGGTGTTCTTTGATGATATTTTTCATGCTTTTTCTTCTTGTATATTTTTATTTTTTCTATTTTCAGAACAAGCTGGGAAGATGTGACATAATATTCATGAATAATATAAACCAAGAGTTTGTCTCTTGTTAGTTTAATAAAATTTGCTTCGGTGCGCGTAACTCACATTTTTAATTATAAAACTAAGTCGTACGCGTTTGTTACATTTACTTTATGTTCATTATTTTAACACTATAAGAGAATACTACAAAACTGAGGATTTAATTAATCAAATTTTGATTGTTTTTTAAAAAATAATTCATTCTTGTATCAAATAACGTATAAAATATAATTCATTAGAAAAAGAAAAAAATTAAATTCAAGCGATAAAAAAAAAATTTTTTTTTACAGTTTTAAAATAGACTGTTTAATAGAATCGTTTGGAAATGTAAATGAAAGTTCATTGGCCATGAAGTTGGCGATTAAATCTTAAAAGCAACTTGGTGCTGTAACGCCTTAAGAAAACTTTGCTTTTTAGATTATTTTACAAACTTTGTAATTTTTCGATCGTTTGAAGTTTCCATTTCCATTAATGAATCACTTCTAAAATAATTGAATTAAGTCTATTCATATGAATCGAATTGAAAGAAAAGCAATAAAATTTTTATGGATTGTGTAAAAATTAAGGATTTCAATAAATAAATTTAAAGCTACACTTATGTTCAATCTATAAAAAAAAAAAAAAAAATAGATTTTCGTAAAGCAATTTATTGAAAAAACAATAATTTATTTTTAATTTAAAGTCATTCAAAATTCAATAATATCTCTGTCTCATAATTTTTACGATGTATATACAAATAAAAAAGTTTTTTTAGATATCTCAATCAAGGTGTATCTTGTTTATCGATAATCGCACTTGCAATCTTTTATTTCAATACCATTTTTGTTAACTATTCGATTTTCTAAAACTCTATGCACAAACGCGTGTCTCAACTCATAAATGGGAATACTAGTGATTTTCGCTATTTACGTTAGTTTTTACATCAACTAATAAAAATAATTGTTAGTTTATTCGTAATAAAGATAAAGCAAAAATAAAAGAAAAAAAAAACAATAGATAAATAAATAAATGAATAAAAGACCAGTACTTCGAGAAACGAAGTTATTTCGTTAGAAGGGGCGCTTTTCGCGATAGCGCGAACGCGCTATTTCACTCTCGGCATTTTCTCTTAAAGAGGTACTTTTTACCTCTTCGACCAATCCCCGAGGATATTACGAACTATAACGCAACCTCGTAATTTTTAATAAAGTTCTTTACTTCGTCTCCGCGGAATTTAATATAGCTCCTTGATAGATAGGTATGTGTTTAAAGATATTTATAACTTTAACAACTGGCCATGCCGTTCATAAATTTGTTATCAAATTTTACCTTGCGAATGAAATAATTATTATATATTAATATTATAATAAATTTAGTTTTATAGATAAGAAAACGATAAGTTATCGTTTAACTTAATAAATTTTTTATATTATTATTATTGATTAATTATTTTATATTTGATGTTTGTAAAATTCATTTAAGCCCACTGTAACAAGATGTGTTTTATAGAAAATTGCAATAAGCAACTAATTGTCTATATTTTGGGTGACGTGTAATGAAAATCTCCATCATAAGTTTATATATAGTATAACTGCAATATCATATGCGAAATTAGGTAGATGGTATTGCTATTTGATGAGTATTTAAATAAAATTCAATTCAAATTTTCTCAATTTAATTAAATTTTATACTCAGTATTCAGTTTTATAAAATATAATTTCATAATATAATTTTCAAATTTCTTTCGACGATAATTCTGAAGTTAATAAACTTCGTAAAAGTACCTTGAACTTTTACGAAGCTAAATTTCTCCTTTAAGCTTCTTTAAGATTTTAAGATTAGATAACAAAGCATCATGACTGAATTAAAACGTCCCTTGAAAATAGACTCTCCGACAAAGAGGCATCTTAGCAAAATTATATTTCCTTAAGCGATTATCCAAAATATTCAGCTAGTCGAGTCGCACGAGATTCGAATTCCATGAATACACAGACGCGCGAGCACGTACATTATCCCAGGAAGTTTTCTCCCGAGTGGACCAGCCACTCGTTCCTTTCCCAGCTTTATGCGATTGCCTTTTCTCTACGTGACGGAGAAAGAGAGGAATGGAGAGAAAGAGAGCAACGACGGTTATCGACTGTATATATAGATGCAAGAAAGCTCGCTATCCACGAGGGATTAGAGCTTTTCGCTTCTGTCTGCGATTTACATGCGCATAAATTCAATTTGACGAGGACACGATGCGACGAGAGTCAGCACACAAGTTGATGCTTTTCCTTCTGTCTCTTCTATCTTTCTTTTTTTTTGCGTTTTTTTTCCGAGATAAATCGCATGCCTTGCATAAGTACGAAATATAGTACAGATCGCAAAAAAATGAGAAGATAATGTTTCGTAACAATGGCGAGAAAGATTTTATTTTTTAAATTAAAGAAAGTTTAAAACAAAAAATTAATTTGAGTATTGATGGACAATTTTGATTTTTGGTCTTAAAATCTGATTTTTTTTTTTTTTTTTTTATATAAAGCATTGAGTATTGAATGACTTTAAGGAACGATTATTTTTATTTCGAATTTTCCCTCATATCTTTTTATTACCGTTTACAAGAAATATACCGTTTGTAAAGTTTAATCGTTTAAAAATTAAATGAAAGATTGAACGAACGATGAGATAAACGTTCTAATTTTAAATTTATAGTACCGTACGTAATGAAATGGTTTTTCGCCACGTAAATTTATGTAATCTACTTTAATGTTTCCGTTAGACTAATATCTCAAAAAAAAAGTATGATTTACAGTTTCTACGAAGTTACCAACATTACGATACAATCCTAACGCTCTATAACAGTTACACCAGGGTACTAACTCTTATATGCCCACTTTGAAACTTCAATATCGCAAAATAGCGATGCGGTCCAGAGGTCAAAAGCAAAACAGTACTAAATCGCGAACTTTCATTATCGCGAAAATTATAAGGATTTTCGGAAATTTTTTTCCCGTATTCGAGATTCGTAGCGCTCGAGCTTAAAACGAGTTGCGAATAGTTTTCCGGCCAAGTTCGGCGCAAGTCACCGCGGGAACGATGAATTTTTCGTTCGCGCTACACGTGACTTTTAATTGCTTTGATATTAATTACTTTTGAAAAGAAGTCGCTAAAACTTAGACGATTTAAAACAAAATATACGATACCAAGGAGATATAAGTTTTTTCTCAAAACTTCGATAAAAAGAAGCAATTTACAAAGTTTTTTTCTTATGCTTTTTTTTCTTAAAGGTAAATTTAACGAATTGTTTGTTTATCTTTATGAAAGTTTAAAATCGTTTCGACATTCAAGAGCTCGTATTTGCAGATATATAGTAATCAAAATCGACTTGCAAATTCTCTATAATGAACTTTTTAAAAAATTGTATATTTGTGATTGTACTACGGTACATCGGTATAAGAAACATTATGGGCTAAATATTTTCCAACGTTAGTATAAACGCAGTGCATTCTGAAAAGAACAATGGATTGGTCGGTAAAGCATAGCCTTGTAAATAAATCGAACGAATTATTTAAAATTCACGAAAGCAGAGTAAAACGTTTCGGCGGCGGATTTTGAATCGTCGCGTTACACTCGAATACCTAAGAATATCATCCGTCCAACAAAAGAAACGCAAATTTCGCGTTCGACATTCATCAATTTGAAATCGAATCTTTTCCAGAACGTCGTCGGCAATCGAGCAAACAAAATACACATCCATAATCAAACGATCTTCGGGCGATGAATTCTCAATGCAAAATTTCACGCGCCGTCAGTTGCCACCGGTGCTTGATGTTTTATCGGTCAACAGACGTCTATTAGGCCTGTGCGCGCCAACCATTAACCCACTTATTGTTATTCAAGCGTAAGCAAGTACAAGTGGGTACAAGAGTGAGTTGAATAGAAAGAGAAGCAGATAGAAAGAGAGAGAGAGAGGGGGGGGAGATTAGAATAATGCAGTTTCCAGATTAGACGCGGACCATTATTCTCTCGGAATTGCCAAGAGAATCGCGTCGGTCAATCGTACTTTTCCTCGTTTCCACCTTCGGTTTCCCTTTCACCCCACGGATCTTGGATGATTTTCTCTCTCTCTCTGTGATTTTAGTTGAGCGACATTGTTGAGGGGTAAATGATGTAGCTACTGCTATTTGCCAAGATTTCAAATTTACTATGACTTATTTATTCGGACGTTTAATTTCCGTTCTGATTCAAATGATCGGTATAATGCAGGAATTTTAAATTATCGTTAAAGCTACTGTTTTTAAAGAATTTCATTCATGTTTACATAGAAATAGATTATACGTAGAAATTTTGACGTTAATATATTTGCACGATTTAAAATCATGAATTTTGAATTTATTTACACAAATCAACAATTGATATGTATATATAAAAAACAAACTATCAATTTGAATATTTACGCCAATGCTACTGAGATCAAATAAAACGAATAAAAAAATTAATATTTAGTTGGAAATATTTTATCACGTGTTTTAACCTACTTTAATCATATATACATTTATATCATCTAATTTAGTTAAAGCATTTCTAATAATTTTAGTACATTTTTTAAATAGATTATTGGACTTATTATTATTCAGTTGCATATAATTAGAATAAGTGAAATTGATTTATTCTATCATCTTAATTAAAGATTATTTAATCAATTATCATTATTAAAATAATGCAGGTTACCTTTTCATAAGGTGATTTTATTTTAATAATTCAATAATATGTTACGTACTAATAAGTTCGCGAATAATTTTACATTTATAATTTTACTTGGTCAAAACAAGTACAGAAGAAAACATAAAATAATGCATAGGGTAACAGTACTGATTTTTTGGTAAAAATATTTCACATGATTGTAATAATTTTTAACACGTTATTAATTTTTTCAGTTTTTTTAATTCAGTTTTCATATTTGTAACGAAGAAAATAATTTTTATTTTAAATAATACCAATATTGTCGGAACAATCTAAAATTTTCTTATAAAAAAACAATTTAACGGTGGAACTTTGCACAATAAATAATTTTCAACAATCGTTGAAACTTATTTACATATTTCTCTTGCTCTATTCACATTATTCCCTTTGTTTACGTTCATCAAAGGTGCACGGATTCCGAGACAAAGCTCACCGATTGTTTGCGTAAAGCGCGTTGCGGCTATTATAAATATCCTTCGTTATTTTTTTTTTCTTCTTCATCGTCTCATTTTCATGAAAAAGCGGATCATTAATCTCTTCGACTCGCCTCGAAGCTTTTCCTCTTCCTTGGTTGAATAATTAACTCCGAGCCGAGAGCGCGAGCTCGTACATTAAGCGAGAATAAATCCACCCACATGCGTGCGTGCATGTATGTGTGTGTGTGTGTGTGCGCGCGTGTGTGTGCGTGTGTGTGCGTGTGTACATCGGACGAAATTTTAACGGCGCGACGTCGAGTCTTCTTCCGTATAACTCACCGGCGGCATCGATCGAATCTTCGTCGTCGTGTTGTGCGGGAAATTTATGTACATTTAATTTAAACCATTCACGCGCGCTTGCGGCCGACCGAGCTTTATTACATACTGTTAATTTATATCTCTTGATCAAAGAAGACGAAACAAATGAAAAGAGGTATTAATGAATGCGAAGCAATGGAAACGTTTGCCCCATTCGCAATAATAAACGTTGAGAAAAACAGAGGGAAAACATAGCGAACGCGTATATATATATAATTAGGGATATTTGCATGCGAGGGGGGACGAGCAGAGATACAAGTGACGGATTGAAATTTATGAGAAGCTTAGTTGAGTATTCAAGCAACGTTGTTGAGAACTCAAGGCAGTTCAAGTTTTGTTTAACCCTCGCGAGCTTAAATTATTATATTTTAATCATTAGTGGAAACTTTGAATATAAAATTAAAACGTAAATAAATTGTCATATCAGTAATAGTCGATTATATTCATATTTCGCTTAAAATTATGAAGATTGAATTTTTTAATGATAAACTGCAGTAACAGACAATTTTATAAATAATGTGAAAATAATTATTGTCCGTACACTTAAAAATAATTGTTTCCTCTCAGTTTGTACCATCAATAAAACTTTTAACAACGTTTCAACTCGAAAAAAAGCGCTTGGTATCTAAAATTAATAAATTCCTTCGCTCGTAATAAAAATATTCGACAAGGAAAAATAAAGCAGTCGGCATAGTTTAAAGTAAAGGTCTGCATGGCAACGCAAACACGCGTGTTAGCAACGTCGGCGCGCACATTAAACAAAGAAGTCGCAAGCGTGCGAGCAATTTAATCAGCAATCGACAAATTATACAACGAAACAGCGAGTCGTACGCTCGCCCCTGGATGCTTAATTATACTCGGACGTTGGTGATTATTATCGCGTCGACGACGCCGAGGCCTAATTGTAATTACTACGACAAATTGCTTGCGAGTTGCGCATATAGTTCGCGAGACTGTTTCATCGCTCCGTTGTTGCTCGAGCGAACAACGGTTTATAATATTTATTGCAATGTTTGCTCTTTTAAAAATTATATTTTTACCTTGAGAGATTAATACAAGATTAATTTATTTAATTATTGGTGAACAAAAGTTTAATACCCATTAATATAAATTTTTCAAAAAATGGATTTATGCCACTTTTAAAAATAGTAACTCAATTATTATTTAAACTTACGTTTTTAATTTTTTTTTTAAACCTTTTTTTCTAGTTTATTTGAAAGAGTATTTTATTTTAGTACAAAATAACAATAAACATTAATTTTTTATCATTAAAGAAGAAACTTGAACTAAGAAGTTTTGGCTGACTATACTCGTAGCTTTCTACTTAAATTTTCTTTAAACAAGTTTTCTTGCTTACGTTTTCGCGAGCGTCGTTTAATAAGTTACTAGAAGAAAAAAGTTTTCTGTTCCGGCAACAGTAAATAATTTTTATAAGATATTTAAATAACTTGTCTTCAATTGTATGAGTACTTTTTAGTTACGTAAAAAGAAGTTAGTATTAAAAAAAAATTTATTTTTATATATTGAAAAAAATATAAAGATTTAAAATACCTCCATTAAAACTGATGAAAGTTTAAAAAAAAAAAATGAATTCATGTGTATACACATGTGACAAATATACCTTTCACATCAGATGTCTATTTCTCGAACGAAACTTTTATTTTAAAAACAAAATTTTCATTTACATAAATTAAAAACTACTTGTTATTCGATACAACATTTAATACCATAATTAAATGAAAAATAAAAACTCTTGTTATTCAAACAGACCAGTTGTAGGAAGAAAATTTTATTCGTAGCTCCCATCCGCGAAACTTTAAACTCGCATTTGCATCTTCATTTTAAAATAAACGCGCCTTTTCACCGAATGCGAGTTAAAATGTTGCTCGATACATGCACTTTACTTTAGAATATCTGGGTTACACGTATCAACCCCAGCGAGAGCCACATAACCAACGGAACCAACGCCAGCTCTGAAACTCATTCAAAACTTCATTCTCGGCAGGTTGCTCACTCTTGCTCTCTCTCTCTCTCTCTCTCTCTCTCTCTTAATCTCAAAATAACCGCAGTACTGATTCGTTTCTCTATATTTGCAACCGGTGGGTTTCTCTTCCGAATGGCAGCAAACAAAAGTGTGCAACACAATGAGCGCATGGCACGCATTGCTCCGCGTAAGGCAAACGAGTGAGGCGAGCAGGAGAAAACGATCAACGCGATGTTTAGAAGGTAAAAAGAGATCTCCGGGATGAAAAAACTTTGGCGAGACGCCAAAGATCACGAAAACGAGACGGCGTTGTCTATTAGAGGTTTTCGCTTTTTGTTTTTTTTTTTTTTTTTCTTTGCGTTTTAAAAGGTCTTTCTTGGCGAATTTAAAATAATGTGGTGTAGCCTATAATTGCAAGATGAAAGAATCTTGAGCAACGATATTCTTGAATTTTTTTTTCTATTTATATAATAAATAATCGACTCGTCGAAGAAATAAATACTTTTTACAAAATATGTTTGCAATCGTTAATTATGCATGAGATAATAAAAGTTTAGATCTCGGTATTCTTTTTAATGAACGTAAATAAAATCATATGATAAATCAATACATAAATATATATTTTTTGCGCAATTTAACCTTTGCATTTAATTGTATTTAAATAGAATTCCTCTTTAAAAAATCTATTAAGTACAAGTAAATATATATTTGTATGAAAAATTTATAACAATATGTAATGTAAGAAACTACTCAAGAATGAAAAAATGAGAAAATAAGAAAAAGAAAAGAAAAATTGCAAAGAATAGTATGATAAGAAGAAAAAAATGCGAAGAAAAGGTGAGAGTTCTCTCAGAAAGAGAGAGAAGCAGCTGTCAAGGAAAGATAACCTTGTGCGATGCTGTGCCGTATAGCTTTCTTTCGTTCTTTCAATGTTTTTCTACTTAAACGTCATCTTCGTAGTTTGATATCATCTTGTCTTTCGTCTTTTTTAAAAAGGTAAAATTATTAGTTGCACCGTTATCTGTTTTAATTAAATATTTCTATAATTTCAATATGCGTAAATCATATTTACGCTTTATGCATTATTAGATTTCCAATATTAAATTGTTTTCCATTAATCAGCTATCATTGTGATAATAAATTATATTTAGTAGAAGACTAAATTATTTTATAATAAAATAATTTGTATGCTTCGTTCAAAAGCGATATTAATATACGAGTAGCTTTGATTTTAATAGAGAATATTTTGATTACGCTGAAGACATCTTAAAACAGATCTTAAAATTGATGGCGCTTTTGATTTAGTGATTAATTATAACTTTGTTATACTAGTGAAAATTGATTCCAAATTTTTTATTTATTTATTTTTTGCTTGATAATTTAAAAAAAAAAAATTACCAAAGTTGATGATGTAAATAGATGTCACCTACAACAATATATATTTAACATTGCACGTATTCTGTTATTTAATAACGTAACAAGTACAAATTTAATAGGAAAATATTTAGCAGTGTAACATTTCTAAGCGATTAAGAAGCGTTAATTAGATGTAAATAAAATTTACTTTAGGAATAAAGTATAGTAATAAAATATATTCTTTTCGCTTTCAGTATTATTAAACATTAATGTGTAAGTTTAATCACAATATTAATTTTAATAACGAAATTAATTTAAATACATTTTGTACAGTTTTATATATTTTCGAAGTACTACATAACCCTTTTACTCGAACGAATTTTAAAATAAGTGAAGGAAAAAAAAGGAATTTGGAAATATTTCATTCTAAAACGCATTCGATTCGGAAATCTCGTATCTCCGATTCCAACATCGAAAGCGAATCAGGAAATAGAAGTAAAAGAGAGAGAGTTCCTCGGTATAGATACTTCAGATGTTTGACCGCACGGCAGCGTTTCAGCAACAGCAGCGGCAACGGTGCATAAAATCGTCGAGCCGTATACCGTGAGATGCTTTCAATGCATACATATCGAGCAGTTGGGGATTCCGAAGCGATCGCATTCTGATGCTCTCGCATAATTTCGTCGGGAAGGAGACAAAGATAGAGAGAGAGAGAGAGAAAGACAGAGAGAGAGAGAGAAAGACAGAGAGAGAAAGAGACAAGAAGGACTGATTAAGAGAGAAAGAGTGGGAGAGAAGAGTCCAGTTTTTTCCTTAGTATTGCATTTTTATACGGCTTTTTTGGCATCGATTGAGCAAACGTTTATGTGTAATGGATTTACAATAATAAGTGAATAAAAAAAAAAATGTTTGAAGATCATCTCGAACTTTGGCCCAACTTATCTCAGACACTTTGTTTTTAAGAGCAATGTAATTTTTATATTTTAAAAAACGCTTTTTTTATAAATTTAATATTTATTACATTAAGAAGATATTTTCAAAATGTCAGAAATAGGTGAATGTAATATTAATAAAAAAGATAAACTTTCATGATTTTGAAAAATTAATTTTCATCTAGGAGAAAAAATTATGCTATAAATGTGCATAAACGAGTTCCACAGTTTAGTAATATATTAATTATTTAAAAAAAAAATTGACGAACTTATTATTAGCCATGTATAGATACTACTATGATAAAATAAGACCAATTTTTTTTTTTTTTTTTATAAATTTATTTATTCTTTTAAATCTATTTCGTTGCCTTCAAAATAATCCCCGCCCGACACAATGCACTTATGCCAACGTTTTTTCCAATCCTCGAAACAGTCAGAAAAGTCCTTTTCCGGAATTGCCATCAATTGACGCAGCGATTCACGTTTAATCACTTTAATCGAGTCAAAACAATGTCCCCGGAGTGGTCTTTTGAGTTTATTGAACAGCCAGAAGTCACACGGCGCTAAATCAGGCGAATACAGTGGTTGTGGAACGATTTCTGAACAACTTTGACGTGATCTGTTTAGTCTTGCTTCACCTTTGGCACAATATTCGCTCGATTGATCGATTGTTTCTGGATCGTAGGCATAGATCCATGTCTCATCTCCCATAATAATGCATTCCATGACGTTCTGGTAGTCAGAATCAGCATCTCTTCGTACATATTAATACGACTCTCTTTTAAAAAAAAAATGAGTGTTTTTGTAACCAATCGAGATTCAACGCGTTTGAGACCCAAATGGTCTTTCAAAATTGCTTGAATTGATCCAAATTAAATGCCAACAGTATCAACAAGGTCTCTAATTGATTTCTTTGATGTGTTTCTCATCAGTTGATGTCGATGGTCGTTCTGGACACTCTTTGTTTTCGACGCTGTCTCTGCCTTCTTTAAATTGTTTGTACCACTTGTAAACATTTCTTTCCGACAAAGTCTGCTCACCGAAGGCCTTCTGCAACATTCTTAAAGTTTCTGCACAAGAAATTTCATTCCGAAGACAAAATTTAATGCAACTTCTTTACTCACTAAAATCTGACATTATAAAAATCGCCAAAATTACTTTTTAATGTTCACAAAAACGAGCGTCACTTGGAAACTAATGAATATATTGACATGAAATTTGACACAGATGTCTCTCACAGTGCTACCAGCTTAAAAAAAAAAGTTTCGTCAAATCGATAAACCCGCGAAATTTAAATTGAAAATTGGTCTCACTTTTTGATTATAGAGTATAATATTGCAGGCAAGAAGTAATTAAAAACTAATCATCATTAATTTTCAAGCTTATTACGAAACTAATAACTATAAAATTAGAAAATTAAACTTGATCAATTATTGTAAAATAGTTATTTTCAGCTAATAAATTTTACGCATAATTCAAAATATCACGTTTATTATAAGATAAACAGTTAATCTACATAAAAATAAAAAAACCGAAAAATTGTCGAATGTATTGCGTACGAAAAAATTCGTCACAATTTATTATCTAATCTATTACTATAGACTTAACCCTATTCATAAGTGAAAAATAATAAAAGAAGCTTTCTAAGTAATATATAATACTCTCCTATTTTATCGACACTTTTAAATCCATAAAGCTTTACACTGTAGCCATAAAAAAAAATACCTTTTTCGATGCAATACTTTTTTATCAGTTGAAAAATTCAAAAAAAATTTCCAAAAGAAAGAAAGATCAGTCGCCCTTGACGGAAGCCTTCGTCGAGCTGACATTTAGCTTCCGTCCGTAATCAAACTGGCGGGCGTCGAGCGTGAAATCTACTAGAGACTCCCGAATTTGCTAGATATCTCCAAGTTTTCGCGTCACCGTACCTAACGATTCTTCCAGGTCAGCCGACAGCTGCCGAACCTGGAAAACGTCAACGTTGAAAATCGAAAATCCAAAAGTGACGCTCGACGACATGTATATACGTCATTCTTAACGTCGATTTTTGCAACGTCGCTGACAATCTCTCTTGCTGCACGACAATGCCGCCTCGACTCTTCCGCGCGTGCTGATGAAGCAGCAGCGATCGAGGTAGAGAGCCCGAGATTAATTACTCGCTCGGCGCTGAAGGGGGAGTGTAGTTTGCCTTCAGGATAATTCCTTGAGGATTAGACCAATCGCGCAACTGAAATATTCCGACTTTCGTGCAATTGAGGTGTCGTATGCCAGCGCTCGCGTAATGATTGTCTCAGATGAAATGGGAAACTAAATTTTCCTGATTTTTAATTGAATATTTAATGACAGTGGAATATATATATATATATATATATATATATATATATGTGTGTGTGTGTGTGTGTATACAAGAATGTTAGTTAATATTTAACTATTAAGAAATTATCAATATTTTACAAAAAAATAAAATTGCTCAGTGCTTGTTAAAATTCTATAAACAAATTTTGTATTAAATTTCGAGTTTTTTCGTTAAAAAAAAAAAAGTACCTTTATTTAATGTACAATATACGTGATTTTATTTGCATGCTTACAAAAAAACTTTTATTTGAAAAAACTTTTTATGGTTATACTTTTCTTTAGACGTAAACTTAACCCATAAAAGTTTGAATATTGATACAAGATACCAGTATTTTACAACTATGGATCTCTACGATATTATTCAAAGATGCAATATACACGAGCAGCAAATAATCGTTCAACATAACGAGAATACCGCAACTTTGACATCATTAGCGATATAAAATCTTACCACGCAACGAACGTACGGCTAAAAGCCACATCATCCACAATCGTCTAATAAAGTCGTCGAGGCAATTGTACTATAACGCTACAATAGTTAAATCAAGCGTCGCACAGCAGAAAACTGCCGCGCATACGACCCATATTTCCTTCGCGTAATATCAGGGCTATAATCATAAGCAATTCATGCTTGCGCATTGAACTCGGCAAAAGCCTTCGGTGCGAATCAAAGATACACGTACGTACGCTGGCTTACATACGTGCGGCGTTCGACAAATCTGGTATTAGCGTAAGCGCGTGCTTCGTGAGTTTATGACGAAACGAAACGCGAAAGGAAAAATTGCCTCGCATAAAATTGCGATTGTTTGTCTAGTAAAAAAATCAAGTTTATCGAAGGAACGACGACGCACCCATTTTACGAATGATATTACTTTAGCTTGCATATAAAGACCATTAAACTGGCACGAAAACGTTTTGCATGAGAAATTTTCTTTTAATCTTTTCACCAATTACATTGCATGGTTCATTTTTTCATGCAGACAAAGGCACCGAATAGCCTTGAACTTATTAAAGTTTAATAACCATAATAACTCAGACATTTTGAATTCTAGAATGTGCCATTATTTCAACAATATCTACCTTAATCTACAAAGTGAAGTTTAAAGTTGCCAAACGAGTGTCATAGGTTATAAAGAGTCCCTCAACGCGTTAGAGTTATATACGATAAAAGAGACTTTACAAGCGCATGCCAGAAAATGAAGAAATCGATTGTGCCGAGGGATTCGCACCGATTCCTCTGTTCTCACAAGCTTCATGGATTCTCAAAGGCGTATATATTTATGAATAATAAAGATCCGAGTAAAAATTGTGGTAAAACGGGAAAGAATCAAGTGGAAGGGACGATGAAAAGATGAATAGATCAAAAGCCATTTACTATACATTGTACGGAAGACGATTAACGACGGTGAGATTAAATTGAAAGGGCTAATTTTCGGGATTACCAAGCAAAATGTCAAAAATGCTTTCGAGATAAAATGTTGGCTAAGCTCGTATGGATTAGCTTTCTTTCTTAATTTACTTATTTTTTGGTTAAAGAAGGAGACTTTTAATTTGGTGCATGAGTGCACATAATGCTTTTATTAAAGAACGAGTAGATCGTTTTTTTCTTTCATGAAATGAAGTGTGATTTATTGTGAAATTTCAAAACGATTAATTTTTAAGTGGTGTAAGCATCCCTTAAAATATAATCCATTTTTAATGGTATTTTCATTAACCGTATACATAAAAAAAATTATATTTATTTCATTCTATAAAAAAAATTAATTAAAGTATTGATTTTCAAAATGACAATAATATTCGAGTTAACTACAAATTAAAATAGCATACTAGCAATATTAGGTACATAATAATTATTAATAATTACTTTAATTTTTATAAAATGTATCTTTATATTAATTTACTAAATTAGGAATATTTTAAGTATGACTACTTATATCGAAAGAAATGTTATATAAAATAGTGCACGCCAAGCATTAAAATATAAACACAAAAATAATATATTAATAACTGTGTAAAAATATACTCATATATATTTATTCATTCAAAATATGATTATCATTTCAAATGAACATACGCAATCAATATTTGCATGATTTACACATATGTGAGTATTTATTTTATCATTTATAATGCAAAATATTTTAAAAACTGAAAAAATGTACATGCAAAAAAAAGAAATTCGAAGGAGAAAGAAAAGGTAGCACTAGCTGGATCACAACTAAGATCATCTCTTTACCTGCACACGTCCCATGGGCGGCGAGACCACGAGAAATATCCTCATAGTAGCCTTGAGAAAGTCGTCATGGTGCCTCTGATTAGTCTCCTGCAGCGCTTGCTCCGATATGCTTGCGCTGCTCTGGGTCGTCTTCCTCCTGACCTTCCTCCTAATGCTGCCAACTAGCCTTCGCCAATCCTGTCCGCCCGCAGCGGTGGCGGCGGTCGGGCCTCCTCCGCCCCCGCCCCCGGGCCCCCCCTGCGCATCCTGCTGTCCTCCGGAGCTCGCTACTTTGGCTGCTGCTGCTGCCGCCGCCGCCGCCGCCGCGGCCGACGGTGACGTGGACGACGAGGGGCTTAGCTCGCGGCTGGCCCGTCGGCTGAGGCAGCTGGCGCGGCCCACCGGGCTGCCTGGGGACGCTGACACCGTGTTGCCTGACGACGATTGGGAGCCTCGGTTGCCGCTGTTGTTGTTGCCGCCGCCACCGCTGCCGCCGCCGCCGCTCAGCCGACGCACCAGGCTGCGCAAGGTCCCCTTGCGCGACGACGACGACGACGACGACGACGAACGCGCCGTGGGCTCCGGCAAGCCCCTACGCCAAGGTTCCACACTTTCGGCCTTTTTCGTAATCGCTTCAAGGCATATCCTAACCCTCTAATGATCGTTCGGGCGTCTCCTGCGCGTTTATCTGCATTGGGTTATGATATTGGGCTAAGTTTTGCAAGCTCTGGCCTCGTCATCTTTAATGTGCCAGCATGCTCCGAGGTTAGGAGACATTTAGCGCTGTAGATATTACCACTGGCATCACCTTTTATTTATCAACATACTATTTAGATAGAAGAGTTTGATGTTTATATTGCAAGAAAGAGAGAAAGAGAAAGACTCAAATGTTTGTATAGTATATAATGGAATGTTTATATTTTTATCGAAAGAATCTAGCACTTTTCGGTATTCGTTGTTTTAAAAAATTATCGATTCTTCATCGGTAAAATCAGATATCGGTGACAATAGATTGCGATGATATCGCCGAGAATAAAAGCGGTGTAAAATTACGGTGTCATTTGTTGCTTAACAAACGACGTTACAGACGAGTTTCCCGATGAGACCAAACAAAATCCATGGCTATAGCTTGATTAATGAAGACCTTGCGGCACAGTTTTGCAGGGAGCAGCGTAGAGCAGATGGCTGTTGTCTATATATTGCACGAAGTAGACAATGGCGGAATCCTACACCTAGGCTAGTGGGTCAAGGCCGCCGAAGAGGGAGGCTCTAGGTGAAGAGAGATGTCCGATGTCGTCGGCCTGTCGCCTGACTCGGCGAAGATCGATAGACCGAAAGAGAGCGAGAACGAGATAGAGCTAAAAGTACTCTCTTAGATTCCAGCTTAAGTTGATATTTGCTAGGCCGTACCGGGCCTTTAGCTTTGTTTGGATTTTGGTACTTCTGATGAGTGCGTTGTTGTGTTTATTGGGTGAGACTATTGTGTCCGCTCGTGAGATATGCTTCTTTTTTTTTTTTTTTGTTATTTGGGCTTAACTTATTCATCGAACTAGGCAAAAGTCTTGATTGGTTATAAATTCACTGTGCTTAGTGCATTGCAGTCTGGTGTGCTCGGCATCTGTGCAAAGAGTGAAATTTATGTGAGATATTTTAATATATTTATATAACATAGTAATCCATTTTGTTTCAGCTAAAGAACCATAAAATCATTATTTTTCTTTATTTTCTTGATGTAAATAAATGTAATCTTATGTACGTCTATTACTGATAAATTAAGAATCAATTCAATATTTTTACGAAATAAAAAATTAAACTAAAAACACATTAGGTACGTATGTTAAAAAATTGTATTTACATCGATCGATTTCTATATTATGTACAAATATTTCATTAAAGAATAGGTATGAAAAAATGTAATTTTATAACTACGTATCTAGTTAGTTTGAGTGAAAGCGGACTAATCTGATAAAACTGCAATTTTCTACCTCAGTAAACGAATTCGTTATTAAACTAACTATTGTTTGATGACATTAGAATTATACGTTAGAATGTAGGTTGGTTCAACTTAAAATTTCCATTTCATAGTGTACAAATAAAGAACGATGCAAATATTTAATTTCAAACATCGATTTTCTAATTACTTCGTTATTTCAAAGACTACTTTAAATATATACCAAGAAAAAAATCTTTACCTTAATTTATCCTTTGTTTATAACGTACAGTTCGTAACGTACAATACAAAAATCGGCTTGCTTATTTAAAAAGAACCCATAATGAGTTCCTAGCAACCAGATAAATCAATAACAAAATAAAGGAAAGATCCTCCTCCCGCGGTCTCGAAGTTTCTTTTGATTCAAAGGAGAAAGGAGCTTCGACATCCTATACCTTCTATGTCCACAAGGCGTTTAAAGAGATTCGCGAGAGTACACAAGAGGTGGAAAATTTTCTCGTGGACTTTGCCGAGAAGAGATGCACGTTTCAATGTCCTGCTCGTAAAGATCGTTGACCAATTGCCGTGGCAACGTATACAACGAACTTTTCCGTCGCGCTTATTCGCTCTCCCACGCATGCACCGTTTGCCAAGTTTCCGCGCGACTTTCGCGAAACTGCAGTTAGAGGAAACCCGACGGCGTCGCGAAGTTTCTTATTCGTTCGCAGGTCACGGACTCGTGTCAGGGTCGTTGGGTTATACTCAACGACGTGTTGTATACGGAAAATTTATTTGGCATAACGGTGAAAAATGCTGCCGTTCAAATATACATCGGCTGCGAAAGTATGGCCAGAATTTTTTTATGTTTCTTCAAAAGTTTGAATTTCGTTTCGACAAATTAATTTAAAGTTAAAATATTTTCAAATTTTAATTTAAGAAATTAAGGATATTCGTTAAGTTTTGAAATGTTAATAAAGTATATAAAATAGATATTGATACGATTTTTTGAAGTAAATTAATATTAAAGTTATAAAAGAGCAAATTTTTTTGTATCCTCGTAGACTTAATTAGAATACCACTAGGCGAGCTTTATTGGCTTTTCATGAATTGTCAATACATAATTTTTATTATGTCTTTATATAATTCTCCTAACATCGTTATTACTCATGATACTCTCTCAATTTTTTGTTAACATATATTTTCGTATATTTATTTTTTTTTCTTAGTGCTTTTTTGCATCCAAAGGGGCTAACGACAATAGACGGATATCAGCAAAAACCATAGTACATGTGTCTCGCTGCGGGTGTATCCATTTACATCGTTGAGGGAGAGAGAAAGAGAGAGAGAGAGAGAGAGAGATTCAGGCTCTTTTTTATTTACAACTTTAGAGTTTTTTAAAACGGTATAAAAGAGATAAATGGACTATGCATGTCCAGGGAAAGTTCGGTAGTCTTTTGAAAGTTATCCATTGTCACGTAGTCTCGTAAAAAAGTTTACTCCATGGCAGAAAGTTTTTAGGTGGTTTAACTATTGTTATTTAAAATTTTGGAATTAAACTTTAAATGTGATTAAGAAAAACAATAAGAAAATTATTGTAAACATACAACTGAATTATTTTAAATTTAATTTTCCTCCCAAGTGATTTTAAAAATAATAAACATATTTAAAAATAACTTAACCATTAACATACAATATTGAAACAATTTCACAAGCATTATTGAAATACATACCAAGTACTTATTGAACATAATGTATAACAACTGACGTGAAATATCTATTTCCAGTTATTTTTCAATGGAAGAAAAAAAAAAAATATGGATGAAAATTCATAGGATATACAAATTAAAAATTTGGATAAAAAGAGTAAATTGGATTCCTCGACGTATAAATTTTACTCGAAACTCGGTGTTACACCGGTTCAATTTTTATTTCTCATTGGCAGCTGTCTCGAGTTCGATTACACTACTTGCAATATAGCGGTTGTCTCGAATAATTTCGTTCGGCTTTCCCGCAGTCCGAATGAATTTTTATAAAGTGCTGAGTTAGCTCAAACTACGCCTACGTTTTAAGAAATTTCGTGCCTAAAAAGAAAAGACAGGCTTTTTTTTCTATATCATTGACAACTCGATAAAAGATTGAAAAAAAAAAAAAAAAGAAGAGAAGAGAGAGAGAGAGAGAGAAGCCATTTTTCGCTGATAAAGAGAAAAGGTGAAATGATCGTTAGCACAAATTCTTTCTTTTTATCTCTCAATGATAATTCATCAAGTGCAAGTACGCGTGGTTAAGGACTCGTGTAAAATTTAATTTAGGTCAGTGAGAGATTTCTTCTGTTCCGACACCTTCGTCGTATTTCCTTGCGATTTTCTTAATTGAATTTTAATTGAAGATTCCCGGTTTATTCGACATTTCTTTGCTTGATTTCTCCTTTTGTCTTTCTTTAATATAGTCTTTATTCACAGGCTCGCGAGAAAGTTGCGTCGCTTTTGACGTAGAAGGCACATCGGGCGAGGAATTGAGTTGCTCCGGCGCTTTCGTGTTGTGTTTATCGGCGATCTAGTTAAATCGATAGGCAGGCTGGTTCGCGAGTAAAAGTACACGCACGGCTTAAATTGCGCGTCATTTTCATTGCTTATTCGAATTTTTTCATAAAAAAATCTGGAAATATCTTGTTTGAACTTTACAATCAAAGTTATTGTAATTTATTATATAATCATTATGTAAATATTAGCGCGTCACAAGTAATCTTACAAAAGAGAAATACATTTACAATACTGATGTAAGCCAAATGAATCATTCGGCTTGAGTAGTAAAAGCGAGTTTACGCTCGTCCCGAGCATTCGATCTTTAATGGCTTCGTTTTTACGACACCACTGGGAGTTCGCTTGTCGCTATTGCTAAAACACGATCCGAATTTTAAAGCCAATTTCTAAGAAAGCTTTTGCATCTTTTCGACTTTCGCCTTTTTTTTTTGTTTCTACCTTTTATGCGTGAAGCATGATTTGGTTATCGAGTATCATTTCGTTCCATACATCGATACATTTAAACATATAATTTGTATACGAGAGCATTTGCTTATGTTTTAATTTATATTCATATAAGGTACGTGAAAAACGTGTACTGTGAACTAAAAATAATCAATGTACGATGTTGTAGAATAATTTTGGCATTATTTTTAACAATGTTTACATCATAAATAATTGAGAAAGTATAAGATTTTAATTCTGCAACTTAAGAAAAAAAACAATGGTAAGTGATCAAAAACTTTAATCTTAATTTCGTGGAACATATGGCTTTCTTTATTACTTCTATGATTTCAACACTGCAGATGGTACAAATGGGATTTAATTAAACTCATTAGCTTCAGAAACCATGTCGTTTTCAAATCAATGTACAATTTTTTTTTTTTTTTAAAACATTTTTGACGTGCCAACGTATATTAAGAACATTTTTAACATATTTTTACACTTTTTTCATTTTGCAAAATTAAAGCCAGCGAGCTAAAGTTTAAATATGATGTAACGATAATGATTTTTTTTTAAATAGCGTCAATTAGTTCAATGCCAAAATTGATGAAAATATATTAATCTAATAGAAATGAGCAAACAAAATATTTTGAGAAATATATATATATGTATGTGTGTGTGTGTGTGTTACATTAATCAAATTAATTGATATGATAAATTTACTCGAATAACTTTATAAAAAGATTACGTGATTGTTAATAGTGCATTATTAAAAAATTTATAGCGATGTGTTGATTAAGTAGACCTAAATAAAAACTATATAAATAGAAAGTAAAATATAAATCGATACATTATACTATTATATTTTAAGTTAAATTTAAAAAAATAAATTGCATTATTAAGAATAAATTAGTGAGCATAAATAATACTCATAAATATTCTCAAATCATACCCACGATTTCAAAAAATACCACGAGTATTTAAAGAAGGGAGAAACTTGAAAATTTTACGTATTAGTGTCACGTACAAAATAATTCGCTGACAATAGTTTGCAGAAATTAATTACGGGATCGGAAATCCATTTCCTTCCAACGTGGATTCCTGATGTACAACCATTATCATGCGCCTTTTACGATTGGGAACGAGGAAACTCTCAGGGACGCTTCAACTAGGAAAATCGGAAAATGGACATTGAGGAATTTTCGGACTTACATTCCACACACGTACGAGGCTTTCGCCTCGGGTTACCGGTAAAATAAAGAGATAAATATGAGGAGAGAATAAGAAAAAGTAAAATAACGAAAAAGGGCGTAGATTATGCGGAAGATTTTTTTTTGTGCGCCGTCTGGCTGCGTTTTTAGAGAGTATGAGCATTCGGCGATTTTATGCGACAATGTAGATAAACAAAAATGCACTAACAATGAATTATTGAATTAAATAAATTGTATTTTTCAAATTTATTCTATTCTTTTACGGTACTTATTTTACTTTATTTTAACGTTTATAGAAAAGTATTAACATTTATAGATTCTGAGTGCGAATATAACTATATTTTTCCACCATACCAACAGCCATTTCAATCCAACCATTTCATCGAGTCATCGTGGCAAATGCATTATTTAACTTATCGCATCCATTTAATTTTGCTCTCTTTCTCTCATATTCACAAGAAAGTAAAAACTATCGTGACGAATAGTCCTTATCTTACCCACTAATAACAAATAAGACCACTAGGAAGCAAATCTCCTCGAAATAAATCGAAGTTCGCGGTACACCGAATTCATCCCTGACGTTTTATCGAACCGCGGCATTCAAAGAATAATGAACCTTCGGGGTGAGAGAAAAATTACGGCATCGGCGTGACTTATAAAAGGGCTCGAGTCAACCTTTCCCTCAAAGCAGCCGCTTGGATGGAGATGAGCGGATCGATCGATCGAGCGCGAGAGTGCATTTGTATGTATACATATACACCGAACGAAAGATAAGCGCGATAAGCTCTTCGTCACTTATGACAGATTAGCGCTAATGTAAAATTCTTTCAACCTTTCCTTTAGCTTTATCATCTCTTTCTTTTTTATTCTACTTTATCAACTTCGAAATGTTTGTCTGGGGGAAAAGTCTGCGCGAGATTATGTTGAAAGCTGCCTTGACGTTGGTGCGGCAAATGCGTTTTTGTTTTCACTGAGTTTAACCATTGCAGTAACCATTAGTGATATTATTTTTAACGAAAGCTTTTTACAAGTTTTATATGAGAAAACTCCGCAAGATTTATAAAAAAGTTTTCTTTTTCACGATATTTTACGGATATATTTTTATAAATTATGATCATTCTATTGAAAAGTATCCGTACCAATTAAAAATATAAACAGACGCAAATCAAATTAATAGTGCATTAATTGCGACACTTTATTTACATGTTTTACGTAATTGATTATAATTTTAATTTAATATAATCTAATACAAACTGTAGATTTACGCCGAAAATCTAGGTCGGACCATTTGAAGCTTAAAGTTTTATTGTACAATGTCAGTGTATTACCTTACTACACATTTCCCCTTTTAATAAAATAATCGATAAACTTGTACAGTCAACCTGTAATTAATTTGAGGTTTTTTGTTTTAATAACTTTTCAATATGCGAATACAAATTCATTAAAATTAACAATTTAGTTGATAATCCGAAAAAAAATCTGAAATGAAAATCTTGGTAAAAATAAATTTACCACCGAAAATTTTATGCGACATTTAAATTTTTATTGATTATTGAAAAATCAATATTTACAAAAAAATCGAATCACTTTTCAAGTTCTTTGAAAACCGAAGAATATAAATCCGTAATAAAAATTTAATAATTTATGAAATATAGTTAAGCATTTTTTACAAAATATCGTTATTTGAATTTTTGTAAAAAATCTATTATCCATATTAAACTTCTTTTATCCAATAATTTAAAGCAAAAAATAAAAAAGGATAAAGCATTGATTTCGTATGTTTAACATCAATAAAATTTTTTTACAAATAATTGCACGACGCATTTCACGCAACGTATGTCTTACTGCCTTAAAGTCGTCGCTGAAAATCAATTTTTTCAACTCTTTGCGTTATTTCGCATGCAAGTGAAATATTAACCAAACTCAACTCTAGCACAACTAAGGCAAAATAAATGTTCTACACGTTTTATCAAAGCTGAAATTATGTCGTAACTTGAAAGTAAAAAAAAAAAAAAAAAGAAAAGAAAAAACAACGCAACGCGTTATCTTGAACAAAACGAAGAAAAATAAAAAAAAATAAAAAATATATATATATATATATATATATATATAGAGAGAGAGAGAGAGAGAGAGAGAGAGAGAGAGACAGAAAACTTTTAGCCAACCCTCGTGAGCTGACGACATTTTCTCACTCAATAACCCCCGAAGTATTATTAAAATGTCATCTAAGAAACAAGGCTTCGTACAACGGGAAGTGTATTTTACGCTTTTTCTAAGAAAAAAAAAAAAAAGGATTTAAAGTGGCCGCACGGAAAAGAGCAACGGAGACGGAGGGGAGTTGAAAAGTGTATATGCAATGCCGTAATTACCAGCACGCTATTGAGAAGAATAAACGCGTGCCTACAGATGTTACAAATCGACAAAACGATCGTTCGAACATTTTTTTTTTAACTGTTTTTTCCTCTTTTTTTTTTCATGCTTGACTCATTGTTATACGATTTGGAGGTAATGTTGCAATTATGTACTATTTGTTTTGTTGAATTTTTTAGCGAAAAGTATAACAAAATTTTCTATTGATTAAATTGAAAATATTTTCAAATGATATGTGATTGATTTCAAAAAATTATTTTCAATCGAAATATTTATAATGATTTAGAACAGAAAATATTAGCGAAAGATATAATTGTTAAATTTCAAATTAAATTCTTTAAATAAAAATAATACCGAAAACAGATCGCAAAAATATATCGGAATATCATTTAAATAAAGAGCAAGTGCATGCTGGTTTTCAAAAGTAAATCATACCAACAATAATGTAAAAGTAAACAAAATTTCGAACCCCAATCAGTTTCTATTCTCGCGTCAAAGCGACCACACAGCAAATCAACATGTTTTATCTTTTATCGATTATTAACGTATCTCACTTCGCAGCTAGTTGTAACCGTTTGTATATTGTGCTTTATTTTCCATCAATTTCCCCTTCATCGTTCTCCAACTTGAAAAAGGAAGCAAACCTTCCGTCGCTTCGTTAGATCCGAAACTCGCGACGGATTGATCGAGAAGGCATAAGGAAACGTATCTTCTCAGGCGCCATTAGTGCAGCGGAGAGAGTCGATCGATGCCCGAGGCGTTTTTTTTAGAAAAAGCGCTTTTTTATGCTTCGCGGTGTTTCTTTCCTATAGACTCTTCGATGGCTAATATTTTTCTCTTCTTTTTCTTGGCTGATCTCTCGGTAGCTTTTTATCACTCGAGAGGAAAAGAGAGAGAGAGAGAGAAAGAGAGAGAGATAAAGAGAGAATATGAATGGAAAAGTAGGTAGTCTTGAGTGTTGATTAATAATGGATTGCTGGTACGCTATGACGTATCTAGAGGATGATGAAATTTTCCGATAAAAAAAAAGTATGTGCAATATTTTTTTTTTATCGCAGCTTTATCGAGGAATTCGTTGCATAACTTTGTGTGTTGGAAGATTAATTGTTATTAAATAATTGAATTCGAAAATCAATATGTGCCATTGACGATTTTTGAAAATTTTCATGTAAACGAAATATTTATTTATAATAAGTATTCAACTAAAATTATACGAAATTCATTTTTTATATTATCGTAGCTAATATTAAAGTTTCAAAAATCTTACCGTTAAGGTAACGAAATCTAACTTTTTATTCAAAATACTTCAATGCCAAGTCTTAATACGTTATTGTCGTGGCTAAAATTTTTTAAGGCTGCTTGCCAATATGCATATATATATATATATATAACTCTACTTTCTAGGATCCACTTATTCCATCTTATTTTTTATAATTTTAAAGTTATTAAGATAAAATATTTCAAGAAATAATTAATAAATTACAATATAAAAATTATTTTTTTAATGATACAATTATTCCATGCTTTCCCGAATAAAAATTTAATCTTGAATCTTTGTCAGGAGATCAATAAATTGACTTTTGGCAACATAATGAAACACTATGACTCAAAGTGTTTAGTTTTCTTCGGCAAACTCTCGTTACACGCGGCATTAATAATATACGCTTTGTATAATACAAGCTTACTTTTCTTTAAGAATCAAGTAACTTCAAAATGCGAAATATTTCATAAATAAACAAAGGATACTACTATTGAAACGATCCAATAAAATATCGACGATGACGATTATTAATCACGAACAATTAATATTTCATCATCTTCGAATTCAATGAGATCCTATATGAGCTTTGCGTCTTTTACATTCCTCATCTTTATAAAAAATTCATGGATCATCACAAGCTGAGAAAATTGATTTTCAAATGAAGAACGAAATCACACAACGGATTGATTTTGAAATGATATTAAGATAAGATATTTTATTATATTATACAAAAATTTTTAATGACGGTGTGATAAGATAAATTGAATTCGTTATTGAATTTTTGCATTTAACGCGTTAGTCTCGTTATTCGTAAAGCAATTTGCTTCTATTTATTTTTTATTTTTTATCAAACCGCATTGTTAATGAAGAATTTTGCTTGTGGTTAACGTGAAGTAAATAAACGATAAATTTTAATTAAAAAAAATGAGAGTTTTTCAAGGCTTTGTTGTTATTGTAACACAAAAGATTTAGATTTCAAAAGGTGGATTGTTAAGGATTATAAATAATAGTGTAAAATGTTGAGTTTCAATGAAAGCGGTATTATTTTACATCCTCATGAGTTAATTAATTAATTTTAATTTATGAAAAATATTGTTTTCTTTTTTTATGGAAAAAAAGTAATAAAATATTCATTTTATTTTATATTTTAACAATTTAACGTACAGTAAATGTAAATTTGAGCATATATAATAAATTATAATTTACTTTAAAAAGGTCTTTAAATAATTTAATAAGTATTGTAAATTTTTCAATCAATCTTCTCTTACAAATGGAAAATTTAATCTTATTAAATTACGTTATGATTAAAAACATCGTAAGTTTTAGTCAAAATCACATTTTCGAATAAGTTTGTGTTATGTTGCAATATTCATGACATTAAAATTGACGGTATTTTATGTACTAAATGTACAACTGCTCGCTACTTCTAGAGAAACGGTCATTAAATTGAAATATTTCCATTTAATTTTGTGGCTTTCCTAACCAAACTGGCCTTTTACTATATACTATACTAGTTATAAATTACGCTTGCCTTCTACGCACGATATTTTCGTGAGATTTATTAATATTGATATTACTTTAAAAAGAAATGCTTGAAATTTTTTGAAAATACGCTAATTATTTATTTTTATTTATATTTCATTTACGTGTTTATTGTGTCACAATGTTGAATCTTTATTAAATATATAATTTATTTGTGTAATGTTAAAAAATGCATCCACTAAAAACACTATAACAAAACAATAAGAAATACGTTTCTCGAATGTATGTACTTTTCTCGATGAAAAATTTTTTTTTTTTTTTAAATTAAAATATTTCGCTAAGAAACAATTCTTCAAATACTCGTCCAAAACACTTTTACAACTCGCGGTTGCGCAATCTTCTTTCGAAACTTTCGTAGCACGGGTAAAAAAGAGGTTGAGATAATCTGTCGGACGTCGGATATTTTTATAAAAACAAAAGCTAGTTTCTCGCGAAGAAATAAAAAAAAGTAAAAGTAAAAAGAAAAAGAAGCTTTTTCTTAGAAAAGGAAGAGAAATCAAGCTACCGGATAAGTAGATCTTCTCTGGAAAAATCGTCGCGATGGACATTTTCAAATCTGTCCGCGTGCCATTTCGTTGGGATTTGGCGCGCCTCTTGCTCGCTCACACCGGAGGACGAGATTCTCAAGGACGTCAGTTAAAGCCTTTCGTGACAAACGATTGGACATCTATATATATATAAGCATTATAGCGGAAACTTTGGGAGAGGTTGTGCGGAACAATATTAGGTTGACTACTACGGATCAATCACGGGTTATCGTTTTTATTATCGTCACAGCTTAGCTGTGATTGTGAATTATATGCCTCGATTAGACTAGCTACTGTATCGTTATTCTTTGATATTATGATTACTTCTTATCTATATTGTTGGAATTACGTTGTAATAATTTTTCTTTAATCGACTATACGTACAATTGTTTTATTTTATGGCATCACTTTACTCTGCGATAAATAATTGATGAATATTAAAAGCTCGATTAATTCAAACTTAAAATACACATGAAAAATGTGATATGATAAAAATTTGAGCAATTGAAAAATATAAACTGTAACAGTGCAAACATTTTATGTTGTAAAAATTTGAAAAAGATCTTCATACAATAAAATGTACATAATTTACGTGCATATCTTGTATAAGTAATACCGGTTGCGTACGTAAAATAATTAAAATTGATTAATTTCAATCTTCGATGTGTTACATTATAACGTGAAATTTTCCAAACGATTTTTAACGCTTCAAATCAACATTCAGTTTTTTTTACCGAATAAAAAAAAAAAAAACATAATCAGTTTTACATTTCTAATACAGTATTATTCAATATACCGTGTCTTAATATATTAATAAATCTTTCTTTTATTTCAAGGCCATTTAAATCCATACGTCGAAAGGTTCAGCGTATAAATGCGCAAAGCGCAAAAACACAGGAGATCAACGTTTTCCTAGTGTAAAAAAAAAAACACCGCGCGGAGTCTAACACTTCGAGCGTTAAATTTCAATCCATAGAAAAAGGTAAAACAACGTCGCCTGTACATATATATTGTATTTATGTATGTATATATATACACAATAAACTTCGCCGGAAGTGTATTTCGTCGGAGAAGAGTTTCACACCGGCGAGAGGCTTTACAACTTTTAGCGCGGATTTTACGCCGATTGCACACTCCCGAATGTTGTATCCGAACTGATGGACATTTACTTTTCACTCGATTGTTTTTGATGTTGTTTTTTTATTCTCTCGCTGCACTTTACATGATTTTACCGAACTTTTCTTTTTACGCGCTTGATAGAGGTTTCATTTGTTTAACGGAAATATTTTTGCTCAACGAGGAGAGAGATACTACAGCATTTTTAATCGTTTTAATTTTATATTTATTTTTATTCATTCAAATAATTGTACTTAAATTTTTATAAAAAAAAAAAAAAATATTTAAAGTATACCTCTATTGTAAAAATAAATTTTTACATCAAATTTTAAAATCTAAAACGTAATAAAACAGTTTTCTTTTTTTTTAAATTCCTATACGCATTTTACAACTCTTCGCGTTCGATCGCTCGTTCGGTGATTTTCACCGAAACGAATAGCGCCTGTAACCCGTCGTCAACAACCAAACGTGTATCAAACCTCGCAACTCGTCACGTGATAATAAAAAAAGCAAATGCCAAAGTCACGGCCGGATTCGTTCGCGCGTGAAATAACGCGAACTGCGGTAGTCCCGACGTTATGGAATCAGTTTAACGGGTTGCAAGCTCTCGGTAGATGTGAGCTCTCGTAAATCGAGGTCGTTTCGATGGGTTATCCTCTCGTAGGCTTTCGTTGCGGTTAGCGAGTAAATGCGACTCCGATGCGTGACCTATCGCCCGCTTCTCCCTCGTTCTATATTTATCTCGCTTTCGTTTGTAATGTGTAAATAGTTTTAGAATTTTCACTCTTGAAAATAATTACTATGAGTATGAGATTCGATGGGCTTCTCGATTGGTTGTACGAAAAATATTTTATTTTTGAATTTTGTTCTACATCACAAAATGTGTAAACAAACCGCTTACGTTTACGTAATTTCGTTAACGAAATTTTATGTTAACAGCTTAATAACATTCCAAATTTATTGAAGTTTTTAAATTATTTCTTAAGTAGTTCGTTCCAAGTACTTCTATACATAAAAAGTTTTATATTTTTCGAGTACGTATTATTATTTAAACTTTAGTATATTTTATAAGAAATATTATTTTCGTTTACAAATTTTTGTATTGTTGTCATTAATTAATAGCGTTTATTTTCAGTAAAAATTCCAAGTCGAAAAAAAAGCAGCAAATAAAAAAAAAAAAAAAGGAAAAAAGAAAAATAAAGGCGATATAAAAAACTTTTA
Source organism: Chalcis sispes (assembly GCA_949987625.1). Taxonomy (NCBI): domain Eukaryota; kingdom Metazoa; phylum Arthropoda; class Insecta; order Hymenoptera; family Chalcididae; genus Chalcis; species Chalcis sispes. Next base: position 67,905,140 of record OX465097.1, on the reverse strand, counting down.
ATTAAAGAGCCAAGCAAGCAGTCCTGTACAAGGGCGAATAAAGAATTTCTTAATTTTGCCTTGTTACTGTACATAAGGATCGCACGCAAGAAGTTTTCAAAACTGCAACTGTTTACACGTCACAGGTGCAGACGAGAGACAGAGAGAGAGAGAGAGAGAGAGAGAGAGAAAGAGAGAGAGTGAGAGAGGGAGCAACTTGAATGTCGAATGTACCGAGTGGAAGAATACGCGTGGGCGAAGAAAAATGCAAATAGTTGCCTCGAATGCAATTACTAAGCGTACACGAGTGTCAAAAGAAAGCCGGATGGTTAGAAAAATTTACGTGAAAATGTCGACGAGTTCACGTGAGAGAAGGAGAGAGCATTCGTTTTTCTCGTTGAGACTTGGAATAATCGATTTTTAAAATTTTCTTTTTTCGCGTTATTTTTCGTGATGTTTCTAGATATAACTTTAATTTTAGAAAAATTTGATGAAAAGTTTTGTGAATTCGAGAATGTTTTATTTATTCTTTTATAACTTCCGAAAACTTTGAAATTACAAAATGTTTAAGAAGTAAACATATGTTCAGCTCTGTACAACTTTTAACTGCAGAGAAGCTGACTTTTTGTTTGTGCAAATATAAAAAAACTAAAATATATCGTATTTAATTTTAACATTTTTTAGGCAAATCGATATTTATTTATTTTAAGGGTGTAATTAACAAATTTGTACTTTTGCAACGGCATAAAATAAATATATAATTTAATATAGTAAAAACACTTTATTCTTACTTAATACACGAATAATTAAAATTGCATACATGAACTCTTTATTTTTTATTATTTAACATAAAAATTTATTATAATGTTTGCGCTCATTATATTTAAGTGTACGTTTTTAATTGTAATCGTAACAAAACACCTACGTACATCTTGTAATAAAAGAATTAGTATTATGTTTAATAATATATTTTAAATTTGAAATTTTATAACTTTAATCGATTGATAAATACATTTGATACTGAATTGAAGCATTAAAATAAATGAAATGAATGCATTTGTTTAAAAAAATTTTTTAAATTAAACAATTTATTAACATTAAAACATCAAATCGCGATGCTAATGAAAATTTTATATCTTAATTAGGCCATTTTCATAAAGCTCTCAACGTATCAAGCACCACTAGCTTGAACAACTCAACAACTCTCGTCTTTGATTTTCATAACGTTGCGAAAACTTTGCCCGCCGACATTTTATTTTTCAGCGATATACCGCGCGGCCGTACATATTCAACATTCGGGGCTAGAGTCTTGGTAAAGTTAAAGTCGTGCAAGTGTTTCGTATAACTTATGCGATACGCGCGGACGGGGGGGGGGAAGGATCGATTCCAAGCATCGATCCATGCAGCTCGCTCGTTTAGCCATGATAACTCGTGATTTATGCACGAGCCGTCTGTTTCTTCATCGCGCTGGCGAAGCGCATTATATATATATGTATATATATATGTATATCATATATGTATATTTATGTGGGGAGAGTTAAAGAAAGAGGGAAAAGGAGAGTAGCTCAGCTGGCATTGAACGTTAAGCGAAACGCTGCCGGAGAATTTAAAAAGTACAAAGCTTTTTGGAATTTCATTTGATTACAGTATTCGATAATTTGTACGTTGGGTGATTATTACATAGATATTATACAAGACGTTATCGACAATACATATATTTTCACATGCATAGATATTGTAGACAGTTCATATTTGATGAAAATATATGTCTTATCGTATTCACATAAGTAGAGAGGCCAAAGATACGTATATATAAACGAGTAGAGGTAGATCGATACCGCGTGTCTTGAAAGAACTACTTATCTCTTTGAAAGATATAAATCTACGTTTTCACAAAGGATAAATTATAGACGAAAACAATTTTTTATTTATAAATACCTCGGTATACAAAGAAAAATAATATATATAATTACCTTAATCTTATATAATAATGAAAAAAAGTAGAATTATTAATAAATGTTGGCAAGTATCTATGTTTTTAAATAAAAATTATAAATAGAATAAATCGATAAACTGTTTCAACAATCTTCTGATTTAGAATTTATGTGTATAGAGTGTTACGAAGAAAATTAATTTTTTATGTTCCAAATCAATGTGAGAAAAAAAAAAAGAAAAAAATAATAAATGTAGAAATTTTCGAGTTCGATATTTTCACAATAAGACCGGATACAAAAAGAAAAGGTTTTTAAAAACGTAACCTTTCTCATTGAAGTGTGTACAACATGCGTCAGCGGTAGTTTTCACCTATTTGAGCATGGAAATATAGGCGAATACATATCAGTATATGTGAACTATTTAAATATACATGTGCGACTATAAATTTTTGAGCCGCATCGCGTATGTTTAATTTGAATATAACGTAAACATACAATTGTCCTTAAAAATATATCAAAACAAAAGTTCATCACTTACTATTCAAACTTTAGAATATGCGCTAAAATAAAAATTTTACGTTGCATATATATTCATAAAAACTTTTAGTATTTTTTTATAATTTTATACAGCTATGCCGGTTAAATGAATAATTTATCTTGTCAAAAAGATCTTTAAATTATTCCTTTTATAAAAACTATATTTATTATTACAGTACAAATTTTTAATACATATTTAAAGAAAATTGTGATCTTTCAAATAATTTTCGTAAAAATATTGCTAAATATTGTTGCGTATTTGTTTACTTTAATTGAGAATTATTACATACAATTTACTGTAATTTTTAGTAATCTAACGCATAATTAGTTTAAATTAACACTTTTAACTACAGTGAGAAACGAAATTATGTATAATGATTTAATCAATTACATTAGATAACATTCATTATATACATATGTCATTAAAACTTATTATTCAATGAAAATTTTGTGAAAATGATTTTTTAATTAACATTAAAATATGAACAGATATTTTTATTTTTTCAAGAATTTTTAAAACTAAAGATGAATTTATTTTGATGAAATTTTCTATAAAAACTTCAAGCACCGATGACTATGTACTTGCACTAATTAAACTGAAAGAAAATAAAGAGACTAATCTTTTTATCTTTATTTTAATCTCTTTTAATTGAAATAATAAGTTTATTAAATCCGTTTTCAACTCTTTCTATGATATTTATCAACTACTTAGATACTTCGTAATACATGCTATCGTGAAAAAGTATTCCAATTTATTTCTCATGATTTTATGGTTCTCTTACCGTTTAATTAACGAAAATCGATATAATTACCTGCGATAACCTTATCGCATCCTGTCACTTCCAACTTTTCTTTCAATTCTCTTTTCTACCTCATGGAAATATTGTCCTCCTCGTATGCGAAATTTTCGCGAAGAACAAAAGCAAAAAGCTTTCTTTCTTCCTACCACTCAATAACGTGCAATATGTATGTATGTATACGTATAGATATATCTCACGAGTCTGGTTCACAAATACAGAGAGCTAAAGATAATAATGCAATTCCTCGCTCTGCAGCAACATATGACAACAAATAATCCGCGCGCCGTCTCGTTCGGTACAAAGTCTCTACTTTTCCATCAAATAATCGCGCGTAAAGCTGTTTCTCTTGATATTAAAAATCTCGTATTATCCCGGGGGCGAGGGCGACGTGATCCTGCCGCCTATGGGTCGCGCGTCGCACTGTCACAGGCCGCGCAAAATTTTCGGCGCCAAGTCGATCTTTCTCCCTTTTCGCCCTCCCCACCCCTTTCTCCATCCGCCTTCCACCCACAACGTGCTATAGGCTACACGTAGTCGCTACCGCCGCCGGGGGGTTGCGAATATGCTTTCGCGCATGGCCAGTGGATGTGCCGAACGACTGCCACGTTCCACTCGTCGAGGGAGAGAATATGTCGATTGCCGCCGTCGTTTGAGAATTCTCGTGCTTACCTTTATTTTCATTTCGACTGATAACACGCTGCATTGTTTAGGTAAATTCGAATCGTTTAAAATCGATGGGTAAGCACATAAATTTCGTTGCTTTTTTTTTTTTTTTTTTTTTTTTTTTTTTTTTTTTTTTTTTTTTTTTATCAAAAACAAATAGCTGCTTTTTTGAATATCTAAACATATTTGGACTTCGCTAGATTTATTATACTTTTTTTTTTTAATCGTTTATATTTGAAAACTTTAAATAAATGAAAAAAATTATTTGGCTCATATATTATTGTGAATGTAAACTATTGCATGATATGAAACATATTTGTAACTAAATTTTATGTTATAATTTATTATAAAATTAAATTTTCATCAAAATTAATACACTTACGTAATTAGGTAACTTCGTGCATCATTTATCTTTATAACTTACCTGTAAAAAAAAAAGGTAATTATACATTTTGAATATTTAAAATATATCAATTAAATTAATACTTAAATATTTTTATCGTTTATATGATTTTCGTGCAATAAATTTAATTCTTTATGTTGCGTGAATTTAAAAAGTATGCCATCACTTATTATTCAATTCTTATAACACATGATATTCCAAAAGCAAAGATTAAATGTCAATACATAAATAGCAATTATCGTAATAAATAATTTATTATAAATACATAATTAAATGTTATTATTTTCACTCAAAAATAGATAGTATCATTCTTCTCCAAGATAAAAGTTTATTGTTTAGTACTCTATTTAGTGATAATTTACGATAGACATTATTATTGTATAATTTATGATATTAATATACGTTATTTTTAATCAAAAGCAGCGTGTAATTAAAAAAAGAATTAAATAAACATTAACTCAAAAATAATTAAACAAAAATAGAAAATTTGTAAAGGAAGAAAATTTGAAAAAAAAAAAAAATAATATTTAAAAACAACGTTGACAGTTTCAAATCAATGATACACAAATCAGCATTTGATAATTCAACACTGTAAATCTTTAACACTTCACTAATCACTTAAATAATTAAAATATTTTACTAATTATTATTATTATTATTAATCCATTTTATAAAAATATCATATATAAATAATTTATATCATGTGAGTAAATATTTTTCCATATGATAAATTTTCCCGCTTGCAAAAATAAATAAATATTTCTACGCGAGTAAATTTTCAAGCATTTATATATTTACGTATTTATATTAATAGCTAAAGTATAAAAGAGAGTCGCATAATGTAAACTGGCGCACATAACTCCCAAACACATTGAGAGTTAGCGCCGGTGGCTAGAGTATTTAGAATTGTTTATAAAACAGGCATTATAATGTGAGTGTAGAATTGTTTGACAGTCACAATTTAGAGTTGGCTACACCTTTGTATAAATAATTATTTTTTGTATCATGAGCAGAATGCATAAATATTTATGCAGGTTAACAATTTTGTTCAGAGGAAATAATTACAAATTCGAATAAGTTTTGATCGTAGTGCAAATTTAGTTATATAAATTGCGTACTTGCATATTAATAAGAGGTTTTAATTTGTTGTTGTTTTAATGATCAGTATTGAATTTTCATACCATTAAAATATTCATTTTAATGCATTACAATCAATCGAAATTAAATTAAAATACAATTTTTAATCTATAATAATTTCCGTTCATTATTCACGTTAAGAATTAATGAAATACACGTGACTGTTAAAAAGTTTAAAAATTGCGTAAATTTATTACATTAATCAAGTAATAGTAAAAATAATATTTCATTTGTATTCGGTTATTAATAAATCTATTATTTCTAGCTGTGTTTGACAATTTAATTTCAATATTATTTCTTTTGTTCTTAAATGTTATCATGATTAATTTAATTTTCTGACGTCGTTACTTTTTCATTTATCGGCCTTACAATATAAGCGATAATGCGCTTAACAATGACATACTTTATAATTTTATAAATAAATATTATGAATAAAATGATAGTTATTCTTTGAATTATTTGAGTAAACTAAACATTATTATTAAGAATCAAATTACACTTTATTTCTTAAGTCAACATAAAATTATAAATATTTTCTTACTGGAATTTTTTAATGAAATAAAATTTAAAGAAAAGTAGTACATGATACAACTTTAAAGTAATTATTTATATTGACTCATAAGTTAAACATATTATAGCAACATTAGTCAGACATATTTTTATTTGTACTAATAATGTACATTATTCGTAAAATAATTTTTTAATCAAACATGCAATTATTAAATACAAATTATTAAAATTATGATTGCTTACATAAAAAATTTTATAAAAAATTCATTTGAATCAAGAATTAAAAAGGCCATTCTTTGTGAAACTTGAGAACAAGAAACTTTTAATTTCAATTGGAAATCACACAAAAAGTATGCTAACTATATCTCTTGTGCTTTATGGGAAATGTGGTGTATAATGTAATTTTACACAAGAGTTATAATTTTCAAAATAACTGAAATATTCGCTAAACTAGAAAATAACACTTTGAGAAATTACATTGTAAAGCTCAGTTTCTAATGAAATTCTAGTTTTACATCTACACATATAATATAGTATCGAAAAAATTACATTAACAATGACGTGAATAATTATATTTTTTTTAATTTCATTAATCAAAGCATTAATTTTAAAAATATACAATTCAAAATGTAGATTCAAAATCATTGAATTACAAACAGTAATGATTCAATATTATTGTAATTTTTGTATAATTTACGGTTTTTTATGTAACCCTCACTTTTACCGTCAAATTCTAATAAAATTTAATTAAAAGCCTAACAATTTTATATACATATCTCCGTTTATCTTAATCTGTTCCAACATAGAGAAGACCTCGTGGTTCATTTACGTACAACAAAAATAAATACACAGAGAATTTAAATTTATTAATTTACTTGAAAAAAATAAGGGAACAAATATTTAGTTTTTTTTTTTTTTTTCATGTGAAGGCATAAAAAAAACTTTATATTATTAAATTTTACAAAGCTTCGACTTTATATTATTACAATTTTACAAACATCGTAAGATCTTATTTGACGTGATTAAGATTAGGTTTGTGTTATTGAAAACAGAAACCAGTTAAACTCGCGTAGGAACGATCAAAGGACTGTGAGAGATGTGTAACCGTGGCGGATAGTCTTCAAAACGGAGACTGATTTTTCCTTGCATTTGCTGTCCTCCTTATTACCTCGGAAAAGAGGCAGTGGGGATAAAGAACAGTGTCGCTTTGATTTAGCAAACAAGATCGACATATGCCCGATAATTTAAAAAAGCGTTTAAAATAATAAACACGTTTGAGGAAAGATTCTTTGAGAGAAAAAAGAACAATAGAAAAAATATATTATTTCGAGATAAAAGTTTCGTTCGTGACGAAATGTGAAAAACATCATATTATAATTTAAGAAGTTTCGAGATAATATTAAATCGAATGCCGGAGTTTTTTAGTCCTTTGGAATGAATCTAAATATTGAAAGGGTGTTAATTTTACGAATAGTTTTCCATGTAATTGAATATTTATACTTATTGAAAGAAAATAATTTTAATATCCTTTCATAATTTAAAGAATTGATAAATCTTACTACCTTTATTTATTTTATTTATATAATCGTCTACAGGCAGAGCCTAAGCAAAATTTAAACATTGAAATATGATATAATTACTGAAATGAAAAAGATTTTAAAAAACATCTGTTTTTTTATTAAAAAAAAAAAGGTTAAAATAATTTAAACTTTTATATTGAGCATTAAAAACAACGACATGAGCGCGACTCGAGAATGCATAAAAACCCCGTTATTTCATAAAAACAATCTAAGTGTATGCAGTGTAAACGAACTTTAATTGTACCTAATAAAATAACCAGTTAGGTTATAAAATCAGAGAATCAACAAAGAGTAGCGTCTGATTATTGAAAATCAGTATTAAAAACGGTAGGATGCACGCGGTTCATCTACGTGTGTGTTGAGTAAACGTATCTTAATTGCGTCTGAAAGTAAAAATCCGTTAGTTTATAAAAGCAGTCGGCGAAGAGTAACGTCAGTCGGTTTCTAAAGCTGAAGTCGAGAACATCGTTGTTAAAAGTGTTGATATTGATTATACAAAACAATAACAGTATTATTAAATTAAAGAGTTTTTAAGAAAAAAATGGGTCCGTTTAAATTTGTGATTAGTATTTTTTATACACTTTTTTTTAATCCTTACAATGGTATAGATACAAATCCATTAGAAAATGCATCTCCACCAAATATAGTTGTTATAATGACTGATGATATGGTAAATAATTGTACTATTAAGTAAAATAATTCAATTAATTTTTTCATATTGGAATTCAATTTAAATAATCAATATTTTTTCTTTACTTTTTGTCAAGAAACAGCGTAAAGTATCAATGCTAACTTTAATTTTTAATCCAACTTTATTTTTTCAACTGTTTTTTTTTTTAATAACATTTTATCATGTGCATTTACAACAACAACAACAAAAATTATTTTCAAGCAACACAATATTATTTTTTATTCGACGTTGTATCGTACAGGGTTGGAACGACGTCGGCTATCTTGGATCGAACGAGATCCCAACGCCTAACATCGACGCACTGGCCTTAAACGGTGTAATTCTGAATCATCACTACACGCTACCGACGTGCACACCCTCGCGTACTGCTTTTCTCACCGGGCGTCATCCCATCCGGATGGGTAAATATCAATTTGCCCTAATGGCAGGTTAAACGTCGGTTGTATACCGTAGCATTGTTTTAGGCATGCAGGGTCTTCCTTTGAGCATGGCCGAGCCGCGTGGCATTCCACTGAATGAAAAACTCATGCCCGAGTACCTCAAAGAATTGGGCTATGTCACGAGACTCCTGGGAAAATGGCACGTTGGTTATTATACCGAGAAGCATACGCCGACTAGAAGAGGCTTCGATTCATTCGTTGGATATTACGGTGGATACGTCAATTATTTCAATCATCAATCCACTAAAAATGTAAATATATTACTCGCGATTATAAATGAATTTAAAAAATCCGATCCTCTTATTAATTATTAGTAATATATCGGTTTAAAATTTGAAAAAGGATTGAGAATTTTAGTTTTTCAAAATCATTTACAGCGTATTAAATATTTTTAGAAACACACTGGCGTTGATTTTCATATGGATGGACCGCAGAAAATAGAACCGTATAATAATAGTCAATACGTTACTGATTTAATAGCCGATGAATCGGAAAAAATAATTAAAAATCACGATAAAAAGAAACCCTTATATCTTCATATATCGCATCTTGCTGGCCATGCGAGCGAATACAAAGATCTTCTTGAAGTTCGTGACGCGACGGAAGTCAACGATACTTTAGGATACATTCCAGATATTAAGAGGAGAAAATATGCAGGTATATAGTATCGATTTCAAGCCGATATATGTTTACATAAAGTTAAAATAAAATGTGCAACTTTTTATTACAGGAATGATCACGGCTATGGATGATTCCGTTGGACGAGTTGTAAAAGCATTGAGTGAGGCGAGCATGTTATCAAACAGTATTATAATATTTACATCTGATAACGGAGCTCCAACAACTCCTCTAATGCCTTTTGCAAATTACGGATCAAATTATCCCTTGAGAGGAGTATGGATCAACGATTAATTTTATAGTTTTAATAACGAAAAACTTTTAATTACAAAGATTATACTGATTTAGGTCAAATCGACGCTTTTCGAAGGCGGTGTACGCGTACCATCTTTTGTTTTTTCACCTCTGATTAAAAAACGATCGCGTATTTTGAAAGATTACGTTCACATAACCGACTGGCTGCCAACTTTGTATAAACTCGCAGGTGGTAATCTAAGCACATTTAAGGATATCGATGGTATAGATCAATGGTCCGCAATTAGCGATGGCGATAAAGGCAAACGTAAAGCAGTTTTTTTGAACATCGATGAAGTTCGAAATGACGAAGCAGCTATAGTTGAAAAATACAAATTAGTTAAAAGTAAACTATATTTTAATGAAGCAATTTAATAGTACAGTTATTGATTATTATAATGTCTATTGTGTGTATTTATTTTTAGCAAATAATTATTATAATAATTATTACGGTCAAAGTGGAAATGATTATTCTCCTAAAATTTATAATGCCACGAATATGTTATCTTCGCTAGCTGGAAAAGCTGTCGAAAAATTGCCAAATTATAAGCCATTAAATAGTATATTAATAAGGACTTTACGAAAAGCAGTTACTATTAATTGTGAGAAAAAACATGATTTTCCAAAATGCATAAAGCCGTGTTTATTTAATATTGTAGAAGATCCTTGCGAAACAAATGATCTTTCGAAGAAACAGCCACAGGTACGTATAAATTAATAATAATAATGAGAAATCGTAGATAATAATTTAATTTAATCTGTTAATTACATTTCAAATAAAACAACGCATATATATGTGATATCAAAATTAATTATTGTAACTCGAATAAATTTAATCTTGTTTCTAAATTCAAAAATAATAAACATTATATTTCTTATTTTTTATTGTTTCAATATATTCAAATAATATTTTATTCTAACGTTAATATAATTTTTTTTAGTTTTTTAAGATTAAAATAATTTTGATAACAGTTGAATAAATATGTTTTATCATACACATTAATAAAAATAATTTTATTGAAAATAAACTATTTCAAATTAAAAATAATATCGTTTAATATTATTGATTATATTATTAAAGGTGGTTCACTTGTACTTTAGATTAGTGCTTTATTGTTATAAAAACAAGTTATTATTCGACATAATGTTAAATAATAAACATTTTCTTTATTATCGCAGATGGTTGATATCATAAAAAATTTCATCGACAGTCATCGGTCTATTTTAATAAATCAAACGAATGACGAAATACAGTCGCGCGGCTATCCTGAAAATTTTAATTCTTACTGGATGCCTTGGCTTGATAATGAAAATATTCCATCAAAAAATAGAAATTTTTCAGCTATCCATCCAACAGATATTTTCTGCGAGGGATTTCCAATAAACGATCCCAGAAGATGTTTTTGAAGCTTATATATTTATATAAAAATGTAATAACAATTTCAATATTTCATAAATCTATTTATTTTCGTAATGTTATGATAATTTTTAAAATGAACTTTTGCACACACGTTGGATTTTTTTTTTTTCATGCGAATTATATAATAATAATATTTCAAAAAATAAGATAACGTAAATAGAGTTTACGAAAGAACTTCTTAGTTAAAAATGATTGATATTATAAAAATTAATTTAATATGTAAATAATTAATTATTAAAACATAATTTACGTTAATTTTTTCAATCAACAAATATATTAAAAAAAATTACTTTAACATCGAATATAATAAGATAAATTATTGTAATTTTTATCAAGAAAGATTGGCCTGTGCAACTTTCTAATTTATTAAAATTTTTAGCAATTTACTTTTTCTATCATAAAAAGTCGAGAAACCTAGATAATATCATAATATTTCCCATTATAAGATAATAGTATAGATATTTATATCCTTATAAATCTAACAAACGTCGAATAACGAGATTAAGCTATCGAACAATATCTTCACCTTATCCCTCACCGTTCCGAATGTACTACACATCTATCCTTTCGAGTTTCGATCGCGCATCGGATGTGTAATATATGTCCGCAAAAGGAGAAAGTCCGCAACTCGTTGCGTCGTCATTGTTGTCAGCGTTGTTCAAGGTGTTAGCGAGATGGACGAGCGTGGGCAGCAGTTAAACTCACTCGATCTCTCTGTCTCTCTCTCTCTCTCTCGTTCATTCGCTTACGTGGCCACCGAAATTCGACGTGGAGAGAAGAAAAGGGGACAGGGAGGAAGTGGTAGGAATTAAGTACAAGGCTGGATCAATACCCGCAGTAGGAGTATGGAAAAGGAATGAGATTTCACGTTCGATAATTGCTTTGCTGTTTGAAATAAAATTCTTCCTCTTAAGATTTTTTTTTTTTAATCCTATTCATTTGTTTTTTCAATTTTAAATTTAGTGAAAATAAATAAACACGCAGGCTTTGAAAGTCGTGGAAATATTGGATTATTTCTGTAATGTAGAATTCGCTGAATTTCATAGGTACTTCAACATAATTTTTTTTTTCTTTTTTGTAGTGAAGAAACAAATATAGCTATCGTTTATCCGTGTTTTTTTTTTATACATAAAATATTAATTAAAATTTTCTTTGATGGTTCAATTTAAAGGCAATGATTCTTTAAAATTTATCAATGATATATTTATTAATATATCAGTTTGTTAAAATAATATGCATATTAAAAATAAATACGAGAAATTATTCTTTTTAATATTTCTAAACGTTAAAAATCAAGATTAATTAAAATGTCATTTCGATATTTAGCCATAAAATATCGTCAAATAGCACTTAAATTTTTGTCATTTTCCTTTTCCAAACAAGATTAGATGTCAGTAAACTTGATAGCGTATACGGCATAATAGAAAAAAGAAAATACGACAATTCAATTAAACGCGACATTTGAAAGAAGGGTATTTTCATATCCCTTATTTACGATGACAGAATTAAGTATCACAAACATCACTTTAATTTCCGATGAATAACTTGCTCGCATGGAGTTGTGTAACACAATGACGAGTTTTTCAATCACTACTGGAATAAGTATTCTTTTGAAAATTGCAGGAGTATAACAAAAATATGAAATCTTATTTAAAATATGCACTTTGATTATCAATGATAATTATTATTGTCAAGTAAGAGCACAATCAAATTATTATTTTTTCTTGCATCATATTGAGCAAAAAAAAGAGAGAGAGAAATGTTATAATATTTTATTGTGAAGAATGAAATTAAAAAAAAAGGTGCTTATTCACATTTTAATGAGCAAAAATATTTATTTTTTATGTTTCATCGTAATTTGTATCAAAGTAAATATAATTAAAAAGCTGATTATACCAATCAATCAAGTAAAATTGTATTAGCAATAGTAATTGAATTTCAATAAAAAAAAAAAAAAATACTTTGTACAAAATTTATGAGCTAAAACGAAAAAAATGAAATAAAAAAGCCAATTCGTAGACTAAATAAATAAAACTCAGGCATAAAAGAGAAGAAAAAACGAAAGAGCAAAAACGTCAAACGCATTTCAAACCTAACGTCAATCATCCGAAATCATCCACCTTCATCTCATCCATCCTCGCACACACAGGTGTACGTAACCGATCTCTCGCGGCGGTCATCCAATCGTCATCCATCATCGTCGCGCGTGCTTCTTTTTGCAGCGAAAAGCTAACGCGCGCGCGTTAATATCGAACAGGCGGTGACAAGACCGCACCAAAGCAAGGATCAGTGTAACACGATCGTACCGTGCGACTCTCTCTCTCTCTCTCTCTCTCTGTCATTGGCGTTACGCGACCCGGAAGTTTCGCGCTCGAATATATTTTCGTCGATCGTTGTGTTTTTCCAAAAACTTGCCAACCTCCAACCGAGTTATTATCCTTTCACAGTTCACGGAACTTTGATATTAACGAACGGTAAATTTAGTATTCGCCGAGTTATCGTGAATTTTGCTTAATGTAAAGTTTCGAGATGGTCGTTGCGATTTTCGAGTTGGTGCACAAAATTATCGGTAAACTGGAAATTCAATGATTTCTCAAAATGTTGCATTCACAAGAATAGGAGATAATGATTATAAACGAAAGAAAATTTGTATTAAAGTTTAAAAAAGCTTTCGTTAATTATTTTCATTTATAAATTTATTTTAAAAATAATTTAATTACACATTTATTTGTGATTATTGATACATTTTTTGTAATTCCGATTTTACCTGAGCAAAGTGAAATAATGTTTCATTATTTGGATATGTTTTTGCATTACAATTGATTCAGAAACTCGCACCTAATTTCAAATAAATAACCAAATATTTTTAATAAGAAATTCGTGCATTAAATGAAAATACTTTGAGTTTTTATTTCTCTAAAAAAATAAACGAATTTACTAAGTACTTTATTGTATTACAAGAATTAATTTATATAAATACTTTATTAAATAATAAAATAATTTTTGTAGGATATATAATTTATCTGCTTTACCGCTTTAGATATAGGATTATTTCATTTCAATAGATTTCTTGTTTGGACGGAACAAAATATTAATTTTAGAAGTTCCGAATCGGTTGATGAATTGTTCGTTTCTGGAAGATGAAAATAAACTCGAAAAATGATCATAATTTTCAACAAAATTAATTAATTACTCAGCTATAAAGAAAAATAAAACATTTATAAAAGATTGCATATTATTTATGGTTATAAATTGTAATGTAGATAAATCACTTTTTTCTTCTTTAAATACAAATCATAATTTTTTATTTTTCAGAGTTTATATATAATTAAACTTTGATCAACCAATGTTAATTCTATAAGTACATATATTTTTCAAAAAATCGTCAAACACTAACCAAGACATGAAATGAAAAAAAAAAAAAAAAAAAAAAAAAAAACCCGATTTACAAAATCAACAAGATAATCAGTTACAAGATTACGTCAGTCGAAAAATTATCTCTTTGGTCTTATTTACGAAGAAGAAGAAGCGAGCGAGCGAATCATGTGCCAGAGAGAAGCTAGAAAGCGTAAGGAAATCCGGCCAAGGTAGCTCGTTAGTGGTCGGCGGGAAAACTACTCGTTTTGTCGAGACATCGTCGGTCAGCCCTTCGTTCCTTCGCATGGTAATCAACCTCGCGCGCAAAATTCCGACGAGTGTATTTGCTTTACATGAGGGTGAGGGAAGGAGGAAGGGGAGCTTTATCCGTAAGCTCGGTTAAAACTTCGAGTGTCCGGTAATAAAGGCCGAGCGCACGAATTTCTCGATTTCGGTGCGCAGAATGTTAACGAGTTGGTAAATTTTATACAGTTAAAAATATTTTCATGCTGGATTTTAATAGTCTTGCTTTTTGCGCGGGTAATTTGAGTAACAATTGTCGATTGAAGCTTTTTACTATCAACATGTGCTATACATTACGAGGGTAAATTTTACGTATAAAAAAATTTTACCGTAAATTTTATTATTATTTTTAAGGGAATAAAATTGCAATAATGTTTTATTTTATTAAAAAAAAAAAGTGTTATTCGTACGAGAAGATTTAATCTAATAGACTCTAGTTTCACGCGCTTAAAAATTTCATCGTTGAAAACAAAGTTTCCAAGTGATTTACATTTTCTACTTTGAAAGTAACTTTTGGTATATTATCGTTTGTTACATGAAAGTTACTCAGATTAAGGATATGGCCCCAATCAAAAACTTGTTTTATTACGGCAGGACCGTAAAGAAGAGTCGTTTTAAGCTTACCGTTCGTACTAAATGTTTGAAATAATTAATTACAATCTTGTATATTCAAGTTTTACGGCATTCTAAATTCGTTGTTGATAGCGTAGATTGTTGTAAAAGTAATTTGAAATACCTTAAGGCAACAAATCAAATAATTATTTTTTTTTTTTTAAATATGTAAATGTTCTCTTAAAACGTTTTATTGCCGGTAAAACAAAAAATTGAACAGAACATTTTGTTAATTGATTTCCATTTTTAATTATGGAAATGCTTTATTAAATTTATAACACTGATAATTAAAATCTATGAAATGTCTCAAGATTTTAAATGAAAAAAAAAAAAAAAAAAAAAAAAAACATAACACGAGCGTACCAATATTGAAAAGTAAACATTTTAACAGAGTTGTACAAGAAATTCGAATCTCAATAGAGAGAATAAGATAAGAGATAAGGCGACAATGGTTTGCGTTCATTGCTTGAATGTAGGTAAAGTATTAAGAAAGGCCCGTGTGACAGTAGTAAAGAAAATGAATGAAAGAGAAAAAAATATGAGCGTGTACCTATCCGTCTATTGAAAGCGCGAGAACCTCTTGTTTATTTTAACTCCACGAAAAGTAAAGAGTTTCACGACCGTCTTTGGTGTTAAAGATCAAGGGTACTAATGTCTTTTTAGGTCACATATAAAAATTTCTTGGAAAAATTCTTTAGTTTTTAATGATTTATGTATTAAATGTGCTTTACACAAAGTATTGTATGAAATATTCAAGATATTGATACTTCTTTAAAATTAAACTGTACACAAAAAAAATTACGTAACCACGGAAAAAATACGACCAGCCATTGTTTTATTTCATCCTTTTGTTCAGGTGTAAATTTTATTAGTCTATTTCAAGTCTGAAATTTTTGCGCGCATATATACTTCGTCCTGCAAACTTGCAAAAGTCGATATAGTCGGTAATGACGCAAAATTTTTCGTACAAGTTCTTTCGTAGAACCAAGCCCGTATTATTCATGCATTAAGTTAGGAGTGCGCGGAATTTTTATCATTGCGCGCTTATCCGCGCGTAATCTCACTCTTTTTTCACGCCTATGTTTACTATTTATCGAAGCATTTTTCTTATTCAGGTCAATTTTTATCGGTAGCCGGGGTGTGTTATTACGTTGTACTAAATAAACGTGCCGCGGGTACTCGTAAATAACTAAATTGAGTTCGGTGCGCTAAATTTTTGTTTTTATATTTACGTGTAAAACATCGAGGTGTGACGGAGAATTTAAATTTGTTATTGGATTTCAAACGAATGCATATTGTTAAAAAAGTTATAGAAAATTACGAAAAAAGCAATACAATGTGTGAGAATTTTTCAAAACATATTCACGTACGTAAAGTGAAAATCTATTTACATTATCTATTTTTCTCTACGATGTTTATATATGCGTATGCAAGAAGCAAACGACAAAGAGCAATTCTAGAAAAATATTGACCTTTCAATTTTTGCTCGGTTCGCATATTGCGTGAATTTTCTATACCTTGTGTAGCCGAGAAAAATCGCGAGGTTTCACATTTTTCTTAAAAATTCTCAAGGAATATTACACTTTTCTATAGCTACGAATGGATCCCATGAATATTTACATTACGGATACAGTGAATATCGGGCTGCCAATATTTCAAGATGCGTCCGACAGATTGCCATCTTTTCAAACTCTCAATCAATGCCTGTACGAGGAACTAGAGATACAAAAATTTTGAATATTTATTCTAAACAATATTTAATGTTTAAATAATTTCTAATAATAGAATTATAAGGTGCTTTTGTTTAATATTTAACGTGTCAATGTTTTTCGTAGTCAGTAAATATAAAGTTTAATTGCGCAATTATCAAAACTCAAAGAATCTAATAAGACTTTACATCGATTGTGTTAAATTCACTCAACGCCGAATTCGCCATCGACTCGCAACGATTATTATGCGCCGAAAACGTAAATTTACAAAACACGCTTTCACTTTGTTACCGTCGGGCCAGCACTTTTTCTTCCCTTAAAGAATTTGAAATTTAAATGCGAAGGTGAACGCGCGCTGCCACCCGCCTGCGCTCGTACAATAATGCCACATCTTCCGCTCACACATACTCGACGTTACTACTTTCATTTAAATTTAGTAATCGTCTAAAAGTGTAGCGGAGCTGCCGTTTCTCTCTGCGAAGGTCGGGCATCTACTCTCTCCCTCTCTCTCACTTTCTCTCTTTGGGATGTATTCCGAAACATAATACATTCCGAAAATTTTTCCCATTGTCTTAAGAACGCGCGCTTTTCCACTCGACGAGGTGAAGAACCGTCTCGAGTCTTTACTTTCGCTCGTTGCTTTTCTTTATATTTTTTTTTCTTTATTCTTTTTTCTTTTTTTTTTTTTTTTTTAACTAAGAATTCATAAGAGGAAATTCACCAACCCCCTTTTGTTCGCGAAATATTCTAAATTACGCGACTTCTGTACTTACTTTCTTTTTACATCGTTTCGTGTAGTAACTGCACGAATATGCGAAGGTAGAATAAGCGAAAAAAGTTTAAAGTGCGATCGGGATAGAAAGGATAGCGCGATTCTTTTCTTTTCTTTTTACTGCTTTTACAGAGGTTACATTTTTATTTTATCTCGCTCGATGATACCGAGTTTTTCGTGACTATCTTTTTCAAAAGCTTTCTATTTCGCGAATTTTCCATCTTCTCAAGTCTTTCCTAATTTTTTGATTTCAAGGATTTTCTACTTTTAGGATTTAATATTCAGATATCAAATATTGAAACTTTTTTTAATATAATTTATACTTTTTTTTTTGGGGGGAGAGGGAGTATCGTTAATTAATTTTCAAAGCTAAATATAAATTTAACTAATAACAAACTACAAGTAATATTACTTTTTTTTAATCCAAGTCATAATGCCTAAATTACTATCATCATTTAAATTTAATTAACTATCATTCTTTAAATTTCACTCATTAACCTTGTAACTTCAAAATTAAATAACAAATATTATATAAAATTTAACATTTAATTTTAAAATTATGATTATAAATCAAGAGTATCTTTAAATATTTGAAATATTTTACAGAATCAAAGAAATATTCAACGCTATTTTATTTAAAAAAAAGGATAATTTATTCTAGATGTAAATAATTTATTTAAAAAATTGCAGCCACGTAGAAGCAATAGTTTATAATTTTTTTTTTTCATAAAATTTTATGATCAACGCAAGGACTTATACATAAATTTATACATAATATCACGACAAAACTTACCGAATGACTGCCGCTTCGCTTTCCGCTCGAGAAGCCCAAGCTACGCAAAACCGACAGATTTCGAGCGCTCGCTCTCAAGTTGCCCCATCCGTTCTTGACCTGTTGCTCCATCCAGTTATGACTGCAACAAAATATTAAATGTTCTTATTATTCATAATTCCGCTCGAATTGAAATTCTGAAAAATGCATTTTTTATTTAAGAGAAATTTAATAGGGAGCACGTAAATGCGGCAATGTTACATTTTTCAAATTTTATAAAAAAGATTTTCTAAAATTTAATAGAATGCGTAATTTAGAAACTAATAAAACCTTTTATAAATTTGTTTTAATTTTATGTAACTTTTTCGAGTAAAAAACTCCATTTTTCAGTTTAAAAAATCAATAATATGTAAACGATATTTTATGTTTAATGATACGCAAATTTAAATAAGCAGAATTCGATTATGTCAATAAAGTCACATTCAAAGATTTTTATCATTTTAATTTTATTAAGAAAAAAAAAAAAATTTAATATTAAAACTTTCTTTTTAGAGATTTATCTTGAATTGCATAAAAATTTTCAATATATCAAAGTCTTTACTTTTTAAAGTATTTTTATTTCTGGCATCCTTTGATACAAGGTTTAATTAATAAACTCTATCTTTTTTATGCGACGAAATTAATATTTTAACATCGATCACCTCGTCACCGTCATCTAATTAAGTGAAAATCAATACGCGCATCGTCAAAAGATAAAATGCTCATCGCAATATCGCTGAAAAACAGAAAAGAAATATCTAATCATCGAGATAAATCGTTAAATCTCAATGGGTGATTAATTAATTATGAATCTTTTTGCCAATTCGCAAACGAACAATGAAAACTCTTGCCGATAGAGTACTATATTATCATCTTCCTTTCTTTTAATTTTCTATAAAATGACGCAGGACGATTCCTCGCGCTCTTGCAAATACTGGCGGTCTGGGGAAATGAGGCAAAGGAGAAAGGGAAGAATCGTTCTTCGAAGAACTCTCTCTCTCTCTCTCAATCTCTCGCAGTCGAAGGCAAAAACGAGTGAGGATAATAATCGCGTGCTTCTGAGGAATTATCGATAACGAGGGAAGTTTGCCAACTGATTGACTTTTCCGTCGTCGTTGAAGCTTTAAAGGACAAATTTGCAAAGGAATTTCAAATTGAACATCGCCTGATGACGCTTATTTCAAATCGCTTTTTTCAGAATTTTAGTTTTTATTTTATTTTTCTTTTTTTTTTTTTTTTTTTTTTTTTTGTCTTCGATAAAGTTAGCGTAAATCATTTTAGAATATTTTTATTCAACGAATGATGGAATTCTAATAATTATACCATAACTTTTACGTCACAAAAGATTTTGATTGCGTACAATTCAAGTGTGAATGTATATAGGTTCCACTCAATCAATTTGAACGCTCAAAGAAAAAGAAAATTCTTTCTCAATTTCGCTCTTGAATCAATGAGTAGACTTTTGTAAGGGACAAGTTTAACCATCAAAGTTCCAAAGAAAAAGCAAATAGATCGATCTACCATGTAATCAATCTTATATTAGTTTCAGTTGTATGTATCCGAAGGTGTGCGACAACGTCCGAGTGGCTAGGTTTGTAAAAGTGTAAATGTATGTCAATAAAGAAAACGTGATTTTGGTTTATTTATAGGTTAAAGAATTAATGGCATACGCAATTTCTTTATTTATTGATTAATAGGAATCGATCGATAAAAGTAATATTTTTTCTTGACTTCTAATAATAAATTTTTTAGACTTCAAAATAAATGAAATGTTAATTAATAATGTCAAGGAAAAGAATTGAATTAAATTTAAAACACCGTGTAACTAAAAAATCAACTAAGCAAACAACAACATTTCTTGCGTCATTTCTTACAACGTTAATTTGATTGCGTAAAATTATGCTGTTAATTTTTGGAAAAAATACCACCAAGTACAACTCGATTTCGGCGCAAGTTCATGTTTGTTCGGTCATGTCGGTTCGTCCCTCGTTCGATTTGTGTTTGCTCATTAAATACGCATAAAATGAATTAGTAAACACGGATTATGTTATTTTCTTAGCTTCGCTTTTCAGTCTCTCTTTTACAGAAACCGCAATACGTTGAATTAGAGCATTATATGTAAATAGGCAATAGTTTGGTTGTAAATACATGAAATACCAAGTTACGATATCTTTAACGTACGTATTCATAACAATCATTTAAGCATGTAATTAATTTTAAAAACCATTGTATAAAATATAATAAATAGCATTTACGAATTTTATATAATCAGAGTAAATTAAAACTTAAAGACAAATTTGCTTTAAATAGGTATAAATTAACGATGAACTAATGTATTAACTTAATTGTTAAAGCCAACGCGTATGTTAATGATTTTATTATGAAATCCATTTATTACTCTACTAAACATCTCGTTTAATTAGTAGAAAATTTCCATTAAAGTTAAGTTTCATTAAAACTTTTAAGCAATTTAATAATACAATTTAGTTTTGATTTTTTAAAATTATTCGATATTAAAAAGTGAAAACTAAAAGTTCATCTGCAATAAAACAATAAAACAAAACTTGTGCTATTACTTTTTTATCTTCAAAAATAGTAAAAAAAATAATGAAATGTGAAAATAAATTATGTTTTCATTGAAGTATTCCTATCTTTCAATACGTTATAAATCCACTCAAACTCATACTTTTGTACTTTTAAAAAATACAATCACAAAAAAAAAATGTTTACAAAATAAAGAATCTGTCCTCTTTTAAATTCATTCATTTAGCGGCATTCCAAAATATTCGTAGTAATAAACGCATCGATAAACGACAAAAAGATTAAAAAAAAAAAAAAAACCCTCCATGATTCTCAGGCTACTTGGTAACACAACGCGACCGCGTGAAATTAGAACCTAGAGCATCTTTCTCCACCAAGCGGTATAATAAATAATCCCGTGCGCAAAGGGAGAAGTCAATCGAGCCGCGCGCGTACCACCGTCAAACAAATCACCTTGATGCTCCTACGGGACGACGAGGCGACTCGGTTGACGTCGTTCTTGTGCAATCTAATAAAGCGTCCATGACTAATGGTCAGCGCGTCAATCGAGAGCTGGGTTAAGTGCGTGCGTGCGTTTGTGTATGTGTGTGTGTGTGTATGGTTTCGTGTAGTTGTATATAGAGCAATTTTTTTTTTTTTTTGTTTTTGATGTTTCTTTCGAAATCGGATAAATGTGAATCGTTGAAGTGATTTAGAGCATCAGATGCGCTTTGGATTAATGGAGTAGTTATTTTTTAAACAAAAGGGTATTTTTTGCGTTAAAATTTTTTTCAATAAAGTTTAAAGGAATTTAACTTAAAATATTTTGAATAGTCAATCGTCGCTTCTATGTAATATTTATAGATAAAACAGAGGGTATGGAAAAATGCATTTTTTAATAAAAATATATAAAATTTTTATGTAAGTATAAAAATTTATCCAAAACATAAAATTTTTCTGAAAATTTTGATTACATTTTTGAGCTAAAATGTAATTTTCAAAATGGATTATTTTTTCGTCAGAATTTTCCGCAACAATTACACTTTACATTCGCTAAAAAACGAGACAAAATTCTTTTATATTTAAATCTCGAATAAGCGGTACACCCAACCAAATACACAATGCAAGAATAAAAAATATATTCGAGAAATTGTGTACATTTTGATGAAAATGAGATTGAAACGGTCGATCGTGAAACAAAATTACGAGCCTCGCAGATAATCAATGCGAACGTATCCGTGGAAGATAATGGGCCAAGTAAAAAATGAGAACAAATACGGGTATTTCGTGCTCGAAGTAACCCTCTGCATTTCTCTTTCTTCTCCTCGCTGTAATGCTCGCGTGGAAGAACTTAATCCATCGTAGCGTATACTGCCAGATAAATATCGATCGATTTACGTGCACTTAAAACGGATTTTTTCCTGGTTATGTGAAAAAAAAAAAATTATTTTTAAATAATTAAACGTAAAGGTATTTAGAAGTATGTGACTAGTGTATATATAAATTTTCACAGTTTTCTTATATTTTTCTAATGATATATACTGCTCACAAGGTTATATTTTAACAAGAATATTGTAAATCTACGTAAAATAAAAATTGAGTTCTGATATAAATATACGTACTCAAAAAATGACAAATCAATTTAAATTTTTACGTTTACTAAAATCTACTTTGTTTTGTATTTAATATAGAAATCGATATGAAAACCGTATACAACATTACTTAATATGTCTGGTTACAGCTTGACTCATTCTCCTTATTTTGAAAATAAACTAAAATTTTGTATCGAAATTTTTAGAAAACCAAGTAAAAGGTCAAAAAAATATTACATTTACATTTTTTATATAGTACTTTCGTACTAATATTGCGTTTTTTTTAGAGAAAAATTATTAATTAAAAACTGACAAAAATACAAAAATAAAATATTGCGCAACAAATAAATTACAATGGTATAATTTTAAACCAAACTATATTTCAAAGGCTTGAGTAAACGATTGAAGCCCACGTAATCTTACGCCCACGTAGACTAACAACCAAAGATTTTCTCGATCCAAAGAGTCAATTTCTTGCCAACATATTGAAGAAAAAGAAGAGGATGCGCAAGTCATAGTTTAAATAGAAAAAAAAGTGGGTGAAAAAAAGAGAAACGCGTTTTAAGTTTTGATGGATAACTTCATCAAAAGATGCAAAAGTGTGAGCAAATTTGACCTTTTATTTTTCAAAACCCACTCTCCGAATATTAAGAGCGACGCCGCAGGTGTTTGTGTTTTTACTTTTTAACGAAAATGTGAAAAAAGCTTATAGTCATACATACACATCTTTTATACCAGACAAATGTAAAAGAATAGGAAGAAAAAAGAAAGAAAACTTATATATCGAGCAACCATAGACCATTAAAAGTTAAATCGTCGTGCTTCAACCTTTGAAAGGTTACGAACCTTTAATGTGCTTCCTATTGAAATACAAATAATTTTCACAAAGGAATGAATGATTGATTGACCTGATTTTCATTCGCGATCTATGTATGTAGCATCGGTTATTTGCTCGCTGTTTTTTCCTTGTTTTATATTTCGAAAGAGAGATGCAGAGATTTATCGTTTGAAAAGATTTATGAGCGAAGCTTTACGCGGAAGTTCGAAAGTTGTTGCAGAGAAAACTTTCTTTTTCCAGTGGATTGTTCAGGTAAAAGATATACTAGTAGGTATGCGGCCAAAATTTTTTAAAAGGACTAAGATACTTAGTTTGATTCTTTTTTTTTTCAGCGAATGAGTTATTTGTAAACTATGCGAGTGAGGGAAACTTTAATAAAATTAAAAAAGTTTTATCGGTTTCATGGTATATTCCTGAAATATTACTAAAATATTGTTTTCATTAGCCGCAAAATAAGATTTCTTTTTATAATTGATATTTTAAATTTTTGGTAAAATAGACTTTAAACTAATATCTTCTTTTATTTATTTATTCTCATTAACAAATATTACCTTATTTTTTTTTTTTTTTTTTCAAATACAAGTATAAACGAATTATTTTATTTTTTAACAAGTACTACGTGCAAAGTTGGATTTCTTTGAATTTAAAATTTAAAAAGGAGTATTTGAAAAAGGAAAGATTCAACGAATGAAAGATGAAAAAGCAACATGTACAGACATTAACAAACATTTTAATCTCGCGAGAAGTTTTTCGAGCTCTCTACGCACCTTTGCCTTTTCTCACTATTCTTAGAGAATTCTGATTTCCGCTTTACGAATGGCTACCTCGGCACAAAAACTGGCTGGCTTTATCACCTCCGTTTGGATTTTTCATATTTGCCCTTTTATCTCTTTGACTTCCGTTTGTAACACATGCTCAGATTTTTTACTCAACTCATTGCTGCTAAATCTTTCTCTATTTTTTTGTTGTATCTTAGTGAACTTCAACATGGAAATATATAATATTTGTGAAAAGATAGAACACTTTTGAAAAGATATTTCTGAATTTGAAAAAAGAAACGGTGCTATGTTAATTTATATTTTTATTGATAATTTATATATTAATTTTTTAATAAAATTTACGCAATGTACAAAATGAATTTTATAATAAAAGTATGTTAAAACCATTTTTTCGATCTCTTTTTTTAATCTTGTTTTTCTTTTTCATTTTTAA
This sequence comes from Chalcis sispes, assembly GCA_949987625.1. NCBI lineage: Eukaryota > Metazoa > Arthropoda > Insecta > Hymenoptera > Chalcididae > Chalcis > Chalcis sispes. The sequence continues at coordinate 67,880,408 of OX465097.1, read as the reverse complement.
ATAAACCGAAGAATTTTTTAATTAAAAAAATGTATATTTTCTATAAAATTGTAACTTTGAAAAACAATTCTTTATCGGTAAGCTATTCTACGCTATAAAAGAGCGACAAAACAACGGTTATTTAACAGAAACACATGTAAACGCATAATTAACTTTTTTCATTAGACATTTGTATCGAATTCCGTCAATGCACGCCACACATGTGACATAATAAGCTTACGCCGAGTGCGCATTCATATAGCGTTCCGCGTGAGAGAGAAAGAGAGAAAGAGAATGCAGGACAGCATTACTCGAGCTGAATCGACAATTCGAAAGCGTCTGTTGCGTTCGAATTTCGGAGGATAAATCCAAAATGCGACCGCAGCTAATTGAAACGATGGATATTGATTGTCGCGTCGCGCCCCGGGCAACGCGAATTCGGCTCAACTGTCCGATCCTCGATCCCTGCGACTCTACTGCTCATATCGGTATCGATGAAATTATTAATCTCTCGCTCGTAAATTTTCCCTGATATACCTTACATCGTTCATGATGTCGTGACATTGTAAATCGCGTTGTTAAGATTGTTTTGCAATTAAGCGGCAAAGTGATTTATAATATTGTTTGGTATTTGAAAAAATTATTGCTAATTTAATAAATGTTTAGAAAAATATTAAAATTTTTAAAATAAAAAAAAAAAAAAAAACTTATATCTGATGATGAAGATGTATTATCAAAACAATGAATTCTTACCTTTTATTCGACTCCGCATCTTCTCTATCAATCGTGTCGTGCGTAAGAACCGGAAGACTGCTAGCCTCGCAAGGAGGCTTACTCAAGTCTGTAATTAAGAAAAGTACAAATGTTACATAGGCGTTCAATGACATTTAATAATTTATACTCTAACGTATCAACTTAAAAGATTGGAACTAATTTTTCTTTCTTTTCAGTTATTAAAAATGGGATTTAAAAAAAAAAAAAAAAACCGTTAAAATGAATAAATGTATGAGTAGGCAGTCGTTTAATCTTTCAAACGATCGATTGAAAATTGTATAATCGAGACTCATTTTTTCAGAAAAAGCACAATTTTAGTTTTCAAAATGATTTATGAGCTGTGCGAATTTACAATAAATCTATGAGTATCGAAATTATTTAAATTTTTATAAAAAAAAAAAAAAAATTGGACGAATTGTCAATTTTTATTCACCTCTGCTTAAAATAATCTCAATTGAAAATATTTTTAAATATAAAAAGAAATATAGTAAAACTTTATACATTTAATAACCATATCGCGTTAATTAATTCAACAGATTTCGCTCGTTCATCAAGATTCGCGCGTCCACAAAGAAAGATCAGCTCTAGAAAAGAATTTTAATTCAAACTATCCCGTCGCAAGGAAAAGTTCTTTTTTTTTCATCATTCGCCATTAAAGAAAATAATGAGATTGCATTTACAAGACAAATCCCTTTTGCGCCAGTAAAAAGACATAAAATTGCAGTCGCATAATCTCGGTTAAGCTCGCCCCCGCTGAAGTTTCAACAAACCTTTCTTTCTCCCTGCCTCCGTTTTTTCTTTTCTTTTCTTTTTTTTTTTTTTTTTTTTTTGTTGCCACTGCAAACTTTTTATTTTAGTTATTCTTCGTTTCGTTTTTTTTTTCATTGCGCTCGAGTGGCGGTGGTTAAAAAGATAGCTGCGTCGTGCGCAAAAAGGATAAAGGCGGAGAGAAATCGGACAGAGACGAAGGAGAAATAATAAGAGAAAAGAGAAAAGGATGCGAGATAAGCAAGAGACTGGTGGTTACGGTTCAAAGCTTGCGGAGGAAAGAAAATTCAGCCGCGGCTCTCATTACCGGCGGTGCCTCGTTAAGGAAGTCGCGTGGTATACAAGGCATTATCAAAACTTGTGTAGGTGAACAATTTTTTTTTTTGTCAATCGTGATTAGCGAAGATTACTTTGTTTTTCTTTTATTTTTTTTCAATTTTTTTTCAATTTTTTTTCAATTTTTTTTCAATTTTTTTTCAATTTTTTTTCAATTTTTTTTCAATTTTTTTTCAATTTTTTTTCTAAAGGTTTCTCGGTGTGCTTGTTTCTACGTAGAGTTTATTGTTCGATTGTAATTGTTGTTCTAATGAGAACGTATCATTGTGTATAATTCTCTAATTGAAATTTTATATTTTATATATTGTAGTTTGGTTTATACTTTCGATAATTTTTGATCCTCAATGAATGAAATATTATGCAAAGCTTACTTTGTTAAAATTTAAAAAAATTAATTTTTACAACGATTTTTATATGATGCCGAGAATTGAATAATTTTTAGCATATATTTTAAGTTAATTTACTACTATATAAATTATAAAATTATTCAAAGTTGGCAAATAAAAAAAATTAATTAAAGTGTTAATACCTATGGAAAAATCATAGTGATCACTGTATCGACCATAAGGAGCAACATGACCAGCGTTTGTTCTTCTTTTAGGTACTGTGTCCTGAAAGCACAAAAATAATCCAATTGATAATGTAGTCAAAGTAAATAAATAACGTTTAAATTTATTCTCAACAGTTATCAATATTTAAAGTAAATAACAGTGTTGTTATTATTTAGAACAAAGTTTGTTTGCATTCTCTAAGTGTTTATATTTATTTTTAGATATATACTTTTTCAATACGTTATTTGTTCAAAATTCGCTGTTTCATTCGACATATATCGTAGAATTTTAAATTTATTATAAAACAGACATTAAACATTTTTGAGCAATAATATTTTTAAGTACAATTACTATACATACAATTTTTATTGAATTTCAAAATGACTGTTACTCACATTTTAACAAAATGCCAAACATAAAATTTCGTAAAAATTAAATAAATAGTAACAGTGCCATTTTTCAAAATTAGTAGCTATTAAAATTATAGAATATTTAGAATTAAATAAAAAAATAATTCTTGAAATCCATCGAAGAATAATTTCCAAAAATGTCATCGATAAAAGTTCACCTTAAGAAAAAACCTATTCCGATCGTAACATAAATCAAAGCGGCGGCTCTTTCTACATCGATCGCACGACACATCGAAATTAAGATCTAAACGACTTGAATATTGCATGACGCAACGCATTTCTACCGACGGTTTGCACTCCGTGCATCGGAAAATGAGCGAATTTTTTACTATTTCCTTTTTTTACGATTAGAGACAAACGCGCGTTTATACGGCGTAACCGGGTTATGGAAATACGCGTTTATATAATGCACGAGCTTATCACAAAAGATGCGCTCGTCCATCCAAATAGTTATGGGAAAACTCTCGTCTCGACGCGATTCGCGTTCTCCTCCCCTCTAACTCCGTTCTTGCCTAAGCGCTGGTAAAACGAAGGGATGAGATATGTGAGAAAGGTCGCGATTTATGATGTTACACGGATTGAGATCATTTTAAGTCAATAAGTTTTGAATAAACTACGAAATGGCTAATTTTTTGTTGCAATTTTGATCTTGCTGCCCGAAATTTATATTACTAGTCCAGATTTTTTCTAGAATATTTGATTTATTATTTGATTCAGATTTTATTCATAAAGTGTTCAAAAAGATAACTACTATATTATATTTATAAACTTTTAAATTATAAATTACTATATTTAAAAACGCAAATTATATAATGTAATAGTCAAGATTGAATTTCTGATTTAAATTATAAATTTAATTATTTTCTAATTATAAAGCAGTTTCTTAACGTAAAACCTTTTTATTCTAAATTTTTTTCTAAATTTTTGATCTAAAAAAATTTAATTTACTTTTTTACGCGATATTGATTCAAAAATAATGAATTTTCACTGTAAAGTAAAAAACGTAAACGTAATTGATATTTTAGCAAAAATGTTATATTATTATGTTAAAGTGAATAGGGGAAGTACAGTAACTAACATTTTCTTACGTGCAAGTAAAAAGTATTGATTAAATAATGTACGATGTCTACAGTTTCATCACTTAATTTTATAAGTTATAGTGAAGACCTAATGTAGAAACAAAATATTTTATAATTTTTGAAGCTCATCTTTTGAGCGTTGAATTTTATTTTGTAATATCGATGTAACAATACATATCATTAGAAACAAATGTTAACGCGATTCATTCTACTCATTTGTGCGACAAAACGACCTAATTTTTATTCCTCGATCCACCATTAAAAGCCACTACTCTAACAAAGCAATAACCCAGGCCGACAGGTATCGTGCGACAAGTAAGCCCGACGAGAGAAACCCAGCCGAATATCGAAGGAGACTCGCGCTTTCGCGTGTGTAACTCCGGGGCGCGTGTAAATGCAAATGGCGGACTCGCTTAACAACTAGGCAGATCGAAGTTCCATTTATGGGTGGTGTGTCCCTTGCATTAAACGGAGCTCTTAACGCTCGGGCAGCTGCGCGCTTCGGAGGTACAGCATAAAACCGAGCCCGGTGGGAAATGATTATACTCGTTGTTACCGCGACATTCTCAGCCTCGTTAAGGAATTATACTTCCCCGTGTACTTTCACTTTGGGCGGATTTCGTCTAATGTAAATTGTCTTGGGTTACGGCTTGAATTTGTAAAACGAATCGACTCGCAGTTACTAAGTGCTTTGTCGAACAGAGGAGATGCTTACTTTCTGTGAGATTCTTGATTGAAAAGTATAAAATAAAATTCAAATTTTTTCAAACGTATATAAAAATTACTACTTTTATGAAAAAATATAACATTTGAAAATTTTGTGACAAAGTTCAACTTGTAATTTAAAAAGAATAAATTTTTTGCAAAATATTCCACTAATTTAAAATATAAAGGATAAAAAATAAAAGCTTTGTTTGAAAATTTCCTTGTATCCCTTTGTTACATATTCAACTATCAAAGTAGTGCATCACTATATGCTAATCGAACAAGAACACAATATTTGGTTCGATTTACGGTACATAAGAGACGAGCTTTGATGATATAGTGCGAAATCGTACATAAATGAATACATTGCAGATCCTGAATCGTATAAGAGGATATAATTAATTTCACTTTGCTCTAGGGGCTTATCTATTTACGGTTACAACTGGAGCCATTTTTAATATTGCTTATATTGCTTTACAGCGTCGATAAATTCTACTATGAACAAATTTTAAAGTAAAGTAATCCATAAAGATAAATCTGTTTGATAATAAATTTTTTTTATTCCATGACATCTTGTAATGCGTTTACAATTAAATTTTTTATTCTTCAATTGAACTGATAACGTCCAAAATTACATTCGATCATCATCAATTAGAGCTTTTCTAGCTAAAACGCCCATAAAAAAGTCGAGCGTCGGGTTAAACAATTAAGCCAAGAAAAATGAATCTGCTTGAAAATATTTTTACTTAAAAATAATTTCCTAAGCCATCGCAATGTTTTATAATTTTAAAAATAATGAATCATTGCATGCTTTGTAAAAATACATAAAATTCACGCGGAGAAAATGTACGCGTGCGATCACAGGATGACGGGATAACGTTCACCTACGCTGCAATAATTTACTGCGTGAGATATGTATGAAATTGAAAAGTTTTTGTAAAGCGGATACTTTTTATTTTTTATCGTGTATTTGTTTGCTTTTTTTGCAAGTCGTTTAAATCAGGTGATTATCATTCAGGGCTAAATGTAAATTTTTTTTGTATTTTAATACAGTGAAATTTTCATCGTAAATATAACGCAGCGTTTCAATTGTTGAAAAAAAATTTTTTTTAAATACGAACAAACATTAAATGAAATTTTTTTAATCATTTTCATAATTTCATATAACGACATATAAATTGAATAAAAACATTTTTATTATCAGTACGAGAAAATGTGTTTTTTTAATAAAAAATTATAATAATTATGAAAAAACATTCAACTTTTGTAAATATGCAATGCGCATAATGAAAACTAGGTCAATCAGTCCTTTTGCAGTCTATATTTTAAAATTTACACTCTATCTATTATTTACTTACAATCTAAATTCATGAAGTATCGATAATAAGTAATCCACTTTATAAACTAAAAAGAAATCTAATAACCAAGAATAAATCGATTCGCACAGAGCGATAATAAAAGAGGAATCGACGTCTTTGCCCCCTTATATACGGGCACCAAAAAGAAGAGCTCTTCGAATTACCGTATTCGTGAAAATGAACGATCAATGTAAATACTCGCTCTCTGTCGCTTTCTCTCGTAAATCCCGAAAAGCGCGAGCGTTCCGCAATTAGCCGCGCGAAAGGAAAAACCGCGCGCGCACACGCGCGCCCCTTGTGTTACAAATAATGCAAAAGGAATCCTTGGATTTTCTGCGGGATTTTCTTTTTGTTTTTTTTTTTGTTTTTATTTTCTTTTCTTTTCCTTTTTTTTCGCGGTTGAGTTAATCGATGTCCGCTCCACGCGATAAAGAGAAATTCGATATCGACGATAATTTTACCTTTTTACCGGTCGCACAACGTCGTATACGGAATAAAATTTTATCTCGGTGATGCGAAACTCTAGGTATTTGCGCAACTAAAATTCAATTCGAAATGAATGATTGATGAGGAATGTGTAATGTATTTTATGTTCATTCCGTTATCGAATGTGGATAAATTCCAAATATGTCAAAGCTCATCTTTTTATTCGAAATAACGTTTATACGACAGTTTAACGATTGAAAATGCATTTCGTTTAATGCGCCCGTAGTAAATTTTCGATGATTAATCATTTATTTTGCCGATATAATAATATAATCTGTAGAAGGTTTCGAATAAAATCAAGTTTTTAAAATTGTAAATTTTGTTCAACGTCACTCAGTATCAAAATTTCAATTTAAAATTAAAATTAGTTTAAAATGTATGTTGCTGTCTAAAAAAAAGAAAAAAAAAAAAAAAAAACTTTAATCCAAATTAAATGACTATTTGCAAAAACGAAAAAAAAAAGCTAAAAAGCAAATAAATTTCCAGCTCCACTTTGCCAAATCAAAACGCGTACACGTTCCCGTACAGTTAGTCGAGCAAGCCATTTCAGTCGAATTAATCCGACTACCTTTAAATAAAAAACTGTAAAAACGAATTCGAAAATAATTATTGGACTGAATACGCCGCTTTTCCAAAAATTCCGTAAACCGTACACACTGGCTTTTTCATATTACGTATTCCAAAAAGGGGCAACCCGAGCTTACAAACGAAAACTAAAATAATAATAATAATAAAAAAAAAAAAAAAAAAAAAAAAAAAAAAAAATAACCGGAAAGGGTGAGGTTACAGTCTAAAGCAAACTCGGTCGTGAAATTTTAAGGAGCGCCTCTTTTCGTCCAAGCGAGAAAATGAGAGTGGCTTATAAAAAAATCTAGCGCGCGAAGGAAACCCCCGAATCTAAGAAAGACGGCAATTCGGAGAATTTCATTGCTTCATCTGTGCGACGACAGCTGTAATCTACAGATTGGTGGATACAGCGGAAGAAAAATTACTTTCTTATGGTGTGTACAAGTAAACCAACAAGTATTGAAAAATCTCTTATTTTTTATGATTACAGTAAGCTTTTCCTTCGGATTTTTTCCATTTTTACAGCTTAAAGATTTCAAACAAAATGTTTTGTTGCGTCGTTCTGTACAGAAATTTTTCGGTGAAATATATTGAAAAAGAAAAAATAATAATGTACTGCGAATAAAACGTGTGCAGTGCATTGTACGTTGAAAAAAAAAGAAAAAAAAAAAGAAATATGAAACTTTAAAAAGAATTATTTATTTTATTTTATTTTATTTTATTTATAAAAAAAAGTTTGTTCAAAAGTATATTTTAAAAATTAAATATTATTTTGTCCCACTGTAGTAATATCATCCGGTACATTAATTTCTCTCAGAGTAACTCTCGTCCGTATGAAATATTAAAACTTAACAGTCGCGTTCAAGAAACTCGCGTCGGTCGATACACCCGGTGTTCGTAAAACGTACACCGACGCAAAGGAATTATCCTTCGTGCGTGCGCTATCTCTCGTCCGTTGATTTTCTGCAACGAACGAGTGCGTGAATAACTTTGAAGTACGAAGTTGGTGCTTCCGGAGAACAACCGGCATAACTTACGTAGCGAGTAAACGAATATATGTATACATATTCATATATAATATGTACGTATACATCTACGGATATAGAGGAAACCGATAGGGATAGAGAGAGAGAGAGAAAGAGAGAGTGGGCTTCGATTTCTCGCGGCTAGGAAGGTCGCTCGCGTAGATGGAAATTGCGCAGCCGAAATTTCAATATAACCGAGAGATACTAGCGCTGTCTCGCGCGCGTTCACTCCGGATGATATTCCGATGTGTATAGGCTGGAACGCGTGCAGTGGTTGTAAAGCAGACGTCGCTTTAAGCGCGTCTCGCGCCCCATTGTTTTAACCTCCGGGTTTCCTCTCGGGTGGCTTTAACTCGAAATCGTCTGCTCGGATGCTGAGATGTGTGTGTGTGTGTGTGTGTGTGTAACATAGTTTAACATAGTTGCGTAGTTGATTGTCTTTAATATGCAATATGTATACACAAGGATTGACCTTGTGCTACCCAAGAAATTTTCATTCCGAAGATAAAGTATTCATGTCTTTACATCGCTGAATTTTCTTTGGTGAATTTGCTATAAAAATAATTGAGCGTACTTTAAAAGATTTATATGCAGAACTCGGCTCCGTTTATCATTTCAATTAGATTATTCTACCTTTGCATTTATATTTGAAAGAGATATTTCGACATTTTTTGTATGAACGATCTCAAAAGGAAACACACGACTATAAGATTTATGAGAAGTAAAAAAAATGTCTATATTTTCTAATTAATTTTTTAACATTATTTATGATTATTTTGTATGTCAAAATTCAATGACATTTTAAGAATAGAATTAATGATTTTGAAAGTAAAAAGGGAGAAACAAGGATAAACAGAAACTTTTTTAGACTAGAATTTCACGAAATTTTAATATTTAAAAAATTTTAAAACGTCATATATACTTCAATAACTCGCATATTTGAAAAAGTACAGCAGTGCATTAATGATAAGTAAGGTCTGTCTATAAAAATTGCAATTTATGACCAAAATTTTATTCAGCGCACTTCATAAATCTTGTTATTTTCAGATTTTAATCTCTAATTCTTTATAGATATGAGATCAAAAAAATCGAAAAAATTGTCACACTTATACTCTAAAAGTAATAACACTTTGAATGCGTGAAAGCTAGAAACTGTCTAATATTCAAATTATTTAATTTGTTTTTATAAAAAAGATTATATTTTCACGTAAATATTCAATACTATTCTATCGATTTTGGCATAAAATATTTTTACCGATTTACTTTCAACAACGTGTTTACAGCGGTATAAAAAAAGCTTTCATTAATTATATTCCGATAAACCATTTTTAATACAAGATGCAAAGTCGATAAATTTCAAATTATTATAAAATATTCTACCGACACCTCGACATGACAAAGTGCACTTCCTTTTTCACCAAAACAAAATTAATATTTTCAACGCCTTTGGCCTTTTAAAAAAGAAATAAATTTTCAAATTTACACGACGTATACTTTGCTCGCCGTAGCAACGCCATCAATCCAAACATTAATGTCGCGAGCTTCCGAAGATGCGATTTTTATGCTGCATCCCAAGCGACACGCATCCTAATAAATAGCCGCGCCATCATTAAAAATCCGCTATGTAGCGTTTTTATATTCTCGTATCTATAATACTCGCGCTTCGGAGTGAGTCGCTGTCGTAATACAACGCCTTGCAGTTTTTCACCTTCTTTCTTAATTTTTGCCAACGTTGTAATTTACTTTTTTTTTTTATGTGTTTTTAGGTATACTTTACTCTTATCAAATCCTTACTTTTCTCTACTTCTCGCTTCTACTTTGCTCGTGCAAAAAAAAAAAGCAAACTTGAGATTCGAGTAAATTCTTTTTAAAAAAGCAGACAAATAAAGCCTGCTGCAGATATTTTTTCGTCGCGATATCTTGTCGTTTACAATAAAGAATTCTTTTAAGAACCAATTGTTTGTGTTTGTGTAACATTTCAAGATGTTTGAAATTTTTTTTTCACCGGGGATTAGAGTTTTTGACAAATTGTATAATTATCATTAGCTACGTTGCAACAAATGTCCTAAACCTGTTTAAGAGATGCAAACAACAACTTTTATTTTTTTTTATTTTTATAGCCGCTTTCAAAATATTTTATCAATCCCATCATGATTACATACACGATAAAAATAAAATTTTTACAATAATAAATGTACCCGCATATGCGTATTGCATCGCGTAAAATATTTACATCAATTAAAGCTTTTTGTTTTGAACGGTTATTCAAAATACTCGCGAGACCCGAACAAATAATACCGCCGATAAATTTGTGCCGGTCTGCGCAACTATATACGATGCACGTGAAACGTTAGAACGTCACGTATGCGCATCTGTCATCGAACAAATTCGGCGCTCAAAAAAAAAAAAAAAAAAAAAAAAAAAAAAAAAAAAAAAATTTCTGAAATAAAAATCATTACGAAAAGAGGGAAAAATAGACTCGCTGTCGTCGTCATAAAGGGATAAAATTTATTGCGAAATTTTGAAAATCACGGCGTGACGCACGTATAGGGAACATTTATTATATATTGATCTTGTGTATCGGGCTTACGTTATTCATTCCAAATGCAAAAAGGGCAAAGATTCATTAATCGTGGAAGAAGCATGTGCTTGCAAAAAATATCGCCATGAATGTTTTATCGAAAATTGATGAACAAATAATCACAATAGATAACTGTCTCTTTTCAACCCCAGAAATATTAACAAAAAATTATATATTTAACAATGATAATTAGATTACGCAAGAAAGTTATTGCTTAAAGAAGACCAGAAAAAGGATAGACAAGTATAAATAAATATTTTTTGCATATAATACTTATATTCTATTAATTTACCTTAAAGATTATAAAATAATATTATATTAACATTTTTTTAACAATACTTTTATGCACATTTGTAAAAAAAACTTCAAATAAACTATAATAATGAAAATCACATCAGCCCAACAATATCAACAGCGAAAGTCGCCATACGGGTGTTAGTTTGAGTTTGACCGCACCGTAGCTGACCATTGCAACTAAATCTGTCTTGATTTGTGGACATGTAATCATTAAGTTTCTATTAACATGATGGCACGCTATCAAACCGACGCCGAACTCAGCAATTTCAAGCATTTACTATCACTTTAGCATTCGCGCTTAATTTGCTCAATTTCATCGAGATTAATTTATCGTTATAAATTTTACTCAAGCTGAAATTAATCATTTGAGTAAAGTAAGACAAACTCATGAAAAAACAAAAAAAAAAAAAGAAAAAAAAAAAAAACGGTACGATAATATTTCATAATAAATGGAAGAAAAATTATCATGCATGAATAATATAAGAACGGTTAAACTAGATTGCATATAAACTCTCGTAGGTCGCAAAAAAAAAAAAAAAAAAAAAAAAAGAAGAATAAAAAAAGTCTGCGTATCAACGAAATAATTAATATAATACGTAAGACTCGAGCGCGCAGTATTTTTAAAAATGCAGAAGCGCCGGAAGGTTGGCACGTCCGCTGATACCGAGGAGCGCATTAAGAGATTATTGTGCGATTATTCTAGTGACTTACTTTCCTCCCTCGTGCCGCTCGTCTTTTCTTTATTCTCTGTATCCTCTATTCACCGGCAGTCCGGTATCCTGCGAGATTTGCAGCGCGCCTCGGACGCGGGGATTAAAACGTATAACTGTTCTCGCCGAGATTGTTGGCGTATATACGTGAGAGAATCGTTGCTGAACGTAAAAGAAAACTTTAGTATATATCGCGCGGGTCGAGAAAATGAAGAAACTCGACTTACTCCGAGAAAGCTCTTTTTATTATCCGAGTATTAACTAAAGGTTATTAAGTCATTTTATTATATAAACGCGTTTAACGCATGCGCTCACATTTACATTCGACGACTGTGGCGATAAATAAAACAAAAGAAAAAAAAATGTATATACTTGCGAACGTGTGAGTATGTAAACGCGTGCCTCTATATACGTTCAACACAATGAGCATTTTACACAGACATTGAAACGTGTGGCAAACGAAGCGAAAGAAAAGCGTCGACCTAGAAATGAAGCGAGGAAAAATCCGATCTCCGCGATATGAAGTGCTTTCTCTTCCTCTCTCTCTCTCTCTCTCTCTCTCTCTCTACTTTTCTGTGTTTTTCTCCCCTTCCAATTCAATGTTTGGTAGCGGTAGCAGCAGTTTCATGGAATTGCTCGAAATAAAAGGATTTCGCTGTAGTCCGAGGACTACTTAGCGAGCCGCAACGCAGCTTTCGTTTCCCGCGGAGCGTTGATAGGTTATATATATATATATACATATATATACACGGAAGAAAAGATGAGATTTTCCGTAACCGCGAAAAGCCCAGGTAACGGTCGGCGTAACGTCGATTGCCGAGTGGCGAGGTACGCGCGACAAAGCGACCTTTTTCGATCCGCGGACGCGAGTGTCGCATTGCCGTTACTACGCGAGACGCGAGTTATTGTTGAATGTGAGATGTTTGGCGTTGTTGTAGTTTTATGCATTGTATCGCGTATTATTTTGTTTTATTTTGCTCTACGGAAAAGGAGTCGCTGCAAAATGTTTTGTACAATCAACGACGATTCGTTTATTGGAATAAAGCCAGTATTGAAAAAAATATTGATTTAGTATGAAAAAAGCAACTAGTTTTAATTTTAGTTATTATCTTGTAATTTAACTTATAAAGAAGTTTCAATTAGATTAAGGTAAATTAATAATGATTGATATGAAAGCTTCTTCGTACTCGATAACGTATCAACTTTTTGTTATCGAGCTAATTTTTGCTATCAACTAAAAATATTAATTTATTATCACAGTAACACGTTTCATAATTATTTTGATCCATTAATCATAAGAGATAAAAATCAAATTAGTTAAAGTTAATTTTAAATAAGATTAGATTAATGTAGCTTTTAATTGATAAAATCATAATGTATCGATTAAATGCGATTTAAGTAAATGATTAAAATAACGAAAAATGTCTTTCAAATAAATATTACGATTTTTAAATTGCTCGAAGAAGAAAAGTTATTACGCAATCACTTTTTCAATTTATCTTACAGTTTATCGTTAAACTCTTGGTACCACGAAAATTGCAATCTTCATCAAGTCCGAGAGATTTCGAATCGGATGTAACTTCGTTCGGCGTAAGGAGAAATTATGCCGCTAAAAAAGTTCACAAACCGACGACTGGTTTTCCTCGGCCGATGAAATGTATTACATTTATGGGGCGTATTTTGACGTAAGCCCAGGGAAAGGAAAGCGAGTAAAATAAACCCGACAGAATAAGATTTCAATTTTCCGAGCTAAATTTAGAACTTTTTAAAATTTTATTGGAATATCTTCTTGTGTTTTTAATGTTTCCTTTAATTGAACATTTGTATTGTAAACAATAATACGCTATTTTATTTTAAATAAAATCATCGTTTGTATTTTTTGTTAATTTATTCAATTTGCACCAACGAAACTAATAAATAATTTTATGTTTGCCTTATTAAAAACGTTTTCTAATTAAAATAAAATAAGTTCCATTTCAATTAGTACTATTTTATACTCTAGAACTCAAGATCTTTGTTTCCATCGGTATGCCATAAAATCATAAAATATATTATAAACTAATCTAAAATAATGTACATTTTAAAGTCAAAATCAATGGAAAATAATTTACAGTAGAGCTACCTAGAAATTCACATATAGCTAGCTGATATAAAAACGCGACTCACGCGTCGTAAATTTCGCAATTTTACAAAACCCTCGTTCCCCTCCAGACTTTTATGCTTGGATCTTTTCACGTTTTACGCTACCTTTTCCATCTGCTTCTCCCACTCTCTCTCTCTCTCTCTCTCTCTCATTATATCATTTTCTACCGTCTGTAAATACAGAATCTCCCGAACTTACTTTTTGTTCTATATAAATTCCCTTATAAAAAGCTTTCTCAAAGCTGTTCATTTTATAGAAAAGAAAAAAGAGAAACTCTTTCGAACGCGACTTTTATTTGTTGCACTACTGAGAAACGGGAATAAGGGACTCTCTTAAGATGGAAGTTTAATTGTCTGTGGTTAGTAATACCGAATGTCTTGGATCTTAAAAATGGTAGTTATTTTAAAGACACTTCGCGATCCGCTACGCGGCACTTTTAATTTCGATCCAAGCGACGCTTTATTTTTAATTAATTCTACGTGAAATAAAATGTGATATCAACGAAGTAATAATACTATAATTTTTATTGCGTTTGATAATAATTATTTCATTAAGAAACTGTCGATTCGATAAAACCAAATATTAATAAAAATTAATTTTCAAAATTTATTTCGCTTTTATTGCAAGTAAATTGTTCTAAGAAGTATTACGTTTTATATTTTTAATATTTTTATTTTCAATAAACTTGTTGTAGTATTTTTAAAAATTAATTAAATTTATATTTATTCATTGAAAACGTTAAAAATATTTAATTTTTTACAGTTATTTATTTAAAAAAATAATCGAAATTCTTCTTTATTTAATTAACTTATAATCCATTTTAGATCAAACAAATAGTATAATAGAATTAAATAACGATTTTCATAATAAAATTTTACACACCGTTAGAATGTAAAGCGAAAAATTTTTCTTATATTTATTTAAGCAGAGCATAAATGCAAAATAACCGTACAAAAGAATTTTTTTATGCGAAAGCTTTTAATCGACATTTAGCTCCACGTTTGCACAGCTTTCGTTCATCAAGGCCAAAGTGTACTCATTATGTGCTTTAAATTATAGCGGCTCGTTTGTTTTAAATGAGGGAAAAATACTCGTTCCCGTCGAAATACTAAAGCATACGATGCTATTTCATAGCTTTATACCGATGATACGACGATTGGACTTTTGTTAAACTTTTCTTCATTTTATGTAAATTCCGTGCTGTTTACTTCCCAAAATTTTTTTTCTTTATTCCATTCTTCTCTCGCTATACTTTTCATTCCATTAAAAACTCTAAATAGAATTTTCAACAAAAGTTTCAGAGGATTAAATGCTAGATAAAATCCGGCATATTCTCGATGTTAAATAGCTGAACTTCTTTTTAAATGTTGTTAAAAATTTGTGGCTAAAAATAATGCAAAAAATGTCCAAAAAAGTATGATTGCTTATAATTTATCTTGTATATTTCAGATGAATAAATTAAATTTATTTCGAAATAATTCAAGCACAATTTTAAAATAGGTAAAATCAAAATTTCGCAGATTGAAAAAAATTAAGTCAATGAAAATAACCAACAAGCCGATAACTTTTTATTTCATGAACTCGACACACTTTCCTGTTCTTTAAAGCTTCGCTTCCTACATAATCAAATAAATTCACGAGGATGTTGCAAGATGCCAAGGGTAAGCACAGCATAAGCGGTTATCAATGTTTGTTTCTCATTGCCGAACGGTATTATTTGACCGCCACATACTTGAGGATTTAATAACCATAATGCTATTAAGCTTGATTTACAACTAAGCACATATCGTTAATTACCATTGGCATGTTGTGCAGTTATTGAATCTCTGTTCAATAATAACAACACGCTGAAGTAACAAAATACGCTTAATGCGCGACCTAAAGATTTACGAGACGCAATTTGTGATTCGTTCTTATTGTTTTTGAATAATTAAGATTATTCGACTCGATTTTTGTGTATGTTTTCTTGATGTTAAGTGATTTTCATCGTCGTATAATGTAAAAAGAATTAACCAAACAAATTACAAAAAATCAATGTCAATTTTCAATCAAGATATTTTCATTTTTGAGTTATTCGATTTTAAAAATTTTGATTTTTTATCTCATATTTATAATAAAATTTTATCAACGATTTTTAAAAATAAATTTTGCTCAATATTTAACATTTAACTGGTCATTTGTACCGTGAAATATATTTGACAAAAACGTTTTTGCCATCGGCTCGCTATCGTCATTTCGTATCGAGCAATTTCCGTGTAAGCTCGAGGCAACGAAAGAATTCTCTTAAAGGAAGTAAGAAAAATCGATATTTAATTAACGCACTCTCGCGCGATTATACCCGCGCGTTAAATTCGCTCTCGCGCCCCCGTGTCGTAAGTAATTCGATCTTCGCGCGCGCGTATGACTGCCGACTATCGTTTTAGGGATCTAAGTACGAAAATTTCTCACGTAGATTATAATGCGTAGATATATATATATATATATATATATATATATATATATATATATATATATATATATAGCTTTCGAGGAGGGAAAAGACGTAAATAACAAAAGCGGCGCATATCAGCGCTGACATCGCTTTATACCTGCCGTATACGCCAGTTTCGATTTTTAAGGCTAATAATGTCCTCGCTTAACGTAATAACTATCGCTCAATCCGAGAAAAAGGGGAAGGAGATTAAGTGCGCGCCTCTCCGAGGATTATGGAGTTTTAAATACGGGAGAAAAGCGAGTTTCGTCGATAGGGCGAACCGATCGATATTTTTAATGATGTGTATAGCGTACGCGCGACTTTTTGGAAAGGTTGTTATTGGCGAATTATGCGTTATTAGCGACGTAATTTTAAAATTCGGACGTCGTCCTATAGAAATTTTAATTAAATCGTCCGTTTGACGAAATAGCCGCCGTTATAATTTAAATTAAACGAATTATCGACGATGACTGAAAATTTAAGTTTTTTGAAATAGCTCTTGTATGCAAACTCATGTTTCTGAGTAATCACGTGTATAAGAAAAAGAATTATCGAGCATCTTATCAATATTCATAAGAACTTAATCATAAAAATTAAAAAAATTTACATTAAAATTAAAATGCATATTTACGTGTATATTATTAACGCGATAGCGCTACTTCTAACTTTACGAGCAACTAGTATTAACTAATTCATATGGCATGCAGGAAAATAGATAAAGCGGAATTTCGAATTTATTATTGAGATGAATGTATAAGGATGCATTTACATATGCATTAGAATGGACAGTTGTATGTAAAATTCAATTAGTACAAAAATAAAATATAGTTATACATCGAGATATCCGTATCGTATTTTACAATGGTAAAACTAATTTGCAACTCTTGTTTTCTCTAAGTAAAGTATTTTTAATATCAAGAATGCTTTTTATTTATTACGTTAATATTTACAATTTATACATAAACATCAATAATACTGCGATGAAAAATCTTTTATATTCGGACTACTATGATATAGTAGTCTGATATTTTACTGATCTATAAAATATCGAGATTCATAAAATAGAAAACTTTTGTGAATTCATACAAATATTGTGCATTTTAGAAATAAAAAAATATGTTTAGCGAGAAAAAGCTCTCATCGAATTTTTAAAACTTTTTACTTTTCACAAAAAAATAAAAAATAAAAAATAAATAAAAAAATAAAAAAATCGAGGGAAGAGATAAAATATAATAACGAAGCCGCTAGAGGATCCGAAAAACTGTGCAAACAATCGATAAGTTATTGAAAAAAGGACGAGAGGTAGGAAAACATTGGTTGCCGGAAGGAAAATTCCCTCGCGGAAGGGAAAACGAGAGGGAAGTGGATAAAACCATCTCAAGCGGCCAAAGCTCAATTTCGTCGACTAGACATATCGAGTTATCGTCGATCGAAGAAATCCAATGCAACGGGAATTTCAATCGAGCGACGCGTGCTTCTTGTAAGGTTTGGCATGTAAGACGATTTGTTTTCATTTTTCTTTTTTTTACTTTTGTTTCGTTGATCGATTCGTGAGGAAATTTTAATAAGGATTATTCGAACACTACTTACTCGGAATACTTCACTCGCCGAAATTAAAATCGTAATAAAAAAGATATACGCCTTAAATTTATTGGTTTAAATTGATATTGGTTTAAAAAGAATAAAAAATAATGTGTTGGAATTGAAAAAATTAATTTTATTTATTCGGGCGAATGTGAGTATTTTTTATAAATATTATTAATAAAGCTGAATAAATTTTAATCTAGGTTAAAACTGCAATTAATATTTTAAAAAATTTATTTTGTTGTGAATTAGCTATTATTCATTTAAATGTATCATATCTATCTGATTTATGCGTTACACGCATGCACAATTGAGTCAGTTGTAATGAAGTAATGGATAACTTGACCTAAATTGATAATTAAAGTTTATAAATGAAATGTTGCATGAAGTTTCGTACCGTCAAAAATTAAAACTCGCGCATTTATTTGTAGTTGCAGATTAAGAGCAAAGGCATTATTATTGTAATTCCTTTATTTAATTTTATTTTGTTTAATTTGAAAAAAAAAAACAATTGTATGATTTTATTACCGCTTTTTCGCTTAGTGTCAGAATCTTAAAGAAAATATAAAATTTCATTTATTTCTACTTGAGAGTTTTTAAAATAATACTTACAAAATTAAATTAAAAAACTTTGAAGGGGTTAAAAATAATTATAAGTCCAACAATTCTTTCTTTCAAAATTACTTCCACAAATATAACCATGCAATGCGGAAAAGTTTGTTATAAAACTCTTTATTAAATTTATATCAAAAGTGTAAATATGTTTTTTTGATATCTTTTATGAAAAATTTATTTCAATTTTTCTTTTTTCGATGATTTATTTGTGAATTTTAATAAAATAATCGAGAACGTTTTGGATAAAAGAAGAACAGTAATGACACTAATGCGTTACTTCTGTTAAATAAATTTATACACTATAACAAATACTAAAATAATTTTATACATCTTTAATTATATTTTTCATATATTATCTATAAAGTTTTCAAAAATTCAACGTATAACAACGTATACAAAAATATGATTCTTCAAAACCATATTTCATAAAAGTATAAAAGAGCTGAAAGAAAAAGAAAACATCTTTTACTTCGCCGGCGCCCAAAAAGCGACCCAAGCTAAGGAGAAGAGAAACAAGATAGGGGGAAAAATAAAAAGCATCTCTTACAGGACAGTCCTCCATAAAGCTCTGCGTCCTAGAGACGCTTTTTCCCTCGTGATAAATCTGCTCCTCGGAGGCGGCAAAACCGCAGGCGGCATTTGGCTTGCCCTCCTCCGCGTCGTTCTCAGCCAGTGAACTGAGACTGTTGTACCACTGGGCGGATCTCGTCCTGAAGGCTTTCAAACCGCTGTGTTGATGCGGCTGCTGTTTCTGCTGGTGCTGGTGCTGGTGCTGTTGTTGCTGCTTGTGCTTGTGCTGCTGCGGTGTATCGCTGGTGTAACTCGGTGGTCGGTCGTCGAGACCCTTGCCGAAGCTCATACTCCGTCGGATCGGCTGGAGGCCGCGATTGATGACCGCCGGTAAGTCTGCGCTCCCTCTTAACAGCGCCCCGAACTTGCGCCGAAGCGATGGCTTGCGGTCGAGCTTTGACGCTCCCGGCGCACTCGCCGTTGATGCTTTTCGATTGTCCTCTTCTCGCTGATGCTTCGGATCATCCTCCGACTTCGATTGCGGCTTTTGATGCTTAGCTGCGAAAGGTTGCGGTTAAATGAGTTGCCCTTTTGATTTTGCAAAACTTTTTTTAATTTTTTTTTATTTTTTAAACTTTGCACTTTCTCCTTTATTTATTTATTTAATTTTTTTTTTTTTTTTTTTTAATAGGAAGATAAAAAGAGAGTAAGAGAGGAAAATCGTTTGTTTTGCAGTTAATTAAATTTAACTAATAATTTTCGAAGGATAATAATAAATTTTATTTTAAAAAAAAATTTTAATTTAATGAGTAGCTATCGATATGAATCAATTGGTAAACTATGTATGTTAAAGGCGGTATTTTTTATGACTCACACGATATACTAGAAAGACTATAAAATAGAAGCAGTAATACTAAAAAGTTAATCGCTACCGAAAATTTTTTAAATTTATTTTACTTTATCGATTAATACTTGATGCTCTAAATTAAATATTATTTCAGTTTTTAATTGTTTGTAAATGATTTTCAATTACATGTATGTCCATCCTGAATTCAATTATATGCAAATAAAATTAACATTGTTAATCAACAATTTAAAATCATTCCACGTTAACTACCCTCTATTAAAAAAAAAAAAAAAACAAATTATAAACCTAATTACACACCTTACATTTTACACTTCATTCGTCTCGGTTGTTTAGTTCCTTTAGTACACGCTAGTTTAAAACGACAGTAACAAAGCACTGAGTCGCAGAATGATTGACTGCTGGCTTACATGACTCACGTATAAACTCTCTGGAAGTCTTACAACCGGGAAAGGGTTGCACCTTCGTGAACAATTTTTCAAAGCTCAGATATTGTATAATGCTTTACGAAAAAAAATTTTTTTTTCTTCCTTTTTTTTACGTTGTTGCGTTGTTTCTTTGATAAAGAATAAATAATATTTTAACGTTTTCATTTGTAGTTTATCAAATTTTCTCAGTTTTAAATTTACTTCACAGATATTGCGATAATTAATCTTAAATTAAAATTAACATGTTCGTTGCCGTTGAATATTTACGTCTCATTTTTATTGAATCTATTTAAATAATAATTAACTAAATAACTAAATATACAACTTTTACTAAATAAAATATTCAAAGATAAAAATAAAAACATTATAAGACACTTTTAAAATATATTTCAAAGTAATCGCGTTCTTTCTTAAAACAAACAAGAAAAACTTAGCAACCTATACCAGTAATAACCACTTCGAGTATATTGCTTCTCAGTTGATGTAATAGGACAATAAAAATGATGATTGGGAAGAAAAAAGTATACAAGCGATATATATAATCTGGAAAGATGACAGTCTCTACATTCCCAATGCTATAAGTGATTTTTCCTTCCCTTTCACTCTTTTTTTTTTTTTTTAAGTCTCTTTCAGATTTATTTCAGACATTTAGAATGATAAATAAAAAAATTGTGTCACTTAAAATATACATAGAAAGTTACATTCAAATTTATTTATTTTTTAGAATAAATAAAACGAAATTTACAACTAACATTTAAATCATTTTTTTGAGAATGTTTATTTTCATCTTTTATATTATTTTTTATAAATAATATTTCATTTACGGAATCATATCGTTAAACTTTTAACGAAATTAAAATTTTTGTTTTGTAATTTTCTTGAATCAGCTTCGGTTATATTTTGCCGCGAACATTACTCGTTGAAAATTAAATGTAACTTTGTAAGGTATTAAACAAAATTATTATTAAAGTGAAATTATTTCCATTAAATTCTTATCATTTTACGCATCAAATATTAAAATAAAAAAATAAATAAATAAATAAATAATCCACATAATTTTAATTGACTCTTTTATTTTAAAGCAGTCTTGGTGGTCCGTAAATCTTTGCGCGTAAAAGCACCGCAATCGGTTCGCGGCATAGACACGGCAATGACTCACCTGGCTCTTGACGTCGTCCGGAACGCGCCGGCACCTTCGAATCCTTTGACATCTTGAAGGTTGCAATGCCCAGCAGCGCTGCGGCTTCCTCCTCCTCGACGACGCACGGCGGTCTATTTTTGAGGGACGTCACCTCCTGCGCTACGTCGCTCGACTCGCAGCCGTTTTTCTTTCTCAGGCTCTTCTTCACTTGCTTAGTAAGTGTCATGGTCCACGTGCTGCCGCTTAGCTAGCTAGCACCACCGCCTTTCGCTTTTCTTCTTCGCTTTTATCTCCGACACTACGCGAGCACAGCGATGGACGTGTATTCGTTTAGATGCATCGTAACAACGCACTTTTTATCTTCACTTTCTCGCGCACTCATTCGTTATTGCCGCACTTTGACGCGCGAGGATATACGTGCCGACACTTTTTATCCCGTATTGCCGGTGAATTATCGGCTTTCTTCGTCGCGACACTCTCCGCTGGTAAAAAAAAAAAAAAAAAGATAGGGATAGGAAAGCTGACTTTTTGTCGTCGAGCGATGAAGGACGAATCGTTAATTGAGTTAATAAAATATGCGATGACAAGAATGCGAGGGAACTTTTGTAATAATTATTGGAAATTAAATTCCAATAAAGTTAAACCAGAATTATTGTACAGAGGTTTAACATCTATATTTACACCGAGAGGAAAAAATGTATAATCGATAGCTTATTTTATAATTTGATAATTATTACAAGTTATAATTCCAAATTAACAAATAATAAGAATATTTTTTTTAATAATTCAAATAAAATTACTCTTGAATTATACTGCTATTGTATTTACGGTTATCATTAAGTTCTGAGTACTTAAGGATTAACTTACTATATTGACTTATTATATTGACGTAACACTGATGTCATTGAAATAAATAATAAAAAATAGTATTTATTATATTATATTATAGATTAAATTATGTATTTAAGCATTTTTAAAATTTTAACATTTATGTTATTAAGAAATTATTATACTTTGTAAAATTTGAACAATAGATATAAAAGTTTTCTTTTACGTAATTAAAATCAATTATTTGAATATATAATAATTAGTCGCTCGAATGCAGTTTTTTAATCTTCCAAAAGCTCATGAGCTACATATTGTACGAACTTATCAAGGTGCACTTTGAGTAACGTCAGGGCGAAGAAAAATCGAACGAAATAAAATTAAAATAACGCACTAGTTTAAACTTCGATTAAAGAAACGTACGCGGAAGTGCGCGCGCGCGCGCACGCGTCCGAACCGATCGCGACTTCGTACTCGAATTAATTAACGGGCGTCAGCAGGCGACGCACGACTAATCGACTTTACGAGAGCGATAAGGAATAAGTAAAGCCATCGTCGACGTTTTCAAGAGGCGATATATTACCGCGCGCCGGAGGATTACGGGACGGATTTTCTTCGTCAACCTATTTTTCCGCGCGTCGTGAAAAATCACAGTTCCCGCAGCTCTCGGCTGTTAAATGCTCCGCGGCGACAACGCCGTCCAATTATCAGGCGACGATAAAATGATGGCACATATTGTGCTCTAGATGCTCACGAGCGTCTACTACGTATATAATGTTTGTCTAGCCGCGATGGCATAATCCGACGTTCCGTCACCTTCTCCGCGAGTGATCAGCTGCTTTGATGCGTGAATACGTGCGATTGACGTATCGCGTTTAAATGTTTCGTCATGTGAGCTCGGTGTAGGAAAATGTGAGATCTGTGGAAACTTTAATTTAGATAGAGATGTATGCTGCTGTGTGTTTTTTTTTTTTTTTTTTTTTTTTTTTTTTTGTTTTGTTTCGACTCAAGCTCGTGTGTAAACTTTGACGATCGTTGTTATAAACGCTATAGTGAGTACGGCTTTTCTTCTTATCCAGTTTCAATCATGTCGAGGAGGTTGCCGACTCTCCGTAATAATGTGAAAAACTCAATGTTCTTATTCTCGATAATTCTCAATGTGAAATTGTATTTTCTGTTATACTGATAAGTTACGATATCGTGAATTATTGTTATTATAATTTTATTACGACGCGCGCCGTACGTAAAATTTAATACAAAAAGAAAAAAAAAAAAAGAAGAATATCGAAAATTTTTTGTTCCAAATTCGATAATTTAATTAATAATTCGGTGACTAGATTTGATCTAATACCCTTGGACAATAAATTGTGCATAAGTAAGAGAGAAAAAAATTCAACGATAAATCATATCGTTTTTACATTAATATTCATTGCTGACGTTGCTATAATTTAATCCGATAATATGACAAATTAAAATGTTTTAATTGAAAAAATAAATAATTCAAATTTATTCCGCAGTATGATATAATAAACACAATCGTGCTATATTTTAAAATTTTTCCGATAACAGGGCCTCAAAGTGTAACAGATAAATGTTGATTGATATCTTATTTGCATTTATAGATTATCGAATTCACTATAGTACTAAATATATATACTTAATATGTAATTCAAAGTAGGTTTAACAATTTTTGATAACTTCCACGATTATAGTCTTTTAATACTGCTTTGTTAAAGAACAAATTACTAAAAATAATAAAGTTCCGTAAAGCATAATTTTTTTTTTTTTCTATAAATTATTTATAAGAGTTATATATTTGATATTAAACTCATATAATCTCTAAGCTATACATATTAATATTTAAAAAATTATATTTTTCCTTGTAAAATTATTTTCTCAACGTTTAACGATTCACATACAAAACATAATCTATGCCTTCATCTCTCAATTCTTCTCACCATCGTTATAGCACAATCTCCACACAGAAGTCCTTAAACAAATATCTCGCGACTCGTGTTACTCATCGCAAACAACGCCAACGGATATTTTTATTCCGAGCCGAAAAAAAGAAAGAAAGAAAAAAAAAAAAATAAAAAAATAAAAATTAATGAAAACAAGAAACACGTCGATATTCCGGTTGACAATCGAATCAACATTAACTTAAAACAACCCGAACCTGACATTGGCGGTAAGCTCGTGCTCTCGAGCGCGGAGCTCTCAACTGCAGCGGCGACAATCAATCGGCGGCGTGTCCCTGAACCAAAGCCGTGCTCGCTCGGTTTATCGGCCGGAGCGAGCGAGCGAGCGAGCGAGCAAGCGAGCGAGTGAACGAACCGGTTATCTAACGACTGTAATAATGGCTGCGCGCGCGCGCGCCCGAATCGTGACGTTTCGCTCGAGGCGAACGTGTGCGCCAGGTGTCCCGTAATCGTCTCCTCTTTTGCTGTATATATTCTCGTGTATATTTATATATACGCGTTTCCTTGGCTTATTAGATTTTCAACACGCGCGGGGTTGATGCATCGGACTGGTTAATTTTCTGGATTGACGGGAGAGAAAGAAAGAAAGAGAAAGAGGACGGAAAAAAGATGAGACGAGCGAGATGGTGAATTTTACTTTTTTGTCATACCGTTGAGATCGAGGTGGGAAGTGCGCGATTAAAGCTGTTATGTGAACATCTTTCTTTTGTTTTTATTTGAAATTATATTGGATATGAGAAAATTATTCCTAGATGTTCGCTATATCTTATTTTTTTCTTTGTTATTAAATCCGCGTTATTAAAAACTGCGATGTTCATTTTTAATTTTATATTTCTTTATGCGTTTCAGTAGATATGATACATCGAGTTTAAGTGGAAACAGATGTACTTGTTTGGGCATTGTAGTTTACAGATATCAATTTTATATCTAACAAACGAGAAATTTCCATTAAAATTTTAATAATAATTTTAATGTCAAAAATCATTTACATTAAAATCGAAAACGAACGACCGATTCGACTAACAGCTTTAATCAATTTATTGTTCGTGGAAAAAGTCTTATAAAAGTTATATGACTACTTGACGTAAAGAGGGCCACTATTTCTAAAGAAATTATCCAGCTTAATCGATGATAAACTTTAGGAAATTTTGATTAAACTTTGATATCTTCAAGGGTCTATGTATATAAATTTTAAGTAAATGCATACGACGTCTTCCAAGAAGATGCCTTAATAATACACTTAATAATGTAATATATTTGAGTAGACGTTAATTTGCCGCGTTAATCTTCGAATATTTTATCGACATTTTTTTATCTATTTTTTTCGATAAATTAAAAAATTTATTTTAATATTTATCATTCACGCTACAAGTGTTAGATTTGTAAGACCTCTTTATAATTTAGGAGATAAATAAACGAAAACAAATGACAAAGTTTATATGAAAAATTATTTCATAAGTAGAAGAAAATTTATTATTTATATTGATTGATTGTATTTTTATTTAATATTTGCAAGTAAAATATTTTTCCTTGCGAACATTTCTAACGATCATTGAATATCTTATGCTCTCCAATTTATCCGATATATTTAAATATATTATTCGAACGCTCTCAATTTCGACGAAGCACTTTTGCAAAGAAATTCATCCTTAAAGAACGAAATAAGTAGCCTAAGCTTTGCTCCGCTCATTTATCGAGCTCTCGTTCTCTTTCGAAACGCAAAATAAACGAGAATAAAATGATCTCGCAAGGGTTTAACCCAACGCGTAACTCACGAGGCGTTATCGCAGTCGGTTATCGATTCGGCGTTACCGTCGTTCCGCAAGAAGAGCTCGGCATTGCGTGCATGCGAGATCCTCGTAAATTTTTCAACTCCTTCTTCCATATTTTTTTCTCAGCGCGCGTTTTTATCGATGGCATCTTGTCGCGTTCGGTGATAATAAAAAATCGCGAATTTTTTAAAAACTTCGTAGTGTATTGACAGCTTGTTGGTATTAAGTTTATGGGTGATTATCGATGCAGAAGTATTCTTTTGTTATAACCTTGATGTCTATTAGAATTTAAAATTATTCAATTAAGTAAAATAATTAAAATTTTGAAGCATCGGGAACAACTTCACTCATACCAAGTTACGATTGACAATTTTATAACGTCGATAAATTCCGTTCAGTATTTTTACGATAAAATTTATATACCAAAAAATTTTCTCAGTTGTATTTCGAGAAGAATTAAGAAGCTCGAGCGAGTATCGACAAGTTCTTCGAAAACAATGGCGATTCGTCTACCGCTGTGTCGTGGTTTTAATGCCGAGCCTTCTCGAGTTTCCGTCTGCGTGTCGTGAAGCATACAGATTATCGAATATTTTGTCGCACTCGACATCGTGTATTTCAATGATCGTGAAAGCGAACATTTCATTGAAATTCTCGTCATTGTTTTACTTGAAATATCGAAAATATAAGAAAAAGTAAATATTCTTAAACTTTAAAATTCAATTTTATAAAATTATTGAATTATTTTATAGATATTGAAATTTATTCTTACTATTTTCGACATACCAAGGTATGTAGGGTTCTCATTTTTTTTAAAATAATCTAAAAGTAACACTTGCTGTTGAATAAAATTCAAATTGCTAAAATAATGAAAAAATAAAACTGAGTATATTTCATTATTAAAATTTTCAATAAAAACATTTTCCGCGCTATCTATTCCTTGTCAGATCTACGTTAGAATGTTCTTTCATAATATCTTTCCTCATTTACGAGTAATTAACATACACCAGGCTTTAATCCAATTATACTTCCGTTCCGTCAAATGATACAGATAACAAATAATTTTATTTCATATTTCTAATAATTTACTCGCGTTACTAATAATTCTTTATCATAATTGCAAATCTCAAAGTAATTCATAACATTCCCTTTGCGATGAATAACGTTTTGAGCCATCATTACTGCAACCTTAATTCAACTTCTGCATAACGTTACAGAAAGAACGACAATATCCCCTTCCATCAATACCATCCTCTAAGCTTTTCTCTCTTTCCCTCTCATTCCTCTTCTTCCTCCTCTTTCGATTTCGGCCCACACGAAGATCAACTCGGCGTGCGCTCGACGCATCGCACGCGCGCGTCTCTTCTCTCGACGGCTGCGATCCTGATATCGCGGATCCCGCTCGAACGTCTTCGGCTCTTTTCGGTCAAGATCGCGCTGTCGCCGCTTCGCGTATACACGTACGTTATACGTATATACAGATACACGCGCGCTTACGGCCATGCGATATGTACCGTATGTATGCTCGCAGCGGAAGCCGTCAAACGTTGCACTCGCGCGAGGCGCAGCGTGACTCATTGATTGATTGGCCATTGATGCAAAATTGCCAAATCGGAAGTTTTGATTGATCGAACGTCGTTATGATCGCCCTGGGTTTAATTGTAAAAATGATGTAATACTGTGTTTATTTTGTTATCTTTTTTTTTTTCCCCGGGGGAATTGTCGAGATTTGCGAAATTGAATTTTTGTGATAAATAAATTTGCTACGGTGAGATTTTAGAGAATTTCGTTGAGTTTTATAGTAACGATGAATTCGAGCTGATTCAATTTTTCAGTATTTTAAAGTTATATAATTTAAAAGCAAAAAAAAAACTTTTATTTTTTGTTGTAAAAACAATATAATTTTATTTTTCTAGACATACTAAATACTTTATTAAATCGTGTGTATGAGACAGTGTGAAAAAATACACTGTTTATCTAGCTTAGAAATTACTCAATGGTTTAATATTATTTTTATTGAAATTATTGAACAAGGACTTATATATCTATCGCATAAAGAAACAAATATTGAAAGGATGAAAAGAAAATTATTTTTAACAATGACTTAAAAAAAAAACTTTTATAATTGATGTCACCTACAAAACCTGTTTTCTCTAACAAGAACAACAATCAAACATACTTATACGCGCCACTCATTATAAATTCCAATAAAAGCATTTTGAAATTCATCCTATTATTATTTAAGTCAATATGAATACAATATATATATATAATTAAAAATTTTTCATGCCCAAATTTTATCAAACCATGATGAAATTCTTTAAAAAAAGAATAAAACGTAGAAGTATTATTTTTAAAAGTATAAATGTGCATTTTATGCAAAATGCTTGTATGCTTATATATAGTACCATTTCGCTTACTCATAGAGGAAACTTATTCCGTTTATTCGCAGAACAATTGAGTCATCACTTCTTTTAAATACTGTTAAAGTATGTTTGTTTTATGAAAGTTGCAATTTTAAAATGTCTAATGTTAAATGTTAATGAGACGAGTTTAAAAATAATTACTCGATCGAGTGAAAAAATAAAGGAAAATTGTTTTAAATATCGGTAAATAAATAGATTGAACATTGTAATGCAATTAAATAAGCGGATAAAGTATAATTTACAAAAAAAAAAAAAAAACTTTAATAATAATAATGAAAAAAAATATAAGGGTTAATAATGTCGTTGAAAACTCTACGAAATAATAATATTTTAACGCTAAAATAAACGTAATACAAATTAACACGGAATCCCTAAAAGGCGCTCGCTGATAAAAGAGAAAGATAAAGCCAACACCCACGTGAAGACCTTTAATAATCGAGCATTTAACATCACGCATAAAATTCCCTTGCACGCGATAAAAATTGAAAAGTAACGTGAGTTTAGAAGAGGCGATTAAACTCGAGAGCGAATTTGCAAACACCTGGCGCTATTTCATTTCTCATGCATTCTCTCGCATTAACCGAAAGAGAAAAAGAATTATGCCTGAGAGATATTACCGCACGCGACGCTTCCATTTCCGGCGCGAGTTTAAAAATAACCGCTCGTAAGGAAATTTTCGAGAGACGCGACCAAGTCCTTAAACGGTCGCACGAGGAAAGCCAGCTTTTTACTTTCTCCGGTGCATACGTTACCGCGTGCGCCGAGAGACGCGCAATAATGCGCTTATATACATATATATATATATATATATATATGTATACGTAAGTGTTTTCAGAGTCGTAAAAATTGCAATGCCCTTACATACGAATGTACGTGTATACCTACACACACCTTTGGAAAGCTTATCGCGCGAGCGCTCGGTTCTCCGCAAAGTTTTAATAAACGCCGCGCGATAAGATACGATCGACCGTATAATGCGACTCGAGCCATTTTTCTGTTTTGTTTTTTTTTTTTTTTTTTTCGTTCGTTCGTTCGTTCGTTCGCTCGTTCTCATAATACGCGGTGTACGTCGGTTTTGTTAATTAATAATGTGCCGCGGTCAAAAGTACAGGAGGTAATGGAGATACTTTCGTTTTCGGTAAGAAAATGGCATTGCGTTTATATCGAGGGAGATAATTTATATCATGGATAAATTACGTTGAAATTGAACGAGAACGAGTTTGTTTCTTTCTCTTTATCCTTTTTTATTCTTCGTTTTTCATGTTAAAATGGCGGGGTATTTATTGTCCGGATTGTTTTAGAGAAAGGAAACCCGAGGTTACATAAATTAAAATAAAATTAAGGTTAACTTAACGATATTATAACATTTGTGTATCGAACGTAAATTTTTATCAAAGTGATAAATGTTGTATCAGACGATAAGGTTACCACAAACTATAATTTACCATGAATAACAAAAACATTTTTAATCTTGTTACTATTACATTTTTTTATTTAATTTTATTTATTAATTTCTCTTAAGGTAGCAGCTTAACGTACTTCAAACATTACAAGGTGATGCAAAATGCAATTATTCATCTTGAAACGTTTCCTAAGCGTACATGAATTTCAATAAAAGCACTTAAAAACACGTAATTTTTTTTTGTAATTTTCGTTCTCGTAACGACGATAATTATAATTTTTAATTTGCTTATTTGAGGGAATAATGCAAATAAGTCGAGGTAATATATCGTATATTAAAGAACACTTTGTTATCGATCTAAATTTTTCAAAGAATTATAAAAAAAGCACTACTAACGAGCGCTTGCAGTCACGATTCTAATACCTTTCAAAAGTCAATTATTCAGAACAAATAAATCCTCAAAATCGTCGAACGCTAGATCAAATCGACTCGGCAAATTAAATTTCTCCGGTTAAATTCTCATGGCACCATATATGAAGAACAAAGCCAGTACCTCTCCCGTGTCAAAATTTCGTAACGTACTCTGGTGAGTCGGTAGCAAGCGAGAGACAGAGAGGCAAAAGATCACCGAGGGGATTATACAATAGTGAAATTGAAGAGTGACAAAGTAGGGAGGGCATCGCGGCCTTCGCACACCGGAGAGAGACAGAGAGAGAGAGAGAGAGAGAGAGAGAGAGAGAGAAAGAGAGAAAAACGCGGCAGAGCGCTATCAACGCGCCCGGGTAAACGCTTTCGACTCGCATGTGCCGCGCGCCGCCCGATAAATCATCGGCCGTAAACGTCAAGCGAATGGCGCGTATATGTACGTGTATTCGCTCGTGCGAGCGGTGCTCGCAATTTAAATTCCGAGCTATCCACGACTGCGCACGTGTGTGACTGTATATATGTGTGTGTGTGTGTGTGTGTGTGTGTGTGTGTGTGTGTGTTTGTGTGTGTGTGCGTGTGTGTGCGTGTGAATGCGAACGATGTAGTTTCGGTGTGGCTGCGCGCGAGAAAAAAAAAATATGTTTCAAGGAGAGGCCTTTGAAATTGCAACGTATACATACGCGCTCGTTTTGGTTACATGTTGAACTTTTAAGAATATAGATATTGAATTGCGCGTTGCATCTTGTTGAAAGCAAAAAATGGAGCGCTTATTAAAAGGTATTCGCGTCCTACCATACCTAGCAGTTTCTACTTAATCCACTTTTATCTATTTTCTACGCTATCGTTTGCTCTTAATATACATTACGCAATCGTATGAGTGTTGGGTAATTAACATTCAAAATAATGATAAATTCATTATGATTTCAAAATTTATATGTAACTAATAAATTATTTAAGTAGAAATTACGTATATGCTTCAACAAAAATGTAAACAAAAAAAAACTTGTAAAATTTCAATTTGAAAATTATACGAGTATCTTATTTATCGCGTCACTATCAAAAATAACTAAATTTCAACAAGAAACTATATTCGATTAAAAAAAAAAAAAAAAAAAAACAATTTCTAAAAACGTGCGTCTCTCCCTATCTCTCTCTCTCTCTCTCTCGTCTACCTCTCACCCACGCACTTCATCCCCACTCGAAATCAAAATCCGGGGCACGTGTTACCGTAGACATAAGCGGATTTCCCACAACGTCCATCACTCGCGCGTTCATCCCAAGTGACTTCTTTCCCGCGCGGGCGCGATCGAACGCGAGAAGCCACGCTGGCAACTTTCGCCTGATAAGGCGCGCATTTTGCCTACCTCATGTATACGCTTATGTACGTCGCTTGTCTCTTTCCCTCTCTCTCTCTCTCTCTCTCTTTCTCTCTGCATACGCATGTCGCGTATATAATGTATTGTGGGTAATTAACTCTCTGCGACTCTCGTTATATGTATGCTTATTACTATTGTCGCACACGAGAGTCGCGTTGATGCAAGTTATTTTTCAATTAGAGCTTTGTTTGCAAAACGTTTGCATCTTAATATTTGTAAAAATCGCTGCTTGTTTTAATTTTAATATTATCTCGTACGTTTAAGGTTATCACTTTTTGAAGTTTCAACTTTAATATATTTAGGCTATGTTCATACACTATTTACATCATTTCATTATGATTTATATTAAATAAAGAAAGTAATCCGCGCGCTTACGTCAATGCGCTGGAAAATTTACTATTTTGCGCGATTACATTTTACGAGGATATTGATATACGCGCTAATGTTTTAATCGATCATAAAAAGCAGGCTTTTTCCTTATATTTCCTTATATTTCACATTGCGGCATCTATTGACGATGTTATATTCAAAGATAGCATTTATCTTGTGTCTGGGTTATTAAAAAAAAATATCTATTACAATCTAATCGCGTGATAATCAATTTTAATATGAATACATTTTTTTATTGAATATTGAATACAGCTATTAGATTCCCTAATCACTATAATTTTTGAATAATAATATCGCGAATATTTTATTTAACGTTTGAAAAATATTATTACTCGTTACACACACACACGCGCACGCACGATGTCTTTATATTTTGAAACAACGAAGCCTTTCGCTTTGCCGTTCTATGCATTCGAGCAACTTACTACTTTCAAGGCTCTTAAACGTGTTACTTACAATTATAGCGTAAAAAAATCGCACAAATAATAACACCACTGTAATCTCACGGTAAAAAATTTCCGTCGCATTCGTCTATTCTTTTGAGGAAACAACTCAACAACGATTATCGCACATCAAAACAGCGCAATAAAGAGCCGCTCGCACTTGATGTAAAACTTACATAACGCACCGAGAATAAGTAACGAGAAACGAGAATAAAAAATAAAGAAAAAGGTAACCAAAATACAAAGACTAATTCACTTTATTCACACAACAAGACGATCTCGTATGAGAAGATGATCGTCGCGACGATGCATCGCGCCTTATCGCGACAGGCTCGATAAGGGGCTAAAAAGCAAAACTCTCGGTAGGAACCGGCGAGACCGCGCACCGCATCTCACCGCAACGCCACTCTTCGCGCTCGGTTCACTTAACCGCCTATAATACACACACAACGGACCGAAGCGACGGCCTGCCGCGTTCGTACTGCCTTCGAGAGAAAGAGAGAGAGAGAGAGAGAGAGAGAGAGAGAGAGGCAAGAAAAAAGCGGCGTGCAAAATTCCGACGGCCGAGAGGCACTAACTAAGCAACGAAAGAACGAAAGAGCGAGAAAGGGAGAGAGAAAGAGAGAGAGAGAGAGAGGACAGGTAGGAGGCATTCCTTCCCGCTCGAAAGCGAGTGTGGGCAGCGGAGGAGTAAGGGGGGGGGGGGACGACGCAGCACGCAGATAATGCGAGAGAAGAGAGGTGCAACGAGAAAAACGAATCTCTCTCGCTCTCACGTGTTCTACAGCAGCCGGCTGCGCGCGTCTGTCTGCGTAAGTTTTATACAGGAGGTAGTGAACGCGCGTTTATTTGTACAGACGTACCTACCATACGCAACGGCTTGAAGTATTCTTTCGATATCAAGCAATTTCGAGATTATTTGCGAGTGTCTCCTTTGCTTTTGGGCATAGGTTGTACTTTGGAAAATATCGTTTCATATCGGATGTAGCTTTTAAAACTTGATGACGGTGGACTATGGAATTTCATGAAGTGATTTCTTAAGTGGTTTTATATTGTTGGAAGAGTTGTGAGTCGTTTGCTTACTTCAACTGTATTTTTTATTGTCGTTGTTGCCGTGCCGCTTCGTAAATTCAAATTTTATATTTCGAAATTCGTATTTTCGTTAAGAGGTATGGCGATGCCTTAGAAAACATTTTAACGAATCGTTTTTTAACCAACAATAAGTGTGTACGCGAAGGCTTTTAAATTATGAATTTTCATTATTGTAGAAAGAAATCATGTAAACGAAAAGTAAAAACATCTTTGAATACGTAACTTTAGTCGAACGCTTAAATATATTTTCATCGGTAATGTTTCATAATGACCATCATAATATTTAATTTTTAACACGAGCACTCATGTTATTTACATAATGTAAAGAAATAGTGTAAAACTAACAGTTTAATTTTGATTATTTATAAAAATAAGAAATTGTATAATTTTATATTAATGTATAATATAAATTGAAACTCATTTAAAATCGTTAAAAATGTCATCCAACGTTATAATTTAAATTATCCAAAAGCAACATATTTGTATTCCATTTTATTAAGTCGCAATAAAATAATAAAATTCACTTTGAATAATTAATACAAGTTTTCGAATACATAGACATTTACAAACATTAAAATTTAAATAAGCGTCTCATTAACACTTGCCTACAACAATACGAGAAAAGAAAACGAGAGAAGAAAACAATAAGACAACGAGACAAAAGAAAAAACTCTCCTTATTCAAAAGACTCTTCTCCGCGAGTCCCCCCCTCTCCCTCCCCGCGGGAAGAAATCCTTGAAAGCGCTTAGCGCAGATGAATCTAATCGCCGACGAATTCGCACTCGCAGTCGATGTGTCACACACACACACATACACACATGCACATCGCGCGCTACTCGTTCCTTCACCGGCGCTCCTTTTTTTCCTCTTTCGTTTAATTTCGCTTTCCGCGCATTGTGTGCGCGCCTCGGAAGGCTTTGCGTTAACCTACGCTCGCAGCTCGTTCGAAGTAGGCGAACGAACGCCGACGACGATGACAACGAAGCGCTTACCGAGATTGTCCTCTTTCTCTCTCCTTCCTTTCTCCGCCCTATTCCGTCATCATTCTAGATTTCCATCCTTTTCTTTTCTTTGCTATTAACCGTTTGCATCTAATTAATTCGAGGCTCTTTTCGCGCTCTTCGCCGTGAGTCGTTCGAATTTTACGCGTAGGAACAATGCGTATAGCTGCGGATTGTTCTACTACTGGGTGGTTCTCGAACGCCTTCTGTTTTTTTCTTCCTTTTCTCTCTCTCTCTCTCTCTCTCTCTCTCTTTCTCTCAAGGTAATACATCGGTTCTGTAAACTTCTAAAGGTGAATTTGCATTGAAGATAATTTTATCTCTTTTCAAGTAAACATCGAATGAAAACGAATACTTTCTCCGAAGAGATTTCATATGTTAAATTTATGAAATAATATATAGAAAAATTTACGTTAACAGACAATGTCAACGAGAAAATTTTTAATTTTTTTATCTGCGAAATTAAAAAAATTTTTTTCTCGATTAAAGTTAGAATGCCGGTATCTTAACGAATAAATTTTCAAGCGCGTAATTCACACGCATTGTATAACGGCACAAGTGAATGCTGCATTATACCGTTTGAAAGAGAACTATCCTCTATTTGCTCGTTTTGCATTTTTACCATAAGCATTTTATGTTCATATTTCAATTCGATTTTAGTTTTTCAATCATTATTTAACCGTAAATAAAAAAAAGAGTTGAAAAATTTTATTAAACCAGGTAAAAATTTCAAACGACTGTTATTTTGGAAAATTAAAAATTATTCACAATCAGCCGATATGTACACTCTGACAAAAAAGTATCCGGAAATTCTCATTTAAATTGCCCGCGTTGAGTATTTTTAAGTATTTGAAGTTTCTGTATGTTGGTAGGACTGTCCGTAATTACTATGCCAAACATGAGTGCGGTCTGTCAACTAGTTTGTTTACGATAGCTGTTGAAACCAGTCGACCTCAGTGGCAGTCTGCGAATGTTACAATGGAAAAAAATATTGAACAAAGAGTTTGTCTCAAATTTTATGTTTTGAACGAAATTTCGTGTGCTGACTCGTTGCGAATGCTGGAAAAGGCTTATAGAGACTCTGTTTTATCGAAAACCCAAGTGTACGAATGGTACAAAGCCTTTAAAAACGGTCGGGAGATCGTCGAAGATTTGCCTCGTTCAGGACGACCGTCGACCTCTTCAACCAACGATAACGTCGAAAAAATCAAGGAAATTGTGCTCGAAAATCGTCATGCCAGTGTTAGAGAGATAGCTCGCGATCTCAACATCTCTCGTGAAACCGCTCGTTTGATTTTGGTGAACCAATTGGGCATGCAGCGCGTCGCCGCTCGGCTCGTTCCGTTAGAGCTGAATTTTCTTCAAAAACAGTACCGGATGCAGGTAGCTGCAGACATGCTGGATCGTATGAATTCTGATCCCACGTTCATGGGACGGATCATAACTAGTGACGAGACATCGGTCTATGAATACGACACACAAACGAGCCAACAATCATCGGAATGGGTGGGAAAAAATGAGCCGAAACCGAAAAAACCTCGCAAAAGTCGTTCGAAAATCAAGACGATGCTTATTGTTTTCTTCGATATTCGTGGTGTGGTTCATCATGAATTCGTTCCGTAAGGTCAAACGGTCAATAAGGACTTCTATTTAACTGTTTTGAGACGTTTGCGTGAAAATATTCGCCGTAAACGGCCGGATTTGTGGCAAAACAATTCGTGGATTTTGCATGACGATAACGCACCATCTCATCGAGCCACGATTATTAACGATTTTAAGACCAAACACTCGATAAATACCATCGACTAGCCACCTTATTCGCCCGATCTAGCTCTGTGTGACTTTTTTCTTTTCTCCAGACTGAAATTACCGTTCCGGGGAACCAGATTTGACTCCATAGACGCCATAAAAGAAAATTCGCAGAAGGAGCTGAAGGCCATCCCTGAAAGCGCCTATAAAAAATGTTTCCATGATTGGGAATGAAAACGTTAGCACATGTGTATAGCTTCAAATGGAGCATATTTTGAAGGAGATTCAATAAATATTGAAGAAGTTTAATATTTTTGCGTTTTATTTCAAATTTCCGGATACTTTTTTGTCAGAGTGTACATCGAAGCATCGTCGGAGAGACCATAAATTTAGCGAGCTATGCGTATAAGGCTTGACTGATCGGCAACATTTAGAGGAAACTCGGAATTGCGATAGCGCGGTTCTTTCCATCCAATAACCAGGCGAGTTCAGTTATTGGTGTCCTGTCAGTCGTATATCTAACCTCGAAAACGACGCTTCTACGCGAGGCATATAGTGGATGAAGCATCGAAGCAAATTCGGTTAAACGCGAATAACTAAAGCAAATAAACTTACTGAACTATTGTATCAACTTTGTTAATATTATGGCGAAAAAATGAACTTTTATTATTGTCGTATTAATCAGTAACATTTATTTCTTATTCTTTTCTTCAATAAATTAAATAAACCCCTATGGAAATGAAAAATATAGTACAACGTATAATAATATATAAAAATACTGTAAAACAAGATAATGTAAGAAAATGAAGGAAATGTAAGTTGAAATTGTGACAACCATTTTAACGTTTTTCAAAACTTGTCTATATTTCTCGTGTACATTTTAATAAATTGTAAATTTTGTAAAATTCTACGAACGTTAACGAACGTTTATATAACTTTAATAAAACTGTAAAATGATAAAATTTCAAGCTTAATTTTATCCAACCTGGAATACGATCTTGAATAGGTGTATCTTTCACCGAATGAAAAAAAAAAAAAAAAAAAAAAAAAAACAATGCAACCTAATTATTAATTCAACTATCGCCACGTGCAATGTATAAACTCGAAACAAACTTTTCATTATAGCCCCGACTTACTCATCAGCTGCAAACTAGCAACGCTTAAAATCCTCGTTACTAGATGAAAAAAAAAAAAAAAAAAAGAAAGAAAGTGAGGATAAAATGAAAAAAAATACAATCGATGTATGTACGTATATATACTTTTCCGCGATGGCGCAAAAGGTCCCGCGCGACTTTATACATATATAAATGATGTCAAGGAAACTAGCGCGCACGCGCTTGTGTATATATATATATACATACACACACACTTATATATATATATATATATATATACACTTGTACGTACATACATATATGTGCGTATTATAGGTAACGCTAAGCTCACTTGGCCAGCTCTCGTGCGTGATTGTGATTCCCGATTTGGCACTTGCTCGTATAGATTCGTGTACGTATGTATACATAAAAGCTATAGAGAGCGCCTCTCCAGGGCCGTGACTAAGTGAGCAAAAACTAAAAATTGCGCGCGGCCTACGTGAGTGTACGCGCGTGTATGTCTCTGCGTTTTGCTTGTATGAGCTATCCATCGAGAAATACGTATGGCCATTTTTCCATTGGAACAATAACGCGGTAGTTTGCCGATGAGCGCGAGAACGATGATTGAAAGCTACGCTCGTTTTACTCGAATTTTTCTTTTTATTTTTTTTTTTTTTATTTTTTTTTTTTTTTTTTTTTTGAATGATTGACGCGTTTTTTTCGAGTGATATGTTCTCAACGGGAATGGATACTTCTTTTATTTTATACATTCAAGTTTTCGTCAGAGAATAAATTTCATTGATTTTATAACTTTATAAAAATTGAGTTTTTTAATAGGGACTCTTATTTTCATTGTATTAGTTAAAATTAATTTCTAAAATTTTTATAATTTGTTATGTTTAATAATAATAATCATACTGAATCTTATTTATCTAACAAAATTATTATAATCAGCTTTTCATATTATTAAACAAATCAAATATAATATAATAATTTATTATTAGAATTATTAATTTATTAACAAGAAATATAATTTATTGCTTCTTTCTTTCTCTCTCTCTCTCTCTCTCTCTCTATATATATATATATATATATATATATATATATATATATATATATATATATATATATATATATATATATATTAATTTGATAACAATATTTATTTTAAAAGTATAAATAAAATTGTAACGAAAAATTAGACGGATAATTTTAGCCATAGTAGAAAAAATTAGTTTATACGTTTATGCTCGGCAAAGATTTAACTTTGTCAAACTATCCAGATGTGTCAAACGACTGCTTAAGAACGCTGTAGTTGTTTTTTTTCTCAAACGCGACATGCTCCCATAAAACAAACACGTGAATATATATATATATATATATATATATATATATATATATATATATATATATATATATATATATATATATATATATAATCTCGTTTTATACAACAGCCTGGACCCGCGCGAAAAGAAAGTGCTCCCGATTGTGCAAAGACGAGACAACGGAGAAAGGAGAAAAGAAGAGAGAATTACTTGTTTGCGCAACTACAGCACCTAAGTATTTATACGTGTATGAGCGAATAAAAAACGTAAAACTTTGAGTTTCTCTAGCATCGATTTTTCATTCCTTTTTTTTCGTTCTTTATTATGTTATGAATAACTGAATTTTTACTTTTAGTAATGAAAAATGTTGGGCTTTTGAATTTATACAATAAATTTATTTAAAAAAAAAGTACAATATTTCTATGCGTGAATGATCCAATGAATAATACTTTTTGTATTTTATTACCAGAGTATAAACGTTATATGTGACAATTTTTTTTTTTTTTTTTTTTTTAAATAAGTCATTATTATAGAATACGTTGGTCATTTTAAATTGATTCAATTCGCAATTTGCTTTTTTAATCAATGTGTACTTTTAAGTAAATTGAAAATTTTCGAAATATAAAGTACGCAATATCCTCTTTAAAAAAGGGATATTAATAAAAATAAATTATTATCGTTACTATCTTATAAAATTTATGTAATAATTATAAATATAATTAAATATTATTATAAATGACTTTTATCAAAATGTACATACAAATTATTTTTGTACGTTTTAAAAACAGTGATATTTGAATTTTTTTAAAATTTAGTTTTAAGGTATGAGATAAAAAAAAAAAAAATTGTTCGTGAACTACTATTGAAATAAAACTCTTAATAATAAATAGTTAGTGGCCAGTTTGATACTTTGAAAACTCTAAGCCAGACTTAGTGATTTAATCCAACGCTAAGATTTATTGCAAAATATTCGATGGGATAATAAATTATATTTTAAAAACTTACAATGTCCATATTTTGAAATTTTAAATCGATGGTTAATCCTGTACTTTTTTATTTATGTTGTAAATTATGAACTATAAATTTCTGAATTTTTATTACACGTTTATAGCTTTTAAAAACATAGTCGAAAAAATTATTGCTTTTTATAAATTTACTAAAGCTTAATAAATAAATGAACATTAAAAAATTAGAAAATGGATTAATAGAACTTACGCGATAAATTTTTTTTAAAGTTAATACAATTAATCATTTTGTTATCGGATTTTATTGATACATTCAATTGTCCATCTTATATAAAAGATAATTTTTTTTTTGCGTAATATTACTTGTTAAATATAAAAAGATAAATGCAACTCACAAGCCGTTCTTATAAAAAAAAAACTTGTGAATAAAAGTCCCAAGAAATTATTCATAAAGCAAATAATTTTAATTTCGTTATTATTTTATTCATCTAACTAAAAATTCCGCACTGAAATTATTCAAATTCTATACGCAAATAGTTTCTTTATCACGCCGCAATTTCTCTTAACGGCAAAAGAAAGAGAAAACTACGCGAAAAAAAAACATCCGCGACATCATCGGATAATCCAAAAAATTCGACGTAACTATACACCTTCCTTAGTTAGCCCATGACTCCAACAAAAGGCCGATACTCCCGCGCGAGGCGAAAAAAAAAAGAAGAAGAAGAAGAATGCGAGAAAACAAAAGAAGGCAAAAGTCGATTGTAGCGCGCGTCGGTGATTGCGCAACGGAAAACGATAATCGTTAATCGTACGTTTGCAAAACACGCGCGAGTGCGCGTTTCCGCGCGACTTCCCTCGCTCTCCTATCCGCGTGTCTAAGAACGCGTGTCGCTCATTATTATATCCGAGTTGCAAAAATTTTAAGCCGTCCGATGTTCGTGCGTTCATTACTTATTGACGCGCGCGTTGTATCGTTAACTATCGTCTTTCTCCTTCATCTTTCATGCAAAACGAAAGTTTCTTAGAATAGATATCGTTTTGGCGTTTTGTTTTGTTTTTGTTTTTTTTTTTTTTTTTTTTTGTTTTTTTTTTTTTTTATCAATGAAGAAGGTGAGCTGTGCTTGTGAGCTTTCGTGTTGTCGATAAATGATGCATGATTCACTTTAATAAAAAAGCCCCAGTCGTTTATTTTTTTCGGTTAAAAAATTATATGGATTGGCTGTTTTCGATATTTATAATCCCGTTTTAATATATAATTTTATAGTATAAGTGTTTTATGAGAATTATGTTAATACTATTAGTTGTATCATTTTTATTTCATAAGTTTTATATGCAAATCGACACTTTTCTTTGTAACAGAAAAATCGTAGGAAATTTAATTAAATTTTTCATTTTTTATAACAAAGCAATTCAGTCTCGAAATGAAAATACATTTATTTTTAAATTGTAAATAAATGCAAGAAAAAACTATTTTAATAAATGATAAGTTTATACCAATATTCGCAATAACATTTCATGCTCAAGTTACGTTCGTTTACAAAACAGTTTTTTTACTTTTATATATAAGCAAACATTTCTTGCAATAATCAAAATTTTTTATTGATTCAACTGGATAAAATAAACTTCAAGGGCTCAATACTATTATATATTCAATGAAATTTGCATGAAAAATTCCACAAACTCCATGATAATATAAACAAAAAAAATATAGCTCAAGATCCTTCGCAAATAATTCAGTTATCGAATTTATCGAAAATTATTCTACATTAGCATCTTTTGGAGATGAAAAAAAAATAAATTACAAACTTTTACAAAGTGTAAAGCGCGATTGATTAAAAAAATTTTCCTGGCATTCCGACAAAGTTTATACTTCGAATTCTTTAAAAAAAAAAAAAAAAAAAAAAAAGCACAATGTCGGCGATATCGAGGAAGGTTTTAATTGAATCTGAAACGTATCGTGTTTTCGCCGAGCTGGCGAATAAAAAAAAGCCTCGAAGAAATAAAAGAAAGAAATCTATTTGTCAGCAGAGAAAAAGATAAAAAATAGAGACGGTCGAAAACCTCTGCTTATTTTCGCCAATGAACCGAAAGAGAGAGCGATGTCCTTTCATTTTCAGCAATAGCGCCTTTATTTTATTATCATCGGCACGGGCTGGTAAATCGCTTTTCTTTTTGCCTTGACGATAAGATGATGGCTATATAATTTTTTGAATGAGAATTCTTTTTCTCTGTTATTTCTATTTGCAGTACTTTTAATAAACGTTTGAGTAAGCTTTCTATAATGCTGTAACTAACTACAATAAATGTCTACTTAAATTTTTGATAAATTCAAGTACTAAAAAATTTGATAGTAAGCCATGGGATATAATTTTTTTTCAAATATTTAAATATAATTGGTGTAAAAAGTATTTATTAATTATTTGTTTTTATGAGCTTTGTTGATTATTGTCATATTGATCATATGAATATTTAAAATTTTCTACTTTTCAATACATCGTTATAAAATAGCTCGATATTTAATTATTTTAATAATATTTAATATATCATAATGAATCTTTTTTACCAAATTTTATTGATTTATATCAAAATTAATAAAAAAAAAAAAAAAAAAAATACTAATACATAGGTGTATACTATATGCAAGAAAATAAATATTAAAAACATTTTTAATATAATTTTCATGAATTATTATTATATACATAAATTAAAATTATTACTTACACAAAAACAGACAGTTGAGAAAAAACATTTTGATATTTCTATGTTCATTAACTCACCTGTAACAAACAAAAAAACAAATAAATGAAAATTCATGAGTATTAAATTATGTTTTTTTTTTGAGATTCGAAAATCAACAAATTTACTCGCATTCATTGTTCATAATCTAAATTATAGCAGACACTTTTATTTTAACTAACAATTAATTTTGTAATTTTTATAAATTTTAAGGAATTCGTCCAGAGTATTATCAATAATTTTTCCGATGCCAATAATTTCGTTACGACTAAAATTTTGTTAAATTCCCTGATTATGATAAATTTTAATTGAATATTCTCACAAAACTGAAAAATAATCATAATATCGCGAAGAAATTTTAAGTATAAAATTTACTTTCTAAGTTAGCAGCGTGACAGATCCGTTAATCAAAATTCTCGCAATCGAGGCATCGAGGGCCACGCAGCAGTCGCTAACCCTCTCTTCGAAGAGGGATCAATTTAACGAGCTCACTCGTGAAGGTAAGCGCAATGCACGTAGCAAAAGGCCTCTACGGAAATAATTAATACCCGTCGCGCTGCGAATGCGAAGTAGGCAACCGAGAGCGTCTCTATGCTTCTCCTTAATACATCTCATCCTTACTTATTACTTCACGAGTTGTTCGGCAAAGTTGCTCGACGAGTCGTGTGCACGACGAGGCGAAGGAAATTCGAATATGGGAAAGAGAAAGACGAAGTAAGAGTGAGAGAGAGAGAAAGAGTGAGAAATGAGTTAGTCGCGACGTTAATGCAACGCGACAGCTTCTTATCTGGACGATTGAACGGACGTATGTGTGTGCTCGACGCGAGTTTAACTTGACGGAAGTCAAAGGACGTGCTCTTATTTGAATACCTGCCATCTTCCTGTCTGCATCTTTTATTTATTTATAATGTCGCGTTTATTTGTGCTTATGATTCCGTTCGCGCTTCCGACTTGATCTGATATAGGTAAAATTTCCGCGAGACAAAATTTTACTTTTGATAAACGTGAACTTGTTAAATAAAACAATTTAAAAGTTAATTAATACCGATAAATATAAATAACTTTTTCTTTCGGCAGAATTTTACCCGTTTATATATTTGATTTATATTTAGTTGCGGTATTTCATTGATTATTTTTTAATATATCATAGAAAGATTTTTATTATTACTCTATATCTAAGTTTTTTCATTCGAAATTATTTGTATGTTGTGATTAAGATGACATACATATAATAAATATACAAAAGAATAAAATTCTTGGAAATTACTTCAAGCTTTATATTACGCATTATGTACTCAGTAAAAATAAAGAGAAAGAGAAATATTTTGACGTTGATATTTCTTCGGATAAAAAGTTTTGCCCACTTGAAGTTTATACAGCAGCAATTTTAAGAATTTTATTATTCTATACTTATTCCTTTCCGGTTCAATGTCAGGGGATTCGTTTCTATTTTTACTCTACAATATTTATTTAAATATCATTTGAACTGTATTACATTTACTGTACATTACGCTGTAAATCGAAAATTTGATTCAGTGTAATAAATAAAAATAAATTCACATTTATATTGCTTTTCTTTTATAAGTTCGAAGCAACAGAGTAATATTGAGATAATTTAACGAATTTCCAAAGCTTTCAAACTTTTATCGATTAATATTAACTTACTACATAATATTAAAATCAAATAATTAAATCCATCAAAATTTAAAGGAAACTTAAAATCGATTAAATAAAACACGTCAAAAGTTTGATAAACGTTCATTTGTCCGTAATCAATGTAACAATATCACCGTTAAAAACGAGT
The DNA here is from genome assembly GCA_949987625.1 of Chalcis sispes. Lineage (NCBI taxonomy): Eukaryota > Metazoa > Arthropoda > Insecta > Hymenoptera > Chalcididae > Chalcis > Chalcis sispes. The sequence continues at coordinate 67,836,218 of OX465097.1, read as the reverse complement.
TCAAATGAAATTTGAAAGATCGAAGGATGAGGAAATTTTCGTTCTAAACATTTAAACTTCGATAAATCTTGGATCGCTTCCCTTTCTTCGAACGACAAAAGCAGATTAAGCAAAAAGTCTTTTATCGATATTTCGAGCATCGCGGCGTTATCGTTGCTTTCTTCATAATTTTGCCGTTGAAAAAGAGGGAAGAACTACATTCTGAGGCGCAGGGTGTAATCACTTTGAAACTGCCGCTCGTCGCTTTCGCGAACGCGTTTGTCTTTTTCCCCCTATCGTCTTTCTCCCTTGTTACTAAACGATTCCTTCTTCCGTAAACTCGGAGAATATCTATACCTGAAACGTAAGGAACCCACTCGGTGAACTGTCGAGCAAGCTTGCGATAGTTTCAATTCCGTGTGCCCGATTCTTCTTCGTTTTTTTCTCCTATTTTTGTACCCGAGTCTTTTTCCCTTTGATAATATGGAACTTGGACGATCATTTTTTTTTTTTTTTCATCTTCCTTATTCGCTATCTTTGAAAAGTTTGCGCAAACTTAAATTGTATTATTGAGAAGTTACCGTTTTGTTGGATAAAGTTAGCATGACATGCTTAGAATAAGATTGTGGTTTTGATTGTATATTATTTATTCTATAACTTTATGTGCGATACATTTTCTGAAACTTTAGATTTCTAAGTATATTTATAAAAACTTTATCAAATTGAATTATACATTTCAGATTGATATCACAAATACAATGTATTTAAACTCCATTTTTGGATCGCAACGCACTTTTCAAATTTATAATTCAAAAGGTAAAGCAATTGATAATTATTAATAGTACAAGCTTTTAAGACGTTAATTGACCTAAAAACGGCTAATTGATTACAGGCTCGACTGCTAAATAATGTACTCGGCAGCAGAATCAAATTCGATTCTCACGTTTTTTGTTTCGAATAAATTTTTCAACTCTTGCATGAAATAATTCAAAATCCTTACGTTTAATAAAATTGGATATTGATTTATTTTGCTGTCAATATCAAGACACGCATTTGGTTTAAAACAAAGATACATTTTACAGTTTTATCAGTAGTTAAATTTATTGTTATTTCTTTAGAAAAAAAAAAATACAGGAACTAAATTAAAAATATTTAATTTCCCTTAGAGTTTACCAGAATGCGGCAATTCGTTAAGGGCCCATTCAACGCAAACACATCAGAAGTCATTATTAAAACAATCAAGAAAGTTTAACGCGGGAATGAGAAAACGAGAACTCAGCCGAAAATCCACCGCACGGATTTTCCGCAGTATATAAATTTAACGTATACCATAAATGAAAACAGATGTAGGTATAGTCATCACCAGTTTTATTACGATCTTTTGAGCAAACGAATTTTCTACCGACGTTTTGACTTTTCACGGTATACGAAAACCCAAACTAATTAATGGAAGTCTCGAGGAATTACCATATAAATAATTTCAAACTTTTATTCCTCTCGTCCAGTACGAAGCAGACCGACAAGGGAACGAGCGACAGAGGGTGTACACACTTTAACGCTCTCGTTTTCGCGAATCGTTCGCCGGAGATTCGCTCTCAGTCTTTTCTACCGTTGTTTTTCTCTTCCTCGTTTTACGCCCCGAGAAAATTTTTTGAATTGCCTCTTCTCCGACAAGAGCGAGAGTATTCCTGAATTTGTTAAGCTTACATTTTACGAGAGTTGATTTTTTTTTTTAAATAAAAGATTTAATGGGGATATAATTCAAAATTAAATCTTGGTTAAATTAATGTAAATTGGAATACTATTTATATATTGGCAATGAGTTTTTAATATATTTAATTATTTATGTGGTCGTTAACATTAAATTGATCGTAAGTTACAGTATTAATTTTTTTTTTTTTTTTTGGTTAATTTATAAAAAAACGTTTTTTTCAAAAATAACATTTTAAAACTTTGAAATTAATTCTTTTTATTAAGATGCGATACATCACTAAGTAGTTTATGAATGCGCCATCTATTTGATATTTTGAAAACTAAACTACTTCGTGTTCTTTTATCACCCGAGTTATTATTGTAAATTAATTAACGACAATGTTAATTTAACATTCTTCGCAATTTTATTTTTAACAAAAATATATTTTTATACTTTGAAAAAATTAATTTTAATATTTTATAAGTCTCTTCTTAATATTAAAGATATCACTAAAGCATTGCATAATAAATATTAAATGCCAAACTTATTGGAAATTTATGAGGAATAAAATAAAAGCCAAGTAATTTAGAATATTAACATCATTTTTTGAACAGTATAAAATATTTAATTTTTTAAATGCATCCTTTGAAACGCACAACTAATTGCTCACTTTTTAATTAAAAAAATCAATAAATGATATATGTCTATGACCTTAATCAAAGTCTATCCACTTTTTTGATTTTCGATAATCGTACTCAGTCTCAAAGGAATGAAGTTTACTCGCACTTTCACGATAATTAAGATTCTTCATTCTAAAACGAAAGAGACAAGCCGTTTTATTTCACCTTTTTCTATACATCTAACTCGCTCTTTTTCTCTCTCTCTCTTTTTTTTTTTCATCCTATTCCGTCAACAGCGGCGTGGAAATTCTATCGCGAAATCGGTGTTTTTCGCTTGGGTTCGCCCGGACCGGAGTTTTGGATTTGGAATCGCTTGGGTATAACGAATTCATTGGCATAGAAAAAGGGAAAGACTTTCCGCACGCGACAAGAGCGAAGAAAATAATTTAATGTCGATAGGTGGAAAAGTCACGCTGTTTTTTTTTTTTTTGTTTTTTTTTTTTTATTTAAATGAAACGTTGTAAAATCGTGTACCTACATATATTTACCAAGTTTTTAATTACGTTATCAAAACCATCGTTTTGCAAACCAAAATTTTTTATAAAATTGATTTATGAATGATAATTTTTTTGAAAATAAAAGTTTCCACAAATTTAAAAAAATTTTTTACGTTGCGTTTAATATATATTAGTAGAATTAATTTTTTTTTATATCGGTATTTTTTAAGACATACATTAAGTAATTGTACATTATATCTATTTGAATATATGTTCTTAATTTTACTTTAAAAACTTTACTTTGATTAAAATCATGTTAGTGAGTAAAAACGATTCTCCAATACGTTCAATCGATTTATTTTAAATTTTAGATTAAAAGTTACATAATAAGGTTTGTCCTTAAAACTTTGCTTTTTTCTTGAAATGGCAAAATGTAAATTTAACTAATTAATTTTTTTTTTGCAGCCAAGAAACAAAAATATCGATCAATTCCAAAAATACTTTGATCACCATCGACAAATCTCTTTCCTCTTTCGCTCATTCACTCTGGCACCCCTAATTCCTCAGTGGTATCAAAAAATTCGATCGCAGAAATGCGCTTATCCCCGACGATAATTCTAGTCAACTCTTCGAGGCTGGTCTACCGGAGTTATAGGCCACAATTAGCCTATGAAAAATCGATCCGAGAGCCAAGCGCGATGTAATCCTTAAACCTCGAAAGCGCGTACCACCGCAAAAGCAGTCGTATGCGGAGGCGCGAATCCCTACCGCGGATCGATGAGATTTTACAAGTTTCATTACGAGTCCTGAGTATGAGGGGGGGGGGGAGGAAGGCGCTCCGTCATTAATTATGCAACCGATGCCGTTGTGCAGCGGGGTTTGGACGCTGGCCAACTAAACACTGGCCGGTTAGCCGTTCAGCGCACCTTTTTCGCTATGATCTATTCTCTATCACTTTCTAGAAGCTAGCGTTTCTGCTTTGGCGAGTTTGAATCGATGCTACGTGTATACTTCGTGCAGACACGCTAACCGAAGTTGGTTGATCGGCGCTCGGATAATCGTCCGAAAAATTTCAGTAGGACTGGGGAGGATTTAAGGTAACTCGGGTGCTTACGTGCCGGGTTATCGCACGAACGTCTTTCCGAGGTACGAATAGGTTTTCATAAGTGAACTAGTTGCTAGTTTGCCATGGGAGATAATGAGTTTCGAGTTTTTCAAAGAGGTTGAAGATTATCGCCCCGTTGTACGTTTTTACCTCTGTATATCTGTATATCGTACCAAATTGAAAGTAGAACGATTGTAATTTACTAATAAATTTGAACACATTATTGCGTTATTCATTACAAATTTTTATATTCGTTTGTTCGTGAAATAACAAAATTCTTGTTGAGTTATATTCACATAAATAGTTACAGGATAAACGAGCTTATAAATTATTAACTGTCGTTCAAAAATAAATATTGCTATAAAAAAACTCTATAAATATGAACGTATTATAAAAACATAAAAAGCCGGAGATGGACGAAAAATTTACAAAGAAACTAAAAGTCACTCGCACACAAACGTCAAGATCCTTTACTCGATAGAAAATAAAAAAGTGTATAAAGACGACGCGTCACTTTTTATGCTAGGTATAACATTTTTTTATATTATATGCTTGAGAGTCACTTATTATTAACAAGGCTTGACCTACATTTTTCAAAAATTGTAAAAAAAAAAAAAAAAAAAATTGACGCTATAATTCCGAGTACAAATTTGATGGTAAGTAAACGTTCAATTGTGGAAAGTAATCTTTGTTAAAATCTCACTGGATTATCGTACGAAGGAATTTTTTCAATAACGCATTTAATTTTACAACTTAAACGTAATGATATTAAAAAAAATGTCGTGAAATTTTATTACGAAAATAATTTTACGTGATAGTCCCATTAAGGAGATCAGATAAGCAGTAACAGATGGTTGCGTTCTTAACAAACTGCAAGAATTTCTGCAGTTTAAGGCAAGTTCGCATTATGCATAAATTATTTCATTACAACGTAAAATTTATTTCAAATTAAAGTTCTTGCAAGCGAAATTATTTCATCAAGATTGAATTTTTTATGAAATAAAGTCATCTCAAACTATTTCGTTAAAAAAAATTATAAAATATTTTATATCCTTATAAATTTTGGTGAATTTTATATTTAACATAATTGTTAATTTTAATGTTGAGTAATTATTTCATAATTTATTTTTATTTTGACAAATGTCAAAAATTATTTATAAATTATTATCAAAATAATAAATTTTTGATTATTAAAGTATATTAAAGTATCATTTACCTATCGATTAATATAAAAAAAATTAAGTATTGCTCAAGAAAACTTCTTTAGATTTCAAACACTTTGATTAATTTCTTGCGTGACCAAGGTTGAATATTAACCAATTAAGTACCAAATGTATTGTACTATATGATGTTGGCGCTTGACTTTGATTTCCCGTCATTTGCACATCTAAGATTCGATTTCGATGAAAATTGGTATCCAAGTACTGTCGAGTATGATTTTTTTGAAAAATCTGACGTTTTTTTTTAAAAAACTGTAATATAAAAATATGGCCGATTTACACAAAAAAAAAACTGAAAATTTTCTTGGTTTTCGCTTTGCCAAAAATAGACAGAGTATCTAGACCATTCGATTTTAGGAAATTTATTTTGTACGTTAAATGTTCTTAAAACGTACAAACATCAAGATTATCATTATTTATTGTTACAATTTTCGAAATGGTGGATTACAAAACGCACATGAATTAAAAAATCAACATTTTTTAGTAATTTTTGACAATTTTATGACGTTTCAATAAAATTAACAATTGTATAGCAATTTTTTATGAAGTTATTACTTTAATGAAACAAAACTAATGCAAGTTTCGAAAAATTCAAAATGGTGAATCCAATATGGCGGATTTAATTTCTTGATTTTTTACTTTTTTTATATTGAAATTTTATTTTGGGTAGTTTTTGAGGTCGCTGATTGCAAAATTTTTGTTTCATTGGCAAGAGCTATTATTTACAATTAATTAAATATTTATATTCAAAATATAAAAAAAATTTAACGAAATTTTATCTTTAAAATTTGAAATTGAATGTTAAAAATATTGTTTTAAACGTTTCTTAGCTAATAGGAAACCGAAAAAGAAGAACAAAATATTATTTAAACTAATTATTGACAACAAGTAATAATTTCATTTTGTTTTTAAACTACTCATTATTTATTATAAGAATATTTACTTGCTATAAAATCACGTTGAGCTAGCTGACGCATAAGACAAAGAAATTCGATAAAGCTTCTGCGTCGTACCGAAGTTTCATGTGTTTCCTTAGTTACAAATTGACTTAGCAACGTTAAATCTCTGTTAAAGAAAAGCGTCGCAAGTAAAAATGAGAAAGAATTATTATCTATGTATTTTCTGACTTTCACGTTAAGAAATCGAAGTTTCTTTGATAACGCTTCTGATGTAAGCGAAGAATATTTATAAATAAAACTTTCTTTTGGGAAACATGTTCCGTCTTTTATAAGCGATGACGTAGGGATAAAGGACTGATGAAGAGGGATGATGAGTTTGAATGTTTACTAGATCTAAGGAAATAATAGTATGACCTAAGTGGAGGGTGCTTTTTTATATAAGTATATAATATCGATTTCTATAAATGAAATAATGTCATCGAAGATAACATTACTGTAAAAAATGGAAACGATGAAACGTTATTTATAAATATGTTGAAAAAATTTTTTGTAAAAACAATTGTTTTTACATTATTTTGACAGGTCGATGCTAAAAACTTTTATTACGATAGTACAATTTTTATAATACTAATGAATCATCTGATTATCAAAATATTTATTGAAATTTATAATAATAACAATTCCGAAAAGTATAAAAAGCGGATGATCGTACACACTTTTACAACAAAATAGGAGAAACCCAATAAACGAATATCTTAAAGTTAAAAACGCTATATAAACCATCAAATCATAAGAATTATTCTATTTTATGAAAGATCATATTACACACTGCCATCGTTTTCAAGGTGAACGTTACAATGAATTCATTACAGTTGTCTGCTGCAGCAGATGAAAGAGTTTGCGAGGCAACTACACAGAGGTTAACGAACCGAGAATATAACTGAAAGCAGAAGGGCGTCTAAAAAGAGATTGCGAACGAAATGATTTCAAAAGCATCATATCAACTAGAACTCAATGTACATAAATATCGATCAAAATGTGATCGTATTAATTAATTTGGATTTTATTTATAATGTATATTTCATAAATAACATTTTCATGCATTCAAATACTATTTGACAATTAGAGAACGATTTATTTACGAATCCATTACTAGAACATTAAAAGCGTTTTATCAGACTCTTCAAAACCCATTAAGACAATAAATTTACAATTCTGAGATGAACGGTGTCCACTTCGAGTTTGGATTTAGCAATGTATAGCCTTATTATCAGACCGATAAGATGGCCGTTTAAAAGCAATCCGAAAAAAAGGTAAAAATGAAAGAGAAAACGAAAGTCGAAGAGTAATTGCAAGTGAAGCAAATCAATGAGAAAAGATAATAACCATCGAATGGATAATGCTAGTTGATGGGACAGAAAAATGAGTCCCAAATTGCGCGCCGCTGTGCGAACGTTTGGAACGGAGCGGGAAATTGAAGAGAACAAAGAGCTACGAAGTCGAGAAGAAGTCAAGAGAAAGAAAGAGAGAAAGAGAGACAAAAGTTGAAGGACCTGGAAAAAGAGGTTGATAGTCGAGTAGCAAGACGGAGAGCGGAGAAAGTGGAGAGACAGGGACTCCATTAAAGTCGCAGCGTGTTCCCGCCGTAATCGAATAGACTTGCACGGTACTTGAGACTTCGGGACTTCGCGAGCAAAAATAAGGGGTGAGACTGCGAAGAGAAGGGCACTTTTGCTCTGGAAATTGATTGACTCAAGGTTAATCGACAATTATAGGATGCTAATTCTCGCGGATGCTGATTGAAAAAGGGAAACGTCTGCGGCTTTTGGATACGTCAGCTCGTAAAACGTAGGCTTTTTACCTTCTTCGATTATAATTTTGTATAAGTAATTGTAAAACACAATACAATCACGCTTATCTTGAAAGATAATGTTGTTGGAAAATTAAATTTGTATTTACACTAAAAGTTGTAAAAACTTTCAAATTAATTTTATATAGTTTCTATTTTACATAGTTATAATATAATTATACGTTATTTTTTTCTTTTTTTTTTTTATTTTAAACTAACAAAGAAAAATGTTATCTTGTAATAATAAAGTTATCGCTAATCATTTAAAGCTTTTCGAATCACAAAATATTTATAATTGGTAAAAAAAAAAAAAAAATTATCATCGAAATAATTTATCACATAATACTTCGAGGAAACGTCAACTACTGCTTGGAAAATCCATCGAGTTGAAACTTTAATTACAGTTTTAAGTGTAACTTTGTCCTGCGCGAATTCATCGAGATAAGACATATAGAGTAAATCGCGCAAAAGCTCCAGATTCTCAAGAAAGTTTACCTCGCTCTCGAAGGTGATTAATAAATTCTGCTTTTTATCTTTGTAACTCATCCACTATCGGCACCAACGATAGATAGGTGTATATATATAGAAAGCTAGAATAAATCGATAAAACTGTTTCTACTCCTTTCTATCTACTTGATCTTTCATCTATCTCTTTGCCCATACAACATATACTATAGACTTCTCATAGCGAACGGCAGCAATAGTTAACTTTATGACCGTAAGCTCGACTAAAGCTCTATCGCTTCTTCTCTCTTACTCTTTAAAGTTTCTCGAACTGCATCTCTTGAATAATACACTTCCCGTACAATCTGCTCCACTTGAATCGATGAGATACGGACGTTGTAAAGCAAACCGCTCGTGGGAAATCGTTTTGACAAGCTATCCAAGGGCATTTTGATTGTCTCGTCTCTTGCGGTTTAGAATTATCGCAGATTTTATTGAGTAATTTATGATTGCCTTTGAATAGGTGTTAGTTTATAGGTTGGAACAATAAGACAATTTTATATTATAATAGATATTTAAAAAGATAATTTTGAATTTTATTATAGTAATTCAAGATCTCGTTGACTTTCTCTTAAAATGTTTTGTAAATTTTCTGCAAATATAAATTATAAAAATTATAACGACCAAAAACATGAAAATAAAAATAATTTAATAAAAATATTATTTTATGACTTATATCCGATAACATTGTATCATTCGCATTTAATGATATTTATCTCCTTCTACTGTATTTTGGCATATTTTTATTCCTTATGAAATACTGGATTAGATATCTATTACAGTAACTAATAAGTAGATTAATAAATTAAATAAATTATCGCATTTTATTTAGACAAAATCAACATTACAAAAGATTATAAATTTCACAAAAAAAAAAAAAAAAAAAAAAAAAAAAAAAAAAAAAAAAAAAACGCGTGAAAAGCAACTAAAGCAAATTATACTTAAACGACAAAAAAAAAAAAAAAAAAAAATTAATAAAAAACAATCCATCATCTACCTCAAATAAAGACTAAATTTCAATTGTTTAAAAAACTAATTGCTCGCTGTTAATTCCGCGAGCAAACAAAAACACTAACATTCGGTGCCCACAGGCAATGACCGAAAAAAACATTCGGCGAGCCAAGCGGGACATCTCGCTAACGCGACGTTGTTAAATTCGTTGACACGAACGAACGAGGACACCGGTAAACGTAACATATCCGGAGGACAGCCGTAGAATCCGGAAGCTCTCCCTCTCTCTCCGGATGGGCTCAGATGTCGGAGCCAGATTACCGAGGGGGATGAAGTGGTATTAGGAACCCAGAAATCACCTGCGTCGCGAGTAAGGGGAAGATACTTTGCCGTACGAAATACTTCAGTCTGAAATAACCGGAGCCAGCTTACAGCGACGAGTGGACAAACAAATGGATAACGGGAGGGGGGAAAATAGAGTCGAGAAGAACGGCTTACCCGAGCCGCCCCTTATCTACTGCGGAATCTGCTTCGAGAACGTTGCTTTCAAATGGGTAGCGATGGGTAGCGTTATACCTTTAATTTCACCGCTTTTTGCGCTCTCGTTTTGCGATCTGGTGTATACTTTGCGAATTGATGTTGCCGCTAGGGCAGTAGCTTTCAAGATGAGGAGTACTTCAAGAAATGGAGCGATATTGGGTATTTGAGAGAGAGGACTTGGTTAAAGGAGTGCCACGGTAAACTTGGTAATTAATGTGTAGAGTAATAAATTTGTGTTTCATGTGTATAGTGTATTAATATTATCGCCTTAATACTACTTCGGCTTATCTGAATCAGTTTAATCTGCTATTCATATTAAATGGGAGCAATAAAGAAACAAGTTGTCTGGAAAATAAATTAATATGAAAATAAGTGTTACACATTAAACCAAAATAGTAAATCTTGATAAATATATATTAAAGAAGTGCTACATATTTAAATACAGATAAAATTTTATTCTTAATTAAGTCAAGACCAAATAAAAAAATATCTTGCACTAAATCATCGTACTTGCACAAGTATTATTTCATACGTAGATATATACTTAAGAATTTTTATTGATGATACTAAGTATTCAATTAATTATGAATTGCATTAATTTAAGCGTAGCTTTATTACAAAAAAGAAAGCATTCTGTGTCAGAAAGCAACAGTCAGAATTATATATATTCAGAATTACGATTTGATATTATGATATATTCAAACATTTAATAGAAATTAATTATATATATATATATATATATATATTACACAATTTCCATGAAAATCAATTTTAATTTTAATTACATTACGATAAATAATACGTACTTAATAATAATCGTTATATAATGACTGATCGATATACTAATGTGATTATCAAGGAGACTCGAATAATTAATTAAGAAAGTAAGCCGATTTCAAAATAGAAAACCATTTTAAAAGATATGGTTATTGAAAAAGAAAAGAAAAAGATTAATGAAACCTTAAAAACCGAAAACTTTTCTCTTTCTCGCGGCAAGGACTGGAAGGATTTCTTGGAATTTATACACAAATATATATATATATATATATATATATATATATATATATATATATATATATATATAATATTGGATTATCGATTATCCCCCGAATTCCGTTAAGAAGATTCGTCAATCATCGTCTCCTTTTCGCTCTTCCTTCATAACAGGTACAAAAATAAGTCAAGGGAGGGTAATCGGATGATCCGAAATGAAATACTCACGGCGGTTTTGCCGCGGAGAAACGAGTTAGGTCTTGCGTCGATATCGGCGGTGACATACAATGGACGTCCGAAAACTCAACTCGACGATTCCATCTTCCTTTTTCTTAAGAAAAAGGCCGCTTGTTAGTCTTTTGCACAGCTCTAACCTTAGTTTGTTTTACCTTTTTATCTTTTTTATTCTTTTCTTTTTTAATTTCGACGGTAAACAAAGGAGAGGAAATTCTATTCTGTTAGTTTAATCGATAAAGGAGCATCGGTAGCTAACTGGATACGCTGACGAATATTTTTGTGAACGTTTGACGGAATATTTTGCATTGTAAATATCATCAAAAGAGGATGTAATGATTTTCTTTTTTTTTAATTTAAATAATTATATTCTTTTCTTTTTATGTTGTTTAATTATTATAGATAGCAGTTTTTTCGAAAAAAAGGCAGTGAAATGCTATAAGAAATTTCGATTAAGAATTTTAATCAGCATTAGAAATATAACGTTTTGATTAAATACGTGTAGAGCATGTATTAATTGAACTTTTGAATAATAACTTTTTATTTTTATTTCGTAATTTTAAAATTAATCTTATTTTATGAAATAAGTTTATTGCTACTGAGAAAAAATAATAAATAATTATAAAAGCCGAGATCAAATATAAATAATGATATCGGATGAAAAAAATCTTATTAAAAATAATAAATATTCAATTTTTATGATAAAATATCGTTCAATGTTAATGTTAAAAAATCTTTCCGAGTTAATAAACCAATATGCATAGTTTAAAGATTCAAACACGAAATTTTTCATTTTTTACAACTTATTACAAAACACTAAAAAACTTTTGGCGGGCAAAGTTTATTGGAAAAAGTTTTTCCTTCGATTCTATAAAATTTAATGCAGGCCTTACCGAATTATTGCTTGTCAAGATCACTTGTAACTTTTATAGTATAATCCCCTGTCAAAAAAGATATAGTGCACGAAAATTTTCGATGGCTTTATCCTCTGCCAATAAAATGTACATATGTAAACCTTTCGTTGATGAAATATTACAAATATTTATGCTTATTTATTTTCGAAAATTAAAAATAATTCGCAATATTTGATTTTTATTGGTATGAAGTATATTCAAAATGATGTAATTCTCTTTCTCGTGGTAAGGATTGGTTGGATAAGTACATATTGATAACTTTGACAAACAAAAAATTTATTTTTTTGATAAAATTAAGTCAAATTACCAATCGTACAAAATTAGACTGACCAGTAAAAATCGATAATATTTCAGCAGCTTATAACTATGTATAAATTTTAACAAAAATTTGTTTTCACAAACTCATCGTTTTGTGCATGAAACAGTATTTACTTATAGTATTATTAGTATATCAAAAATATAATTTATTTATTTATTTATTTTTTTTGGCTATGTTTCTATATCGTAAACAATAAAGACAAGAATCACCAAATAATGATTCGCAGTTGTTAGATAAATTATACATTGATCGATATTTCCAGAAAACTGTCTAAATTTATCATACATCGAAGGACTAAAAAATATAGGTCGAAACCTAAAGGGAAAAATATAAGTAATGCTCAGCCTCGCGAAATGTTCATCGTCAAAGTCTAAGACGCAGAAATTTTTTTTGCGTCTCGAATTCAGATAGAGGGAAACAGAGAAAAAGGTGGAAGTCAAAGGTGTAGCGAGGATACGACTTTGAAAAAGGAAAAAGAAAAAAGTAAACGTATTGAGAAAAATCGTCAAAAATTTAGAAATTCCCGGTGGTCCTATATGCCAGTGGCTTGAGTCGACCTCGATGGAAATTATCGAATGGAAAAGGCAAAGAGAAGAATGAAAGTGGAAAACGTCTCGGTTCGTTGGGAATAATTATAAAAAATGCTCCGCGTCATCTGACTCATTGCCGTTTGACTAATTGAAAAATTCGCGTTTGAAAGAGAAAGAGAGAGATATTTCAAAAGTTTTTTCTTCCGTCCGGTCTGCCTAACGATCCGGGAAAATGTGAAGCGGACCACGAAAGGGTCATAAGCTAAAATGCCCGCCCGCGTTTTACACGCTCGGGGCTATAACAAAAAATATGAGCAATATAAGTATCGAACGCGCTTCGATATGTCCGTTACGAAATTTACGACCTTTTTTTTCGTTAAATTTGCGTTTGGAGAGTAAAACGGTGGAGCATTGTTGCATTAAATGTATAACTACACAGAGTGGATTAATCATCTTATATGGTCGTTTCGAAATATTGGAAATATTGGAATACGTTTTTAGTACATCGCGCGAGAGAAAAATATACAAGTATCATAAATTAACAAAAAATATGTATTGCGTGTATATATTTAAATCGACTATGACACTTTACTACCGCATATACGGTTAATCAAAATTTATATAATTTTCGTTTCTCGATTTGTAAATTAAACAATATATTTTAAAAAATTTAATTTTTTTCACAAACTTAAATTTATTTTGCCACGAGATCATTTTTAATGAGAAAATAGAATAAACAGGTAAATATTGTTGAATTTAATTAAATTAAAGAATTGAATGAAACTTTTTAATAACATAAAATTTTATTATCGTTTTATCGTTTGAAAACAGTTTCTCACATTTTTAAATAGAATGATTATTTTTACCTCAGGTTCTAGGTTATAATACTTCATTTTCAGTGTTAACAAAATCCACTCAAAACTGGTCAATCATAATAGAAGTTAACCAATATTAGCTTCTCGTGCGCAAAGTGGCACATAAACATCATCACATTGTTCGTATACACTTGAATAATTTTGCACTTTATAAACATTTCAAACTATACCGTTCTTTCATCTGATCGTAACGTAAGAATAATAAGAGTTCAATTGAATGTTTTTTTCTTAAAATTATAGAAAGAAAATTTGTAAGAACTTATTCCAGTTACATGTCAATGCCCTTTCGCGGCATTCGTATATTAGCTCGAGAAAATTTTTTAGTCATTTCTTTTTTTGTTTTTTTCTTTTTTTTTTTTTTTTTTATTTTTGTTTACTTTTATCCAGAAAGTTGGAAGAGTATTTTCAAAGTGACCACAAGCGGCTAACGGAGCATGAATTCGCATGCCGAAAAGGCGGAGATCAAAGGGAAATAGCGATTTTTACCGAAACGTCTTCAAGATATTAAAATATAAATTTTGATATTAATTCTTGTTACGATATTCATTTACGATGAAATATTATTGGTCTTTTTATTAATTTGATTTTTATATTAATGGAAAAAAAACTATTTTCCATTATCAATTTACTACGACAAAATTTTTTTTTGTTATTTTATAGAATATTATGGATAATAGAATATTTATCTTTGTATTATAATTATATCTTTTATCAGTTTTATAAATATTGAAAGTATTAAATTTATTTACACAATAAAATAAAAGACTTAAAAAATCTTTTATATTAATAAGATTTTAATTAGATATAATTGTTCAAAATGTTAAATTCATTTTATCGCATTAAAATCATTTAATTAAAATAGTATAATCAAAATAATATATAAATAGCTTTATTAACACAAATACCGTTAGATAATAATAATAATAATAATAATAAATAAATCACAGTTAAAAGTTATTCATTTGTGATATTTTACGCAAAATATAAGGACGTTGCATAAATTATGGTTTCGATATCGAACGATCAGTTATAAGTTACAAGTTTCCATGAATCGTGAAAAATAAGTGTCGCGAAGAATTATAAATTATGCCGAGTCATAGCAATGAAATTTTTACCATTAGACGTTCTACAATCGATTGTACTATCGAATAAACCGTTGATAAAGGCCATTCGATAAAAGTATAATGTTTTCTTGGTGATCAAAACTTCCATATCCCCGCACGGGTTCTTCCGCCTAAGCCTATCCGAGCTCGATCTTGGCGCACGTTTTTGCGATAGGATGATGACACACACACACACACATACACACACACATACACACATACATATACACATAAACACGCACACGCATACGCACATACGTTTATGCGTACATAAGCGCACCGTGTGCATTCGAGTTTCCAGACGCGACTCTAGAAAGAAGTGTACGCACGCCCTTAATATCAACCTCTCGTCGATCGAACGTCAGAGATAATAAATGTGAAGAATATATAGATATATCTAGGCAAAATAATAGAATACGAGATAAAGAAAAATAACGTAAATGTCTAGTCCTACGCTACGGTCTCGTGTACGCTCAGAAAGCGAAAGGCAAAACAGAAGACGAATAAGAAGAGGAACGCCTAATCTTATCGCATAATACCCTATAGCGGTAAACTCCATTGACCTAACCTTAATTTACGCTGAGTGCGTTGGAACTTTTACGTCGTATTAAAAAATCTCAATTTTTTTATAACTTTGTTATGATGATTTATTTTGGAATCGCGGACTTGATATTATGTTTTGCAGTTTTAATCTTTATTTTACTTTAAAATATTAGTAAATTACTTTGTAACGTTTCATTTGTATCTTGAAATATAAATAAAAAATCAAGATGAAATTTCTCAGTATACAATTTTTAAAATAAAATAAAAAATAAGTACAATACATCATGTGAATAATTGATTATGAATTGAATATTTTTATAATATTCGTTATTCATTACCCAATCGCAACAGGTTTTCTTTATTGAACTCTAAAAATAAACGTTTGTAAATAGATTATTATCTTCCTTCTACAAATATAATTATTTCTGTGCAACACATATAATAGCAACATAAATTGAGTATTGTTTGAAATATAGCGAGGGAATTTTACGTAAAAGTTAGCAAATGCCACCTGCCAAGCTTTAAGGAAGTTAATGCAAAGTTGGGCTATTTATTTCGATGTACTAAGACTTTCTACGTGTAACATAACTAATAGAAATTTCATTTTAAAATCTAGGAGGCGAAAAAAATTTACGAAACTTTTATATAATAGCATTAATTGGTGAAAAACGCTACAGTAATATTTGATAAATTTATTACGGCTTCAAATCAATACTAAGTGCAGGTTAAATAATATGAATTATAATCTGTTGAAATAAAATTTATTATAAAACTAGAATCTTCGTTAAATTTTGAACATATGAATGTATAATGCCGGTATGAACAAAGTAATTAATATCCTTAATTACTAAATTAAATTTTATTTTTTAAACAATTAATATTCATTAAAAAAAAAAAAAAGCTAATTATGATTGCGAAATAGATTTTAAATTCACAAAAAAAAAAAAGAAAATTATTCTTATAAAAAAAATTACCCATAAGATAGTTTCTTTGTTAAAGGAAAATGTGACGTTAAAAATATCGGCATGGATTTTTCATTTCTCGTAAACCTTGAGAAAATTAAAAGTTTCAAAATTTATGCGAAGAGCTTTAAAAACGGTTAAAGTCTAATTATTTCTATTCTTCTTAGGCACAAAAGCCGAATATTCAAAGTCGGCAGCATTTTCTTGCCGTTGTCTTCTTAGTTAAATTAAAGAAAAGAAACGAGCGCGAATAATAATTCCTTTTAGAGAATAATATATGAATTTTGCGTTCCATCTCTTTCTTATATATCATCCATTAAATTTCGTCTTTCGCTTTTCTCGTTTCCACTGGCGTCGGCTCTCTCGTACAATCCGTTGCAATGTTATGTGTGTACTCGAGTCGATCTACTATACGTATCAGTATATGTATACTCGTGTATAAGAGTATATCGCGTTAGCTGAGAATTCAAGCAAACGTCTGACTCGTACTTTCTTCATCTCCTTCTCTCTGTTTGCTTTCTCGACACTTAGCTACTTTGGTTTTGTTTTGCTTGCCTTCTCTGCCTCTGTACTGTGTTACTTCTACTTTCTTTGACACAATTTTCTCTTCGCTGCGTGTCAACCGTTTAGATTACACTCTTATCGTAGCGTTGCGTGCGCGTATATTTTTTTTTAAATAAGGTCTTATTCTTATTAGATTATTTTAATGTTTATATATATTTGAGAAAATATGTTTATATTTATAACGCATATATATTGTCAAAATTATCAACGAAATTCTTTTTACGGAAAAGATCGATTACAATTTTTTTTTCAGCGCATGTTTTATGAAAAAAAAAATATTATTCATTTTTGATATTTATGGGAAAGAATAAAAATTTAAGAGCGAAAAACGTTCGTACGACTGAATCAAAATAATTTAAATAGTGCTTGCTTGAAATTGTGCAAGTGACGTGAAATTTTAAGAAATCGTTTACATGCGCTTGAAATTTAAAATCCATGCCGATATTAATTAAAAAAATCTTGGAATATTGAATTTTTGTTAAAAAAGAAAAAAAACGTACATTTAAACGTTATAATAATTATAATTATAAATTATATTTGAAATCTTTTGAAAGCTACATAATGCAAAGTTTGACAATTTAATTTTAATATCAGATTTTTTAATTGAAGCAAATATTGAATATTTTATATTCGTATGCATTTATCATTCTTTATCTTTATTATTACACGAATAATAATATATTTTTTAAAACGTGACCGTATAAATTTTTCCACTTTTTTTTCCATTTTACGTCTACCGTAAAATAAATAATTCATCATATAAATCAATTAACGATGTTGCGTTTAATCTAACGTTATAGCATTTGCATTTGTTTGTTATAGGTTGCGACGCGCGGTTAATTAATTGCGGAACCCCGGCACATTGCCATTATCACACTGTATAACTCAGACGCTTCGAGGCTTTATTTATCGCTTTGCGATGATCGAGAACCTAGTCGCTCGCTTTCTCGTCTAACTTCCTGAATTGGATTCCTTGACCCGAATCGCAAATTCATTTTTTTCTAATAAATTCATTCCTGATAGCGCCAGCCGAGACTTTTATGCACCTCGCCAGCCTCTTTCTCCTCTCACTATCCCTGATGTAATAAAGACTTTTTTTTTTTGTCAATATTTCATAAATATTCTTTTAAAAAGAAGGCTAATTTTTAGATTACATTTTTTTATTTATTTAATCATTTATTTAATTTTTCTTTCGATAAGAGAAATTTTAATATCTAAATTTAAATGGATTCGTATTAAAATAGGTTTAAAAAAAAAAAATCGTCAAATTTTAATATATCAGTTAGTATTTTCAGATGAATTATTTTTCGACTAAATATTTTATTAAAATCCATTAAATACGTGTGGAAGAAAAAAAAAAAAAAATTAATGAATATAAATAATTAACGTAAGTTCCGAAATATTCGTTTCGAAGCAATAAATTACATTGACTTGATTTATTTAATAAAATTTCGCTATCTACTGTAAATTTTAATGGAAATTTTATAAAATTCTAAAAAATAAAAGCAATTGATTTATTAATGACTAAATATCAATGTGCTCATTATAAATATTTATACGAAATAGAAGTTCTATCGAATTCATTTTTATTTTATTCTTTATGTGAGAAGGTCATTGTGATATTATGTATTAAAAATGCAAGGCGATAATGTGAAAATAAAACTTAAATTTTAATTATCCTCCGCTTTAAATTTTTTTTTAATATCCGTCTTAAGCTTGGATTTATAGAATCATTTCGAAGCTATAATAATAAAGTGATTAATGTGAGACGCTCTAATTGCGACAAATGGCAGTGATGCTTTCGCTAATTCATTAAACATTACTAACAGTTCCATATCTATGTATAAAAGGTACAAAATGCAATGTGTCGCAATGAAATTTAGATAAAATCCCGCTTTTAATTAATAATACAAGAAGGATTTAATCACGCATGCGATAAATCACTAAAATCTTTTTCATGCTCGAATTGACAATTATCAAAATTCATATCGCTTTAACGGATATTTAATTAATAGAGAAAAGCGACGTTTTAAATAAATAAAAAAATTCTTGTTGATTAAATTGGTAACGATGTATTCGCAAACATCGCGCGATAAATTTTTAACCGAACATTAACATAAAAGTACGAAAATTAAAAATAATACGCTTAAAATTCACCTCAAAGAAAAATAAAAAATCATCCGTAAAATAACGTCACGTGTAACTTCGCTTTTTATTTTTATTTTTTTTTTTCCTTTTTCGACTCGCGGGAGGAGTTTTCTTTCGCGAAAAAAAGTTGTTTATGCACGCGAGAAACCGAGCAAGAGCGAGCGTCAAAAGTAATAACCAAACACCCACAAATACCCACGCAAATATATACACACATACGCGCGCGCGCGCATATAGGAATCGAGGAAGGAAGATATCTTTTATTTAAATTTTACCGGACGCTCGGATGTTCTCGGTCAAAACTCCAAACACAAGACACGGGGAAGGCCTTATTTCCAACGGGCTTTGCGACTTCGATTTTAACTTAAAATATGTTGTGTACTCGTAATACATATGGTGGAATAAAAAGGGATGACTTGTCGATTATGTATATAGGCTTTGGGAATCTAAGGACCATTATATTCAATGTTCTTTTTTTTTTTCTTTAAATGCGCAAACGTTTACTTTTCTTTTTAACGGAATTGATAAAGATGTTTAACGGAGAAAAAAAAATTAATCATTGTAAACGTGTGATTTATGAAAAATATATACATCTACATTCTTTTTTTTATTACAAAGTTTACGCATGAATTTTTTGAATTATGGAACATATGCGTTAAAATAAAATATTTATCATCGATATTTATTTGGAACGGTTAGCCGGTATCGTAAATAAGTTTTTTAATTAAAAATTCTGTCTGTTAAATTTAAATAACCAATTTAACGCCGTCAATATTTGCCTGGAATATTTGAATAAAATCAATTTATAAACGCTGGCATAATAAAATTCGGTCCAGCAAAATATTTATTATATGTCTAGCTTAATTTTCGAGACACGCATAAAGTAACTTTCAATATAATGACTCGTGCTATATAGGCATGACATCAATCACTGTGTCATTTTGTTTATGTTACTCGTTTTGTTTAATGAAACTAACAATTGGAAACATCAACTTTGATCACAAATGGTTACAAAGCGTAAAAATACAACTGTACTTGGTTAAAATATTATATAAAAAATTATTTATAATTTAATATTTGTGCTCAAATTGTTTGAAATAATAAAAAGATTAAAGCGCAGCATAATTTTTTAAAACGATTGATTTAAAATATTTACCTTTCCAAACCATTCAAAATATAACGAGCAGCCGATTTCTTTTAAATAATCTAATAGAAAAAAATATCCGTTTATATCAGCAGCCCAGCGGAATTCACTTTTGTTCACGATAAAAAACAGCACTGCAGTAGCTATCTCAAATCAACTGACGGTAATCGACGTCGAAGCACATTGCACCCCGTTTATTGCGTACACCATCAAAAATCCAATTTTCTCGATACCAACCACCGTTTTTCAAAGCCGCGCGCGAACTTCAAAAGCCCCTGGAAAATTCCATAAAACAATTTCGCGTTCGATCTCGCTGTGCGGATAAAAAACATTCGCCTCTCCGTGAAAGAAAAAGGACAGCGCGCAGGGATCGCGTGGAGCGCCGCGACTACGACAACGAAGGGGGGGAGAGAGAGGCCGAGGATCCGAGCCGCAGTCGAGCCTACGTGCGCGAATTGTTTTGGCGATAAGACTGACTGAGGCGGAGCGTCCGCGTGGCTCGCGACCACCTGACACGCGAGTTGGCACGCCTGACGCAACCCCTACTACTTCGGGGATTTTTGCGCGCGCGCGCGCGCGCGCCCGTCCGGCCTTCCTCGATTTTTCGTCGCCCCTGCACGCGCCAATTGTTAACGGAAGGGAGGAAAGTGTATCGTTGGACGCTTATTTACACGTGCGCGCGAGCATCTTCGTATAACGATTGTCATCGTTTGCTTATTTTCTTTTCACGATTGCGCGCGCGTTGAAAATGGAGAAAGATTTTAAAAAAAAATATATATATATATATATATATATATACCATATACACATATGTTTGTTTGAAAAAAAAATTTTAAGTTTAATAAATCGTTTTGCGATAAGTTTTGTAAGTGACACGCGCTGTTTTATTTTTGTTTTATTGTTATCAAAGATATAGACAATACAACAAATAGTAATGCAATTTAGAACACGAGGATGGTCGTGAACTGTGAACTATTGTGCTCTGATACCAGTTAGCGATAGTCTTGGCATATTCCGCACAACGATATAGAAGCACAAGCTGACTCAATATAAAACCATTATGTTAACATCCTAATGGAGCACTAGATTTTTTATGACTTTCGCAATTTTTTATTTAAAATTTTAATGCGCGCACTTTACGAAAATTGTAAAATTTCATTGTCTGTTTGTTTAGCTAATATTTCAAAATGTTAACGATGTGCTTAAAATAGAATTTTAGGTGTGAAATGGTAAATGAAATCTCTATGGTGCACAAATTTGAATTCGATAAAAATTGTAAAGTTGTATATTTTCGAGATATATTCGATAAAAAATGTACCGAAAATAGTTTCTATTTTATTATCATAAAAAATATATCTCTTTTTTCTACTAACTGAAAATTTATAAAAGATTTCAATTTCATAATGAAAAAAAATTAAAATTTTAAACAAGATTACAAGTTGAGGGTAAAAAATAAAAGTGTACGTGCTAAGGATACTAGAGAGAGAAAGAGAGAAGGAGAGAGATAGATAGATAGATAGATAGAATGTTTATTCGTATGTGTATACAAAATATAATACAAAAAATTATTTTAATATTTATAAAAAAAATATTGCACGTGATATCACAGTCAAGGAGAGAGAGAGAGAGAGAGAGAGAGAGAGAGAGAGAGAGAGAAAGAAAGGGAGGGGAGAACATCTGCATTTTCGAGTGCAGAACAAGAACGGGAATACAGAGTAAAAAAATTTGGTAAAAAGACTGACTGCTTGAGCAGTTTCGCGAATCGAAGTTTTGCGAAAAGCAATCGCTAACGAATGTAACGACGTGGAATGGGAAGCAATTTCTTTGCAGGACTTTCGCTTATTCGTCGAATGTTATCTTTTGTAAATGCCGATTATTAATAAATCTACTTGGCCAATCTTTCGAGTTCGGTTTCACGACAATTTCAATAGGTTTAGTAATGAGTAACGAGCAAGTAAAATTATCGACGATTTGGTTCGCTGCTTTATTCCTGTAAATTGTGATAATAATTTCATAATGATTTTCGCTATTGGTTGTAACGAGATACTTAAATTAATAATATTATTTTTGTGAAAAAATTTGAAGTTTGTTAAGCTTAATAAAATCCATATCATCATTAAATATTCCTTTTGATCACTTTTACTGTGAATATTTTAATTCATCGAGATGCAGAATCAATTAAACTTCAGATGTATATGAGTGAAAGTATAAAGGTTTATTAAATATTCAAATTTATCGATCACTAAAGGTAATAAACTCCGACGCTTCACATGAATAAAAGAATATAAAATTTAAGACCTTTTGTTTTTCAGTAAACGAACGAGTTGCTTTGCTAAATAGACAAGAAAAATAAACATAAACGTAAAAGGCGCATTTTTGAGACTGTTTATAAATTTGCCGAGCATCTAATTTAAAATTTTCCTTTTACCACTTCTCACTCGTTCGCTTTTCTTTTGCCCAAAATTTCTCGCGAGCGTTCTCGGCTCTCTTCTCGCGCGGAGCGAGCTTTCAATTATAGAGAAAGATAGAAAATTCCATTTCACGCGCACGTCGACAAACTCGGTTCCAGAGGCTCGTACTAAGGGAAAGAAAATCTTCGGAATTATGGAAAAAAACAAGAGGGGAGAGCGCGAATACTCTCAGCTTGAGATTAAATTGCGAAGTCGCGTAAAAGTAAACGGTTCATCTAGCGCGAATCGGGAAACGCGCGTAACTTCTTCCTTCTTTTCTCTTTCTCCAACGGCAATTCCGATAAATCGTCCAACTCCGCGCGGCATTTATTATTGCGAACGTGAGTTGTTTAAAAATGATGCGAGAGAAAGAGTAGCGGCACAATCGATAGGAGGAACGAAAATGGAAAAAAAAAAAAAAAGGAAAAGATCCGCGAATTGTTCCTGTGGTAATAAAATCTGTAGTAATTGACTGTTAATGCACGAGCGCGTTTTTTCCGTTTTTAATTTTTCTGTTGCTCGTATAAAATTATTTAATTTAAATACTGAACACCGATTGTTGACTGAATACAATTAAATGTACCCTTTTTATGGAATATTAGTTACTTTTTAAGGTAATATCGGTGCTTTTAATTTTGAAAAATCAGAGAGAAATTTTGGAATATTATCATTTTATTTTTTGATGGGAATATTTCTATAAATTTTTATTAAATTGTAAAATTATTCATAATGTTTAATAAATTTATTCGTAAAATATTTCATTTCACAACAATTATTAATAATAGCATGGAAAAAAATTTTGCAAACTATGAAAAAAGAAATTAAAATAAAAAATACGTTCTCAATAAAGCAATTCTATATGCGAAATTTCAAGGATCAAAAATAAAGCCATGACTAACCCATGCACCTCATCAACTACGATCTCGATCGATCATTATTTTTTTCTCGACGGAAACTTTTTTCTTGAGAAAAGCAAAGGATAATAATTCTAAACTTCTTCAGAGGAGAAAATCATTGCGGCGTAGTATAAAGTTCGAACGTTTTCAAATGGCCCTTGAGTGTCGTCGTGGAAGAATGAATTTTGATTATCGATTCGAGTATCTCCAGGAAGATATGTCAAACATTCGCGCGGTGGATATCGCGCGAGACTCCGGAGAGGAGGGAGAAAAAAAAATTTTTCGTAGAGAAATGGAGAAAGTCCGTCTGCTGATATAAATAATCGGATATCGTCAATTTCGTGGCAATAGCGAAAAATTGCGCGCGTGTGTGTTACGTGAAAAAAAAAAAAGCGGGGAGGGAGTACTCGAGACTTGGAAGGTCGCCCGGCTTTTGTCACATGACCTGGAAATATCGAGTTCTTTCTTTCGGCTTTTTAGAGGCCGGGGGTGGAAGAGGCCGTACTCTCGATGTCCGGACATATCACCAGTGTCGTGTGTTATTATTCAGGGATAGCAGGGAGGAAGAGAGAGAGATAGAGAGAGAGAGAAGTGGGAGAAATTGCCGTTGCTGCAATTGACCACTGCGCGGGTACGCGACAAAATTTAATGGCCAATTTTTTAACACATCGATATCTACGTTTTCGCGCTTGAGCTCTTAGCGTTATAAGCTCATCGGCTGATACTATTTTCGAGAATTCATTGGATTCTCGGATATGAAAGGATCGATGAATTTGTTTTAGTGGTTGTTCAATAGATACTTTTTTCTCTACGATTAATAACTGGTCATCGTGAGAAATTATTGTTTGAAGATTGAAATACTCTAAAAATTCGTACTTTGGATGAAAATTGGTTGTTCGGTTAATATTTTGAAGATCGTGTAGTAAAATTACTAAGGAATGAAACTTAGTTGAATTCGGTATACTTTTAAAACTTTTTTTTATAAGTTTCAACTAGATGTATTTATTATTATTGGATTTACAATTTTGGAATGGAAAAATAGTTTCTTGTGTAAATTTACAATTTCAAATAAAGTATCGAGTCGAAAAGTAAAGAAAATTAATTTTTTTTTCATCAATTAAAGTTTATCGGATATCGGAAAATACTAATTATGACATTATAATGTTAGGCACACATTTACTTTAACTTATAGAAATTTTTCAACTTGAATACCACATCGATAGACTTAGTTGCCATTCTTCAAATTTAGTCATATATATATATATATATATTACGAACTAAAATAAAACCATTTATGAGCGAAGCTTTCAAAATATATTACAATTGCTCGACTCCCTCCTAAAATTCGTTACAGCACACCCAAGGGAATGTCCGACTCTATCCATTTCTTTTTTTCTTTTTCCACGTAACGTCAATGACTAAAACTAATGCCCCGTTCCCATTCTACCGAACGATAGCGTTTCGTAATTGGCGCAACGCGTTAATCCCATCAATTGCCCTCTTATCCGCGCAACGGCACCCCACCGTAGCCCGGCCGCGCTATTAAAACCAAAACCACCGGTCCTAATCTTCCGTAACCGAAAAAAAACCGAAACCGCTTTTCCCATATCTTCACCGCGTAAAAGAAAAAAAAAAAAAAAGGAACGGCATTGTCATATAGTAAATCATGTGCGTAATATACGGTAAGGGCTAGTTCTAAATTCGAACAAAATTATGTTCATAAATAAAGGTAAACACTTGGTAATGACAAATTAACCTCCGAGCAGCTCGAGGAGCAAAGCTATGTAAAGAAATAGTCGAACGAAGGGGAGAAAGATAAAGAGAACGCTAAGCTATCGGCCTCATTCCGAACACGTGCGCGAGACATCCGTCTAGCGAACGACGCTGCCGAAAGTCGCCTTGGTATTTTCCGCAGAGTACTAACGGCTCCTCATATATATGTATACATAGCATCCAATTGCAGTAAGGACGGGATAGAGCGAAGTGTAACGGCGCGTGTGTCGGTTGCGCACGACGAGCCGAACGAGCTGAATTGCACTTACACGTTGCGCGGATACAGTCACGGTGAAGTGTTTCGGGATTTGGATTGGGATCAAAGGGGGAAAGAAGTGCTGTACGATGAATTCGATATTGGATATAACACTGGTAATTTTGAAAAGGTGTCAATTGATTCGATTACGCGTTGAATGGAGGTTTTAAGTTGGGAAAAATTTTAGACGTTGAAAATTTACAATATAATGTATATAAACTTAAAAAATTTTCCATTTTATTCTATTTAATTTTTTTTTTTTTTCGATTTTTCACATAAATTTATGCGAAATCGATAAAATTTTTTTTAACGCGTTAAATGCAGTTGTTCGTCATCGAACATTATCAGATGAAATTTTTTTACAATATATTTCGAATTAAGAGTTTCGAATGTTTGATGAAAATTTACCTATTCACAGTGTTATGTAGAGTAAAAATTTCAAGCTTATGGAAAAAGTAGTACAACGTACGAGAATACAATTATATACGAAATGCAATATTCCGTAGATATATAAACTTAAGCACAGGCATTGCAAGACTACCCATTTTTATCTCGTGCCTGAAAAGCTCAGACAAAGTATATTCAACGATATTTTAAGTGCATTTAAAAAATATTTCACACCTTACATTCGCACTTCAAAATTTTAAAACGTTTTTATAATAAAATAAAAGATAACTTTACGTGAAAACTAAATTATTTAACTCAAACATTTAAATTATTGATAAACAATGCCAGTTCTTATGTCATTCATTTCATGCGTGAAACAGAATTCAACCTCGCAACCAATTGAGACGATGGAGCCTGCACGATTTAAAATGAGTTCGGTTAAAAGTGATTCCCCAACGGAATTACGATTTGACAATTAATAAAGCCAATAGAGCAAAAAAATGTTTAAAGCGTCGACATTGCGCAAGCGACGCGTTCTCTTAATTAAATAATTTAATCTCTTTGAAAAACATATTTAAACTTGCCTCCCGCAATATGTTTATAAATAAAAATAAACATTCAAAGCAAAAAATTAAATTACGGTAATAAAATAAACAATAAAAATAGCCGTTAACATCGTAAAACATCGTCGTTGCATTACTCGCGCAGCTTACTCGGGGAGAAAACCAGGAGGCGTTCCATTAAAACATCATCCATGTTGCTGCGAATTTATGGGCAACGACACTGCGCATTTTTTCTCAGTTTTTCCGTGCAAGCACGCACACCAAAACGCAATATTCACGCTTTTAGGCTTTGATATACGGTGTACGACGACGACGCGGCTAACGACTTCTCCGGCAAACTGCCGTTATTCTTTCGGGAAAACAAAAAACAAAAAAGAGGGGAAAATTCTTAGATGGGGATTTTTTTTTTTTTTTTTTTTTTTTTTTTGTTATTACTTTAGCCCTTTGCCAATATTTTTTGGAAGTTTTAGTTGTATAAGACAGTGAAAGTTTAAGCTATAGTTTATGACGTTCGAGAAACTGTTTTCCGTTTTAATAACCGCTGTATGTAAAATTAATTCCATCTTTACAAAATAATATATATTTTTATTATTATTGATTCTTTAAATCGTTAAAATTAATATGGTTCGCTTAAATCTCGTTCGAGTGAAGGGCTACTTTCACGAATTAAACTTCTTTATCAAGCAAGAATATTTATTCGAATTTCCTCATAATATTGCTATTTTCGATTATTAATTCTTGATGAAAATGCGACTGCAAATTATATTCACGAATAACGGTAATAGCACATTATTGAAGTATCAAATGAATGATCATTGCAGCAGAAATTAATTAACATTGTTAATTTAAAAGTGCAAATTTAATTGTGACAAGTGTCTTCATAATATATCAAATGAAAAAATAATTTTCGAAAATCTATAAAATTTCAAAAATACCGCTTCTCGAAGTTCTCGTAAAATGCCATACATTATCAGATTCCTTTCTACGAAACCTTAAAATTTCCAGCACCTCGTGACTAATTAAAGCAAATTCCTTCGACATCGGCAACAACGCTACGCTACGACAGTGCAAGATTTTTACACACGCTCGCTCTTATCGTGAATTCCGTGAAGCGAATTCGCGAAACTAGCAGGAACAAGAAGTCCGCGAGAGAGCGACAGAGAAACAGAGAGAGAGAGAGAGAGAGAGAACAATTCGACGCGTAGACTCGTTCCCGGGAACAGGAAAAGCGACGGGCGCGTGATCGACCGCCTCGCGGCACGCGAACCTAACCCCGTGTGATTTAGACCGGCCGTCGACGCGCCAACGGACGCGATAATTTAACTCCGGCTCTATTTTACACGTACGTGTGCGTTCGTGTGTATGCGTGCGAGAATAAGTCAATATCGTGAAATCGTCGAAGACAACCAGTCTCGGTGTCTTACCCTCGGGGCTGATACTATCAATGGTCGTTGCGCGATATCCGGTTTTATTTCGAAGGGATCGGTGAACAGCGATTGGCTTTGGCGAGCGAGGGTGAGAAAAATTTGGAGGAACAGATGGTTATATGGTAAATGAGAAAAAGAAGTTAGCATTTTTTTTACGAATCGGTTGATCGTTTGATTTTTTTCGTTTGGATAGATTTATCGAAATCAAAAAAGTTAATTATTTTGATGTATTTTTTATTTTTTTTAAAAATTTAAAAGTTAAACTATGCAATTAAATAAATAGCTTTATGACATAACAGTTTAATAATCAAATTTTAAAATCTTTATCTTTTTTCCATCTAAAAAATAAAAAAAATATCCCATACAAATTTTATACTAAATTGTATATAAATAAAAATAGACAACTCTCAACTGTAAATAAAACTTTGAAAAATGGAAAGACGATGTCATTTAATAAATTTATTATTATATTCTAAACTTTAAAAAATTTATCGTAGAAATTAGTTTTTTGCTACACTATTAATTAATAAGTTTCAAGCTTATCTCTCACACTAAATGTTTCTAATGGTAGGTTGTTATTTCATTCCAACTTACTATTTATGATGTCAATTGCATATGAAACAGGAGAATAAGTGTTAAACATTTAAATTTCAATGTTGATAAAAATAAAACTCAATTTTCATAGTAAATTCTTAACTGAATTTTGATATTCTCTTAAGAATAAATTGAAGAATAAAGTCACCATTTGAATTCTACGAAAAGAGTCAAAAAAAAAAGAAAAAAAAATTGTTCTTATTACTCGACCAACGAAATGTAAAACCTCGACAAAACGCATGCAGAGCCTCTCAAATCTCGACAAAGCTCTACGGGCGCTTCTAGTTTATCAGATTTCGATCGAAAACGGGGACGAAGCAAGGGCCCAACCAACGCGGCATCTCCTCGTCATCCTCTTAACCTATCTACGCGGCCGTCTGCAGGCACTCGTACGCGAATCTGCAATTCAAATTTCCCGCGCATACCTCCTAACCATCCCTCCCTTCGATCTTCCCTTAGCCGCGCGTAAATATCGTAGGCGTCGACGATGTTGCGAAAGACGGATTCACGAGGAAAACCCGTCCCCGTTAAAATAGCCCGTATCGAGGTTCTCGAGCGACTCTTTTTTTTTTTTTATTTTCTACGTCGCGTACGATTGTAAACATCGGCTCGCCTCCTAAAATAGGTCCCGCGGCATTGCCTAAATATTCATGAGTTCGAGTATATATAGAAAGCCGTAGAGGAGAGCGCAAGCAAATATTCGCGAATATCAAGGACGAATAAACGCCGCGAATCAAAAAATCGCGTGAATATTCGCGATCACGCGTCGCTCTGTGCTTTGACTTTGCGACTTGAAAGAAGAGGCCGATATAATTGTCGCGGCAAAGTCACGTGTTTACTCCTGCGTCTAACGAGATATCGGGATGGGATTCGACTTAATTAAATTCAAGAACCCAGCCGAAAGTATTTTTTATCTGATGGATTATTTAGACGAGGATTGCCGCAATTTAAATCCGATTTGGATGTATATTTGACGTGATATAAAAATGAATTAATACTTTTAAATGCTGGGCTGAAGAATTTAAAAGAGCTTTGTAATATTATTTTTTGAAATTTATTATTCAGGCAGATTAAATCGATAAGTTTAATGTACATTTTAAAAAAATTTAAATTTATTAATAAATTGATAATTTATTCAAATTTAAGTCATTAAATCATTTTAAGCCTTCGTTATAGACATTTTGAAGATAAAAATATTGTACGCAGTAAGTCGCTTACTTGATTGTGCCAGAGTTCAACTTTTTTCAATATGAAATAAAAATCATTATTCCGTTTTTTTTATTGTTACTCAGAATTTTTATATAACATCGGTACTGTTCATCTTGTTTGTCGTTGCTTTGAATGCAATATTTTTATTTTTTTTTTTTTTTTTTTTTTTTTTTTAGAACAAACTTTTAAATGAATTATTTGTTTCCTTCGTTTCGTTCTATTAAAGAGAAAAATGCTCTATTTTTTCGCTTCTTTCAGTGCCCGAGTAAGCTTCGCTCGCTTCCTGAATTAAAAAGTTAGTTTTACTACATTGTAACACGATAATAACAGGGATGATAAATAAAAAGTGAACGTCAAGAAACGCCACGTCTATCTCAAGCTACACTGGGGTCAAGCGATCGAAAATTAACACGAAGTTAAATGCTTTCCGTCTGGCTACACCTTTGTTGTTTCACTACCGTGGATGAATAATAAAAAAGAATACTTTGACGAACTTGAACGCAATATTGATGAAATAAGTTTCGCAAGCCTAAATTTTTTTTAACTCAAATTTTGTCGTTTAAAAATTCTTAAACAAAAACTTACAAAGAAAAATACAAAGAATTTGTTTAATTATTGGTGAATTTAAATTTTGCATTTATCTTAAAAAAAATATAATCTCATAAATTAAAAAAAAATTTGAATAAATGATAATCTTAAAATCTTGTAAGTTTATATGTTTTTGTTAAAAGTAAGCGTACACGAAATGCCCGTGCACTTGTAATCATAAAAATCAACAACAAATTTTTTATAAAAAATGATAAAATATTGACAAAAAGATTTTTAAATTTCCGTAATGGATAACGGAAATAAGGGAGCAACGATTTCAAACGACAAATACAAATGTGTAGGCATTTCACTTCTTTTAAAATATAAATTTAAATCATAAATTTTGCAATTTATTCAGGAAATTTCTACCATATCCGCACCAAAGCGACCAAGTCCGTCCCCGAAAACAAAATAAATACATAAATAAATAAAAGAAAAAAAAAGTCAGTTCTATATATATAAACGAGTCTTTGAAACAAAAAAAAAAAAAAAAAAAAAAAAAAAAAAAAAAAAAAAAAAAAAAAAAAAAAAAAAAAAGCAATCCGAACAATATTCTTTAAGAATCCACACAATCATGACGCGTAAATTTTTCCGACGCACAAGTTTTACGATACGAGCTTAAGTATATATTCGCCAATGCCAAAAAAAACGAATATAACAATTAAGCATAAGAGAGGGAAAGGAAAAAGCGCCGTGTCAGGGCCACGCCATCGCCGTCGTCGTCGACATAGTCGTCGACTTAATTTAGAAAATTATCGTCCGACGATCAAAACGAAGGTCCGCGAAAGGTCAAAGGGCGGCAGCTTGAGCTTTCGCATGCCCGAGGACGATGATCGACCTTAACGACTCGGCGATTTGTGTCCTAAGGCTCAAAAATAAATTTTCGCCCTTCTCCGCCTCTCTCTCTCTCTCTCTCTCTCTTTCTCTTTCTCTCTCTATTCGTCCAGCTGGTATATAGGTACGGTCTTTTATTCGGAATTGACTCGCCGCCGTGTGCGATGGTTATCCGAGATAGAAAGAAAGAGGAGTGAAAGACGAGAGGTTTGTATTATTTTTGGTCTTTTTATTGCGTGTGCGAATAACTATACTTGATTGTATTGATAAACTAAATGGAGTTGATATTTACATGGATATTTAATTACATAAATTAAAAATAAACATTGTATTAGATACATTAAGGAATAATACTAATAAATGTCGGACGTGAAAAATTGTACGGCAAAAAGTACAGCACAAAGTATAGAATATTGTCCAACGTTATATTTATGCCATACTAGGGCCGCATATACTTTTTTATCCGGAATCCTTCATAATTTATTTATTTTTTTCAAGTATAAAAATTCGAAATTAAATAAAAAAATCACTTGTATTCTTGATTCTTGTTTAACGATCAATTGTTGTTATACTTGCCGCTAAGTTCTATTTTTATGAAGACTCGCTCGGCAGCACGTGATTCGAGCGATGTCTCGCATATCTATTTTCTTTTTCTCTTGACAGTGAAAGGCTTTCGCTGTCTTTTCGGACGCCTTTTAACTTAACGGAAAATAGTATCGACGTTTTATGCTCTTTTCTTTTCTTTTTACGTCTATATATGCTTTCGAGCCGGATATACCTAAACACGCTATATATCTATGCACACTATATATATCTACTTATTTTTTTCCAATAATGAGACTACTATCATTTTTATGACCTTTTCAATTTTAAAATAAATCGCTTTTCTGTTTTAATCCGTCATGTAATTTTAGCAATACTTTTTGCACGAAAATTTAAACATTTTGATGCATAAAGTATTATGTAATGAAAACTGAGGTATTTGTTGAATTACAAAATAAGGATGCTATTAAGGCCAATTGTAATAAACGATAACGTTAGCATTACAATTTATTTGAGAAAATTTAATTATTATCGATAAATTTACGTAAATTTTGGTTTTGAAAATTTAAAAATATTTGTCTTACTCTTTTCTGCATTATTTCCACACGTGTGTACAAGTTTTTCGTATGCATTAACGTACGTATTAACATATTACTTTTACAAGAGATCTTGAGTGTATTTGAAAGCATACAAGATGAATGCAAACAACTTTTCTAAGTACCTAAAAGTTTAAGATAAATATTAGTTTTCCTCATTCTTAGCATTTTATATCACTCTAAAATCCATTATGAAAATTTTAACGGATCAAAAACTTTTATCATTACAATTACATATTAAATCAATTTAATTTCATTCTTGGCTTGAATAAAAAATTAGTAATCAAATAAAAGTAACATCTTTATTTTTTTTTTTTTTTTTAAATTTGTATTTTCACTATTAAAAATTCAAATTCGTTATGCGAAAAATAAAAGATAGGTCATAAAATGTAAACAAAAGAAACGTCGAATAAATAAAAATTACTCCATTAAAAACCATAAACCTATCATATCAAATAAACATCGCGACAGTTTCAACGCGACATACTATCTCTAAAATCCACCCTGAAAAGGCCAAAGGAAAAAAAAAACGAAATCCGTCAACGCCGCGAATAATTCGTGACTTCCACGGTCCTCTCCACCGCGTTGTCTCGTTCTCGCGTGATTTAAGCCTCGTCATAAATTATTCCTGCGTTACAAAGGACGAGTGAGAGAAGGTTATGCAGAAATCGCACGAATGCAGACACACACACACACACACACACACACAC
Organism: Chalcis sispes; assembly: GCA_949987625.1. Lineage (NCBI taxonomy): Eukaryota > Metazoa > Arthropoda > Insecta > Hymenoptera > Chalcididae > Chalcis > Chalcis sispes. Next base: position 67,803,206 of record OX465097.1, on the reverse strand, counting down.
ACACATGCACATACGACTTCATAGGGAGTTCGCGGATTCGCGCGATTTTCCATTTCTGTAACGTGGCGGTGCGCCTCGAGCGTCCCGTGAATTATGTGCCTTGACAAAAGGACGTCGGAGGCCATACGTTATAAATGCGTCGACCGACTTACACGCTAGCCGCGTAACACGAGAGAAATTCCGACGGGAATTTTGCGATTTCCGTTTTGCGATTGCGAGGACGAGTTTTGACGCAGATGTTGTTATCGAAATCGAGACGGAATTTGGAATGAGATTATGTAAAACGATCCAGAGAATTTCAAACATTGAGGATAATTAGGTTGCAATTATTTCGATTGTACGAAATGTTAAATTAGCAAAGTATCAATAAGTAGATGTTACATTGATTATTTAAAAATAATTCATGCTATAAATCCGATAACGAGTGAATAAAAATTTAAGCTTCAATAACTCTAATGCATCAAAAATAATCCACATATGATTCAGCTTTTATAGTATCACATGAGCAGCTTGCACACCAAACTCGGAAGACACAACACGCGTTCGCGTACATTATTAATTAAATAGAATCGCTGCGAACGTGAAAGTCATGCGACCGCTTTATATATTATAACCGATACGCGAAAATTTCGACATTACCTATGAATATTTTACTCGTGAATTTAGCAAGGAAAGATAAACGGATTTCAGGGACGAATAAAATATAGAAGATATAGGATTGCATATCCGAAACTTTGAGCTATTTTTAAAATCGTTTATCAAATTGCATTTTGTAGCAACCACTTGTTGCATTCGTGCGATCGATAGCCTTTTCTTTTTTCAATATTTGCATACTTTTTATTATTTTTATATAAAATATTTTTAAAATTTAGCATGATTTTAATCGTATAATACATATTTATTACGTAAGTATCAATTAATCAATCTTGGTTATTATTATGTATAATAACGTAAAAATTATTTGTATGATTACAAATTGCTTTGAATTTTAAAAGTGAATTATTATATTTTTGCATTTCCCAAGCAGTTCACATTAAAATTGATTTACATTTTTTTAAATGTTATAAGTACCGAATTTACAAACGTGGTATTTAGATTTAAAAATATAGACAATTTTAATCTTGAAATAAAATAAAGCTTTGTAAAATTCCGCGTGGTGTGAATTTTAATAAGAAAACAAGTATCTTGCAACTGAAAATAAATACACAAATTATAAAAGTACTTAAAAACTTCAACTGTTTTATGTTATTTACAAGAAAATCGTGAGCGAACTACATAATATAGAAAATAGCGGTTTTTATTTCCTAGGACATTCTTGGGTTTTAAATTATATTAATATAATAATAAATATGTGCGTTAAAAAATATTAAATGATACTCAGAAATATTAATATTTTTAATAATACGTATCCTTAACATAAATTTGCTATTTACGATTCATAATGTAAAGTTAATAAATTATACAGTAAAAAGGAAACTAAGAATACTCCCACGGCTTAATAATTTCAATACATATACTTTAGACAAAAATAGAGTTAAGTTTCACTTGCGTTCTGCGTCTTCGCATTTTTTTTTTTTTTTTTTTTTTTTTTTTTTTTTTTTTTTTAAGTTTAACATCGTTTTGGGAAAAATGTATATATTTCTATAAAAAAAGAAATCTTTTGGTATTTTGTTTGGACTAATAAGAATAAAAAATTATTTTTACGCTGAGCAGTAAAATAAAATTCCAAATCAACCATCAATGGTAAAGCAAGTTTCCTATTATAATCGTATCTATTCAACAGTTGGTAAATTATCAACAAAACTAATAAAATGAACTTAACTTAGCAATTCATTCGTGAGATGGCATTAGTAAGAAGCTGCTATTTATCAACGATTTTCTACTGTGTAAAATATTGAAAGCCTCGGGGAAACACATCTCCGAAAGTGTTTATTATATTGTGCTTTTGTAGTGCAATAATCAGATATAAGAGAAGATTCGTTGGATGTTGACTTATTGACAATAACTAGTGTAAAAAATAATTATTAATTTTGGAACAGTGTCGTCAAGTGCGAAGGAAAAAATGTAAGTTTTCTTTGTTTTTAAACATTTACAATGTGCGCTAACGAACACCAAAAGGTGGTAACAATTTTTTAATAATTAATTTTTAGCAAATTAAAATAGATAAAAATATATTTTATACGAATGATTTTGTTGCTATACGTAAATATTGACAAGTACAATTTAATTTTATCCAAAAATTATACGTAAATATTATTGTCATAGTTTTATTTTAAACATTCATTAATATTGTATTTATAAGAAAAATTTATGTTAAATTTTTTATAAAAATTCAATTGATCGTCCTACACTAATTATTTAATGTACAAACAACATGCAGTAATAATATTTTTTTTCAAAAACTCGTAGACTGATAATTTATCAATAATGAACCACACTCGCAGTAAATACATTACTATCAAGCAAATAAAATTTATCTTTACAATCAACATTTCTTAAAAAAGGCGCGACGATAACCGATTTAACTTTTTACAAAATTTATCACCGAAGATAAATAAATGAGGAAGACATCAACGGAAAAATTACTCGCGAACACAACATATATATCTATTTAATTTTCAAATTATCAAACGAAACGATTGCAACATCAATCAGAGAGCGTAAAGCCGCTCAAGTTCAAATATGTATGTTTAACTTCTGGACTATATGCACATGTACATGTAAGGCTGATGAGCCTTGTAAATACACAACCACCGGTGGACCTGTACTATTTTTAGATAAGCGCGCGGAGATGCATAATACGTCGAAGTGGCTTTATCGCGTACGCTGCAACTACAGCACGTGACGCGACTACTACACGATTCGTAAAGTGTCGCGTATTAATCTTTAAATTGCGGATGAAAATATACTCGCACGATTTATTGTGTATTGTACGGTTAGTGCTTGTACGCATTTTTTTTTTTTTTTTTTTGTTTTTTTGTTTTTTTGTTTTTTTGTTTTTTTTTTTAATTATGCAGTTCGACGGGAATTTATTGTAAAATAATAGCCGCTTGTTAACCGAGAAATATATTAATACGACTTCAGATGCCCTTGCGTCTTCTCTTTCAAAATGAATTTTGCATCACGCGTGTAAATAGAATCGTGGTTGCCATTCGTAATTATCCATTATTTCGAATAATTATAAATTTTAATTGCTAATTCAAAGTATTTATTAAAGATTAAATGAAGCAGTCTTTGTAGATATTCTTAATCGATGGCTTTTATAAAGAAAATTTAAAATTTATACTCAAAATATGACGATAATTTATTTTTTTAATAACAAAGCTTAATTGAAAAATTGTCACAAACAGGCATGACTTACCACCGACATATGTGGAAGGATTTCACGACCTTGAGGCCGTAAAATCTATGGAATATAGAACACTAGGAAAAACAGGTTTACGGATTAGCAAGTTATCACTTGGCGGTGGAACATTAGGATATCATTATGGGTGAGAAAATTCAAATACTTTCAAAATTCATCAATTTCACCATAACTTTTCTCTACACTTGAAAATAAACGTTTAAATGTTTAAAATTGTTTTCAATTCTTTAATTATTAAAAAAAATTTTAATATTTCTCATTTTTATTTAAATACTCATTCATGAATTCTTTAAGCGAGAAGTTCGTTTTATAAAATAACATTACACAGAATTGACTTAAAAAGAAAAAAAAAAAAAAATATTCACAGAACATACAATGAAGAAGATGCAATAGAAACGATCAGAACCGCAATTAAGAAAGGAATAAATTATATCGATACTGCTTATTGGTATGGACAAGGAAAATCGGAAACTATACTTGGAAAAGTAATTGAAAAGTAAAATCAAGAAAATATTTTTGGATAAATTTATCCGCTGTATTATTATCCTAAAAATGTTTTTATACAAATTTTATAATCTAGCATACTTTTACAATATCTTTTTCATAATAATAATAATAATTATATATGTATAGGCACTCCAAGGAATTCCTCGTCAAGCTTATTACATAGCTACAAAAGTCGGAAGATACGAATTAGACTACGAACACATGTTTGACTTTACGGCAGAACGGGCGCGTAAAAGTTTGCAGAACAGTTTAAAACTCCTGAAACTCGATTATGTTGACGTTATTCAAGTAAGTTGTATGATACTGATATAATTCTCTTTAGCGTGAGTATTATTTCAAGTTCTTTGAACCCTTTAACAACTTGTATTAGTAATACATATTTACTAGATTACTTTTTACAGCTTGCGAAGTCTAAAAAATTATTTACTTAACCATGATTACTTTTTTGTTTCACTGACTGGGTTCAAAATTTATCCCTGTTTACGTTTTAAGTTACGTAGATAATTTTTTAACAATCTGCGCAACAAAATTATTTAAAAACCTATGATCGTATCTATGCATAAATAAATACAAGTATTAATTATAACTGTAAAATTAATTTTAATAACATTGATATATCTTACTTAAACGTAACGATCTCACTGTAAAGATATTTTATACCGATTTAAAATAAAAATTAATAATCATTCGTGAAAAACACTTGTAAATATCGGTTAATGTAGAACAATTATTTCATATATAACCGAGATTAAATATAATAAAAAATAAATAAATAAGTAAATTAATTAAAAATGAAACTAATGAACCTTAAAAAATCTCAATTTCAGGTTCACGACATTGAATTCGCGCCGTCCCTAGATACAATAATAACTCAAACATTACCAGAGCTATCACGACAAGTAGCTGACGGTCGCGCGAGGCACATTGGCATTACGGGCTATCCTGTATCAATTTTAAAAGAGTGCATCGAGAAAAGCAACATTAAAATTGGCTGTGTTCTCACATACGCAAGATTCACTCTCATCGACGATACTCTTGCAGAATATATTCCATTTTTCAAGGTACCTTAAAATTGTTTTATTCTCTTGTTTCATTTTTCAATTTACTAATGTCGATATTATCGCTGAACATTTAAAAATAATTCAAGCCTTTTGAAAAGAGTTTTAATTTTATTATCATTAAACGAAATATTTATTAAATATTTTATAATTTTTTAAGTTATTAGACTTTGTTCTCGCTTTATGTAGAAAATATTTAAGCAATTACTTACAATGAAGAATTCTACACTTACCAACATAATTATAAACCTAGCAACAGTAGTTTTATCAGTGAACGTACATATTTATTGTACGTAGTTCTTTATATAAAACAATTACGCTTTATAAAAATAATTCCAGGAACAAAATATTGGAATTATAAATGCAGCAGCACCCTGCATGGGTTTATTATCTAGCAAAGGACCTCAAGAATGGCATCCAGCTCAAGGTGAAGTGAAGAAAGTTTGTAAGGAAGCAGGACAGTATTGCAATGTAAATAAATAATTAAAAATTTTGGGTGATCCATCATACTTATAAATTATAAAACATTAACAATTATGAAATATTAGGAACGTTATGTGGAATTGGCCAAATTGGCAGTCTGGCACTCTATTCAATGTCCAGATATTACGTCCCATTTAATCGGAATGCAAAATTCGCGAGAATTGAATATAAGCCTGGACGTAGTTTACAATGGAATAACCGAGAAAGAAAAACTTATTTTAGAAGAAATAAAAGAAAAGTAAGTAAACAAATGTAATACATGTATAAGTTAAAAACATTGCGTTCGTTTCATTTACTAACTTTCCATTTTCTCTATAACCCACTCGTATTTTGCTATCAAAGCATGTTTCATAACTAAAGAAATATTCGAATTATTGATTTAATTATCTAAATAATATTCATGAATGCTAAAGGTGAAGCATTTTTCATAAACTCATAAATATTTTCAACATAAACATTTTTCATAAATTGAATCGGTTAAGATTAAAGTTAATATGTTTTTCTTCCATAACAATATAAAATTGTTATATTTCTTAATAGCTGTAGAAATCGAAGACTGTTAATTTTGTGACACAAACTATTATTTAAAAATAGCAATGTAAACTACAATGTGAGATTGAGTATTGCGGTGAGTTTTAAATTCATCAAAAAAATTTGAAAAGAACTACATTTGAACTGACCATTTTACTGATTATCAAAATTTTTTTTTTAATTCTATTCTGGCTTTACAAATGAAACAAATTTTAAATAAAAATTTAATTTAGGTACCTGTCAAAGTTAACTGTGAAGCACTGGGAAGGAGTGGAGATAGAAAGATACTGGAATGCCGTGACATATTAAACTAAAGACTTACTTCATTCATATGTTACAGAAGTTATATATTTTTATAACAATTTACTAAACTGTAATTTTTTATGAGATTCAATAAATTTTTGTATATACTGCTTTTCTAGTTTTATTTTAGATAAATTTATAATTAGATATATCTTTACTAATCTCAGACTTATAGAATTGCATTTATTACAACTAAATTAAAAATAGTTTTCAAAACTAAATAAAAAATAATATTTTTAATTGTTACTGCCATAACAAGTAGTAAAAATTCATCTATGCAACATTTATAAACATCATCGATGCATTGTTTTTTCTTAAACTTTTAATTATCATAAATAGCTTAAATTATACTAATAATAAGTTAAAATTACTTTTGTAATTTTTTACTATTTATCACTCAAAAAAAATTGTATGAAAAATTTATTTTTTAATTTTTCAACTATTTAAATATGAAATTGTTCTTATGAAAATTCTTAACTTTGACTTTTAGTTTTTTTACAAATATCATTTAATATTTTTAATTATAAATAATAGTTTCCTTTTTATCTAAATGAAAATAACTTTTTAGAAAAGGCAGTATAAGTGTCATTAATTGGCTTAATTTGATATGTTAGCTCATGCATTAAAATAGTTATTAGAGATCCAATTATAGGTTTATGATATATTTGTTTTAATTCAAATCCTTTTTTAAGACATAATTGCCTACTACCTTCAGTATATTCTGATGCAACAATATTTGCACAACTGTACCCTTGGTCAATAGCAAAATCAACAGCTACTCTTAGAAGACAAGAAGTTATACCTTTACATCGATAATTTTTATGAACACAAAGACGTTTAATCCAAGCTCCTTTGTCATGATTATAACTTTTTAATAAACCAACACTTCCTACAATTCTCTTATTTTGTGAAGAAATATCAATGTTTGATTCTCGAAATTGCTTTTCTGTCATAACATTGTAATAAACATCAGCAGGATTCCGAGTCATTAAATATGGTTCAAATGCTTCAGCCACCCAAAAACATGAGAAAGCATTTGACATGTAAATCCTATAAATTCAAATACATTGCAAATTATTTGAATCTTAAAATACAGTACACTGTATTTAGAAAAATTCATAAAGAATTTAATTAAATTTTATAATTTTTTATTATTAATTATTTATATATTATTAAAGTAATCATATATAAAATACGATTTCAAATAAATAAGATTGATAAATATAATTTAAAATAAACTTTAACTTTAAAAATTAAAATTATTAACCCAAGATCGGTCGTTAATGTGTCCAAAAGACCGTAAAATTTAAAATTTACGCATACGTCAATGCTTTGCATCAAGTTATGCTCCAGACACGTTCTAATGTGTTTAATGCATGTTAGTTAATCACTTAATCCCGAGTTAATTACTTACTTTGCAATATTCATTATTTCTTGATCAACTTGTATTATTTTGACAGTAAAAGCTATGTATGTGCTAACATAAGTCATTACAATTACTATGGGTATCACAAGTAGACAAACTGTAAATGGTATTCCAAAGAATATGAACATAATTGCAGCTAGGAGGATCATTACTTGGAATGTCACTTCTTTAAATAAATTACCAAAAAATGTACTATTTAAGGAAGATAAAATTCCATTTTTTATCATTTCATGACAATTTAATTCATCTCCTGGTTTATATGCTCTAATAACAACAATATGACTCATTTTAATTTATACTAAATCTGAAAATAGAATCGGTATTTTTATATTATTTTTAACATTATCTTAAAATTACTCTACATTTATAATTTTTATTTCCATCTTACGAAATTAAAATATATACAATAATTTATAAATTCATCAATATTATCAATTGTATCAAGTAAATATTATCAATTGTTAGAATTGAGGTTAAGAATATCAAGACAAAATAAAGGAGAATCACAGCAAATGTGAGAAAAGTGGTGTAAAAACTAAGAACAACTTTTCGAGATCTCGAAAATCGATTTCAAAATTGACACGGGAACTTTTCCGTGCCTATGTTCATTATAACAAATATTCCTTGGAAATTGTAAATATGGCAACTGAGCATTGGTTGAAGCTTCTTCAAGATTCTAAAAAAACGGCAATTATTCAAGATGGTAAATTAACAATTTGTATTCTGCTAATTTCAATAAATTCTTTCAATAATTTTATTAGTATTGTTGAAATTGTAAAATGACATCAACAGGTTTTTAAATGTAACGTGACTAATATTTACGCTAACCTATATGTTTGATCAATACCGGCATTTCTAGACGGTTATATTTTATAATATATGTAAACAAATTTTAAATAATTTTGAGTTGATATAATTAAAATATTGATATAACACAAAAATAAAAGTTTATTAATACAAATAGAGTATAAATATTATTCCATTATTGTAATTAAATAATTTTATATATTATAAAGTTTTTATAACAAGAAAACTTGAAAAAATTTAAAAAAAGTATGAAAAGAATTATCAAAACTTCTATTATATTGTAAAACAAATCGTTAATAAAATCTTAATAGTAATAGTAAGTTAAGTAATTTTTTTGTTGAAAAATATTTTAAATTTTAATATAAAAATAAAATATTGAATATTGTAATTTATGTCAATTATTTAAATAGTAAGAAATATTTGTTACAGGTAAGAAAAAAGTACATTTTTTAATGGAAGATGGATTAGAAATGGTAGAAGAATATAATACCGATACAAATGTACTTGTAAAACGGGCATGGAAACAAAAAGGTAAGCTAGGACAAGAAATTGGTTGGGTAGTAGAAGTTGGTGATTTAGAACCAAATCCTGCAGATAATCTTGAATCTATTGGCATTCGAGAAAGTTCAAGTACTGTATGTAAAATAGATCCAAAATTGTTTAAACTTTTATGTTTTTATTGAAGAAATTAATTTTAAATTTGCAGCCAATTGTTACAAGGCGTATTACAAAAACTGCCTTAGAATGGAGAATACGAAATTTAAATTATTCTAAAGATGTATATTCTGTTGCTGCAGAAGATGATGGAACAATAACAGTGCGTACTAGTAATAAGAAATATTTTAAGAAAATTAAAGTACCTGATTTGGAGCGAGTTGGATTAAGACCAGAACAAGACAGAATATCTTTTACACATCAATTTAATACTTTAATCATAACAGTAAGTTTAAGGCAATAGAAAATTACTGATAAAATATTCAATAAAAGTAAATTTAAATTATCTATAACTAAAGTTAAAAAACAAAGATTAATTTACTAAATCATCAATAATTTTTTGCAATGTCTGTTTTATTTAAGTATTAAAAAATTTAGTTTTAAGATATTTATATTAAAATTTATAATATCTGAATCATTTTATAAGATGATTTAAACAATTTTTGTTTCAGTATAAAAAACCTCCAAAACTTCTAGAAATGGAAAAGAAAGTGTTTGACATGATTTCTAAACTAAAAGTAGCAAAAGAAGGAGATGTTCAATGTCCAACTAGCTAACACAAAACTTGAATATAGGATACTAATTAAATTTTCTATATTATATAATTAAAAATTATTTTTATTATAAATTAACTATTATTATCAACTGTTTTACAATTTATGATTTTTATGTATCAATTGTCTTAAAGAACTCGCTAATTTTAACTTTTTTGTTATTTGTTAATGTAAATTTAAATATTATTTATGCTACTATCATTCTATGATAACTGAAATTTTTTTTTAAACTTCAAATAAATAAACATTTTTGTTTAAAATTCCTTTCCTCACCTCTATTTGAATAATTTAAAATAAATTTTATATACCTATGATTGTAAATAGGAACTTTTTATATAAAATATACGATAAAGTAATTAAGATATCGACCGTGAAAACAGAGGAAGCTACGAAAAATACGAGAGGGGGCGTCCGTCAACTGCATGTAGTTAGTGTTGGTGTTGCTCAGTGTATGATGTGTTTAGTTTTGTGAAGAAGTGCATGGGAAAATATAGACAAAATGTCAAAATCTATTCCAGACAAGTAAGTTTCGATGTAGATTTAACTGTTAATCAATGAATTTCATTCCAACAAGGTTTCAATTTTTATCCGTCTAGCTGTGAAAGAAAAACTCAGAAATTGAGGTTATATTTTTATAACATTGCCGCTCATGACTTTTCTAGTTATAATAGTGTGAATTCATTTGTATTTGTGGTATTAAGCGAACGATTTATAAAGGATATTGGTATTTTCAATTGAAATTTGTACAATCCTAATGCTTTTATTGTTATGCTTTTACACTGACGCGGCTTAGACCCTTGATTTTACTGTTTTATCGGCAGTTTATATATTTTATTTTTAGGCAGTGTAAACCTTATCTGTTAGATGGTGTTCATAATTACCGCGAATTTTAAATTAGGCTAAAAACAATATGACTACCCTTTTGTCTAATTTTAGGGTCTAATAATTATTCTAAATTTGTTTAATTCTAGAGTTATTACTGGAGTTTAATTTTGAATCATTGTTAATATAATTTTGAATATTGTATATTTACTTTAGAATATATTTTTTTGTAATTACGAAAACAATCTTTATTGTTTAGATGGTTAGACTACAAACCTTATGGCGATGTCATTAATGCAACAAAAATCCTGGCCTTTAAGGTGCCACTTAAAGAGGTAAATTATTTCTATAAAATTTATTTGAAACTGAAGATAAAAAAATTATTTATGATTTTCAAATTATAATAAAAATGCTTTCTTTTTTAAAGAAAGTTTTACATTTTGCAATTAATACAATAAATTATGATTTTTAAACGTGAATGCCGTTTTTTTTGTTTTTTTTTTTTTAATTTTTGAATTCTTTGTTAATAAAATATCCATATCATAGATTGTATTTCTATACTAATAGCATTTTAAATTTTATTAAATAGTAATAAGATCTAAAATAATTATATAACTTTTCTTAGTATTTTCTCAATATCAAAATATACAAATAATTTATTATTTGTTTAATGTATGCTATTAGATTCAAATTTAAAATTTAAAATCAAAGATTTACTATTCACAAAATTAATGTTTATTTTACTGAAACATCATAACTCATTGGTTTATAGATTACAGATATTTTTATAACAAAAAGTATCTAAAATTTATTAAACCTATTTATTTTTTATAAATAGTAATTCACTATAAACAGTATTTATATTTATATAAAGTTATCAATAAATTGTTATTATACGTAATAAAAATTGTTTTTATGGACAGAATAAAAATGGTAAATAACCGTTGATGACTGAAATAAACGCCAAGTTTTGTAGGAGTTGTTAAAAAAAGTCATAAAATAACTAATTGATCTTATATATAAAACATTGAGAACATAACAAATATTTTCTGTATATTTGTATCTATATGATATAACATCTTCATCAAGATATTAGAAACATTTTCAGTTGAATAAATTTATTGTTAAATTTATTTAAAATGTCATAATATTATTTTGTGTATTCAAAATTAAACACAAAACATTTATTTTAAAAAGTAGGATATAATTCACAATCTATTAGCTAAAAATTACCCATTACTTACCTCACTGATCTACGAATGTATGAAAAATAAAACGCGCAGTTATAACCCCGAGAATTCCGCGACGAAAAAAATTCAACGTACCTTTTCGACGTGGATGAACGAGTCGCAAATATCGTCTCTCTCTCTCTCTCTTTTTCTTTTTCTTCGGCATCCGCGTCTTCAGTTCCGCGACTCCGTTTGCGTGATAGTCGGGCCGCGTCCGGCTCGCTGATTTATGCCGATGTAAATCAGCGCTTTGGTGCCGACAGGTTCGCGCGCTCTAACTAGACTCACCGGCTTTGTGCAGGCTTAAGGTTTGACGGAGAAAGGGAGTCGGATATACATATTTTTTTTTTTTTTCTTTCTTTTTTGTTGCGCGCGCTGCTTTTCGTCGAATAAGGGGGTGATTAAGATTCCTCGCATATAATATTCACGAAACACGTTGCGCGATTGATATTTGCTTAGGTTTTTTTTTTAAGCCACGTTAATCAATAGCGTTCTTTGCATAATGTAACAGCGTTACAAATGTTTGTTTATGTTCGACCTTGTTAATTTGAATTTAAGTTTGGACATGTTCAAGACTGGTCTAGCAATCTAATGGAAAGTTTAGTATGTAAATTGATATATTCAGTGCTTTTGGTGTACTTAATCCTGGGCAAAATATGATGTGGAACTAAGATTTTAATATTTAGTTAAGAAATGTTTAAGATTGCTTATTGAATTATAATTACATAGGTATGGATTTCCTAGATTTTCTAATCATCTAGCCTTTCATTGCAAGTTGTCAAGACGTCAAAAAAATAATTGATTAAGTGGATGTTTTGAGCATTTTGTTATGCATAATTATGTGAAGAAATATGCATCTAAAATTTTACTTACAGTACGATCGTTTATTTATTAAGTATTACGGTAAAAACATGAAACTTAACTTGTTTAGTTTTCTAATTATATGAAAAACAAAAGTTTTTTCGCGTACAATAAATTACTCACACATTCATCGAGAAATAAAACGAAAAACAAAAATTTAATTGCACGATATAAAAAAGCGTTAAAATATATATCAACCCTAAGTAACCACTTAATCTACCAAAACTCAAAAAAAAAAAAAAAAAAAAAAAAAAAAAGAAGAAGATCGATACACTAAATTAAAATTTTTGATAAACTAATCTCGATCGAGTCGAAGAAAAAATTTCTCTTTCCCTTCGCCGCGCATTACAAACCGAATCCCGCGTGGCGCTCTCGCGATAACGCGTTATCTGCGGACACTTGGCGGGCTCCCACTAATTTCGAACGCGTGCGCGCGCGCGCACGCGCTCCCCCTTTGAGAAAGAGACAACACGGCGAAGGTGTACACACACGACGCACAACACACGGCTCGTCGCTAAATAAAATCCGTGAGCTCTTCTTATCCGACCTTTCGCTTCGAGTACGCGCGTCTTTCTTATCTTCTTTCCTTTATCTCTCTTTCTCTTTTCGCGGTTGGTTTGTTGCCTTGCCGGTAAATCAAACGCACGTACGACTCTCTCTCTCTCTCTCTCTCTCTCTCTCTTTGCGGGAGGGATTCGAAGAGAGATAGCATCGGCATCGAATTCCCGAAAAGAATCGCGTTTCCACTTTATTCCTCCTTGGGTTAAGGGAATGCTTCTACATGGATTTCTAAATTTAATTATTCTACATGTTCGCGCATGTATGTTTAGATTATTTTTTTTACCGATGTACAAACTTACGCTTGTTTATTAAAATTTTACATATTAACGGGATACTTTTCACTAACTCATTAAATTTATAATGACGTTAAAAAGTAACTTCATATTCAGCGACATGTATGCGATGAATATTTTCGATTAATTTTAGCGCTACATATACTTATTCGATTATTTTCAATTTTGTAAGAATAATATATAGTATTATTTTATCAGCCGAAATAACATTCAATTTTAAACCGTTTGATACAATAACTATTACTCATGCCCCATACCCGATTATTTCATTAATTTTTGTAATGTACATCTTTTCTTTACGCGTTACTTTTACGATAATTACAGTACGTCATTGGTTGGATTAAAACTCTCGAGTATACGTTTAAAAAAAAAAAAAAAAAAAAAAATTGAATAATTTGAATTTGGACATTACGCGAAAAGATCGATCAGAGCTACCAAATTTGTAGTATTGTTGCACGCAAAGCCCCCAGCCGAGCTCGTGAAAGAGCTTTCCTGACACGTTATGCCTTCACGCTGCGAGCTCTTCATCGATTTTTATTTCTTCGATCGCTATGTGGCGCTACGTCCGCCGTTAAATATATGGTTGCTCGTGAATTTTTAAGTAAATATTTTTGTACACGATCGATAGTTTGATCATTATAGTTAATTGATTGTTTTTTTAAAATCGAATTACTATTGTCTAATTGTTAAATTTTTCATTTGATCAAAAATATCCGTCGAATGTATTAACGAATTTTTTCACAGTCTCGCTAACGCGTACAAAAAATATCCATCTCCGCGTCACTCTGCACATGAAGCTGCTTTGTATCAACGTTTCGTTCGAATTTTGGTTATTTGTCATTCTCCGTATACACGACACACAATCAGTATTCGAAAAACACAAATCGACAATCCTTGCCGTTATGTGTACCGTATCGTGTAACGCGAGATGACCCTTTTAATAACGCGTGCTTTTTTATTTATTTATTTTTTCGTTTTTTCTTTTTTAGAGCCATACGGCGTATCGTTTTGATAAGAATCGGACATTATGAAAAATAATCTCCTTTTTGTGCTGCTATACGGAAACTTTTTACAAATCGGTGTACATACGCGTGTACCTTTACGCTCCGTCTGTTATTTCGTTTATAATAGGTGCCCGTGTCGCATTTGTAAACGCCAGGTTATATAGCGGGAAGTCTTAATTATTGTTCGTTGGAGCCGAGCGAGTATTGTCATGCTAAAGAGATATTTCTTTGGAAGCTTCGATGATGATGATGATGATGATGATGATGATGAAGTCGATGAGAAAGTTGGTCAAGTGAAAAGAGATTTTTCACATATTTTTCGATGTTGCGTAAACGTTTTTCATTTTCATAGAAAAAATGTTTGAATAATAGTTCATGAGCATTGTTATACAGTATCTTCATTTATTTAAGTACAAACGAAGTAATTTAATTTCACCATTCGCCATCTATTTTTTAAATATCTAAGAGAACAATTGTTCCTAATTAATTTTTAATTCTTAATTTTATACAAAGAATCTAAAACACCGTATTATGTGCACAAAACAAACTTTTTTGTATAAAAAGTACTCAATATCTCTTCCAATCAAATAATGATTTTTTTTTTTTTTTTTTTTTTATCTCAAACAAAAGTATGAAAGGAAGGCAATCGCGAGGCTAAGGAGTGAAAGTCGAATCGTCCTTAAGTTCGATGGTAGTTCTCGTGCAGTCCGAATAACGCAGGCTCGACCTCCTCGCTCGTCTTGTACAAATTGCCAATTCTTCTCTCTTTATCGATTTAAGAAAGCCTTCTTATTTGCCGCGCGTTGAATATGCTGATTATCTCACTCATGCGTTCGGTCAAGTAGAGAAAGAAAGAGAGAAAGACTTTGCCGCGCGTGTCCCGACTCTTGTTCTTTTTCCCACTCGTCTTCATTATATATGTATGTATATATACACATTTTCTTTCTCTTTTATATTCTTTTCTCGTTGTGTCGATATTCTCGCACGCATACGCCAAGCGAGAAATCCTTCAGTCGTGACAATAACGAAATTATGTTCTCATTTTTCGCTAACGCATCCGAGAGAGTACCTTTACGCTAATAATTTCGAGAGCTTTAAAAATTACCTGTCATTGCGATGAATTTATCGTTATTGTTTATTAATTTGTTGTGTGCATTTCAAAAACTTTGCGACGCCTTAAATTTTGTTTACTGGAAAAAATTTATTTTAAATTTAGAAAATAGAAAACATTACTATTTTTTAATGTTTCTTTTCTTCATCCCAAGTTATTTATTTCATTTATCATAAAGAACGAAATTGACTTGAAATTATTATAACATTTACGTCAATAAATAACATTCAAATAAACGCAAACAAAATTCGTACCGACAGAATATTTTTTCACCTCGGCGATACCAAAGATCCCATGCACATATAAGTCCCAAAGTGCCCCTATCATTATTATCCAAGCCAAAACTTTGCGCCCATCGTAAAGCAAAAGATCGTTGTGCTGCGCGTTCTCTCTCGTCCTTTTAGCCGCGCGCGCGCGCGCGTGAACTTTCATCTCGTCTCTCCCACCCTAAAAGAGAGAACGACAAACGGTCCCGAAGAAGAGATACACAAAAGGGAAGAGGTAAGTTGGCGATTCTAATTGATGGCACCGCTGCGAGTTTCGCGAAGCATAAACCTTCTTTTTTTCTTTTTCTTTTTTTTTAATTTTTTTCCCGGTATCTCTCTCGCGAGCACACATCGATGCCTCATTAAAATTCACCGTCGCGGTCGCGCTTTCGCTAATTGTACACACGCGAGCCTCTGACACACACCGCCGCTGTCGTAGTCTACGCGCCTGCTTGTACATCTTTATGTATGTATGTGAGAGAGCAGCAAAGTCGGCTCTTTGCGAGAAAGCTCTCTCGCAGCCCCGAAAATTGCGTGCCGTCACGCCTTTTAGCGGCGCGAATAATTAATGTTCCTCGATCGTGTGGATAGCCGATGGTAGGGGGCTGAAGGAAAGGAGCGTGCAGGATGGAGTTTCGCGCACGGGAACGAAATTTTCGCGACTCCATTAGCTACGGTCAAAGATGCTCTCTCTCTCTCTCTCTCTCTCTCTCTCTCTCTCTCTCTCTTTTTCTCTCTTGCTGTGTCAATGTGCGGCGCTGATATTGTTATTTTAGATAGAAATAATCTTAAGAACTGCTGCTCCATTGTAGCTTGTAGACCGATGGTTGATTACAACAATTAAAAGTTTTTATTATTTAAGTATTTACTAGGTATAAATTGAAAAAAAAATGGTATCATTTATTAAAATTAAACATTAAACTATATTTGTTTGAATTCCTTATTATGTTCGAATGCATTAATATTAAAAAATAGTTTTGCAATATTGAGTAATAAAGAAAGTTTTTACAATTTATTTAGAAATATTCTAAAATTAAAGCGCGATTTTGAAAATTATTGCACACTTTGTATAACCAAACAAATAACGTAAACGAAGGAGTAAAAAAGAAGTACGAAAAAAATCGCCCAAAATACAAACATAATAAAAGTCTTAAATCCTTTCAACATTATCACACTCATGAATCGGAGATCCCCATAACTTCGGCCTCGCAATTCCTTAAATTTTGCGAAAGTAAAAAGGGTGCCTCGTAATTACGATGCCCAGATATTTTAATTAACGCAATTACAATAACACTCCAATAAACCTCTCTCTTAACACGCGCGTAACGCGATATCCCTTATCTCCAAGTAGCAGTCACCGTGTGCGCAAGCAAGGATAAGGACCGAGTAAAGTTATTTTCGAGAGGGGTGTATAGTGTGAGAGAGAGAGAGAGAGAGAGAGAGAAGAAGAAGAAAGGATACGTCGTAAACAAGAAGCGAGCGAGAGCGTACCTGTCGTCGATTAAACGCTTAAACGACGTCGGTTTTTTTCGCGCCGCGCGCACGCGAGCAGCACCGCTGAATTTTCGTTTACGCGCCGTTGCACGCGCAAGCCGTTTGCTTGCGAGAAAAAAGAGAAACCGGTTACCTTCACCTCTCCACCTTCTTCGACCAAAGAAGAACCCGAAATCGACTCTTTTTCGCTTCTTTCTTTTTTTTTTTTCTCGTTTCGCGTGCATGTCCGTCGTATGCTGCGAATAAACGCGTATTGCACCGTGAGATAGAGTTGGATTGTGTGTGCCGAATTTTCGCTCCGAGGAATAAGATATTTTAAGTTTGAGTTTTATCGCCGCTGAATCCAAAATGTGATTGTTTTGTAATTGGAATTAAGATAAAAACGACTCGTTTAGCTTAATAATTTAATTTATCATATTTATATGAATTTCTCCGCATTTATAATTTCATTTTATTATCCGGATACTGTTTTTACATAAAATTTCAAGAAACATTTAACTCTGACGTTACAAGTACGAAATTGTTAAATATTATTATCTTACTGTACCCGAATTTCAATACTCGAATTCAATTGAAATTAGGTGCGGTATAAAAAAAAAAATTGTTAATCCGATACATATATATATACATATATATTTTTTGAATTTCAAAAACAATCAAGAAATGATAATTTTTTTTAAATCTGTAATTTGTTAGGCGTTCTGTCTTTTATCAAAAGTGCCAAAGATACTTATTTAAACATTTTTTGTATCGTTAATATGTAAACGATCGAATCATTTTTTTGGCCACAAGAATACTCATTATTTCTTATAGGTTATTTCATGCTAATATTAAAACCGCCCAGCGAATTTACTTAGCACGTACGCTTTTTAAAAAATAATCGTATTTGCAAGTGATAAAAAGGATTATCTTACTTAACATACTTTGATCATTAATATGTAAACGGCTAATAATACTTTCGATCGTAATTTTTTAAAAATCTTACGCGTCATGCAAATTCGATGAATACTTATAAAAAAAAAAAAAAAAAAAAAAAAAAGATTGATATAAATTGCAGATATTGTATAAAGAAAAGAAAATTTATCGTTTATAAATTACGCTAATAAAACTTTCTATTTAAAAAATTTCTTAGCTGTAATTTTTTAAAAGTTTAACAAAGCCGAAAATTATTCATGAAATAATTTAATAATTGTGTTAAAAAAATAATTCTGCATGTAAGACTTATTCTAAATTCAGTGAAACTATTTAATGGCAAATAGCTTAAATACCATAAATCATTCAAAAAGTCACAAACGTTCATAATCACATCTCTCGTCTAACGCAAACGTATCTCTTTCACGCGTTAATCGAGCAACATTATACGCCCCGATCGAATAATATACTTAAAATAAAAAGGCAGCCCAACAGCTGCCGCAACACAAATTGATTTCATTTCAACGTCGTACCCACCAAACTAAAAATCCTCTCTTTCTCTCTCTCTCTCTCTCTATCTCTTTTTCTCTCGGCCGAAAATTTTCGAGAGCCACGATTATATGGAGGCGCGCACCGCAGGGATCCGCGCGGCTCGTTGCACTCCGGGAATGCGCGGCGAAATGCGCGCACGCGGGGGTGGCTGGAGTTTCGTTTTAGTGCGGCACGTTCTCGTGTGAGAAGAAAGCGCGACGCTGCACGAGAGAGGCTTTATTGCTGCATCGCGGTTTTTTGAGTTTGATTGTTGTTTTAGGGCTTTGGCTTACGTTGCAGATGATTAAAGGGTTGCGTTTCTTTAAAATCGTGATGCGAGCGGTTTGTTTCGTGGACGATGAGAACTTGAAGTTTTATTGGTGCGCCAAGAAGATGCTTGCGTTTGCGTTTGTATACAAGAATTTTAATTTATCTTTTATTCACTGCCTGATTTTTATTTATTTTTTATTTATTTATTTTCCTTTTTTTACAAATATAGGTTAATAGCAAATAATTTTGTTGGAAATATTTTTAATCGAATTTATGTTGATTTTGAAACGTTTTTAAGGTAAGAGATAAAAGTGAGTAAATATTATGAACGAATGTTACAACAGTTACACAAGTATGCAAAGTTTCAAAGGGCTTCGCATAAATCTCACGTCCCGTTTCGATAAATTTTATCGACAAATTTGGTAGAGTTTCGCAGTGGCTCTCGTAAAATTTTGAAAGATACGTTTTCAATAATTTTTAAGGTGTAACAACAATAAACTTCACCGATACTTCGAACCGATATATATTTTGTATAAAATTCTGGTTTCTGTTTTTCTCCACGGTATAATGAACTAGATTTTTTTCTGATTTTACGAAATTCTTCTTGCTTTTTTACGTAATCAAAAATTTATGTGTATCAGGTGTCTATAAATATGCACACGCGCACACATAATATACCCGAATTACGTATTCTTAGATCACCGTTTCTTTTTTACAAACACGCACCGTAAAATTTCCCAAAACTGTCCCATTACACCCATAAATTACATTAATAATAGTACTATATATATTCGACACATCCGAACTTATCTTCGTCGACGACTGTTATAAAACTCATTAAAACAATCGATCGAGCATCCGAAATCAAGATAACGCATTTTTTCTTCAATACCCGCAGTCCAGAAAGAATCTTCCATTGGAAAATCGAGGAATCTCGCGTGCGCCGCTCGGCGAGTCCCATCGAGAGTTCGATTTCATTTATTAGATTACAATTTGAGACGCGCGCTAACGGTCGCCGTTGCTCTTTATACCAATCTCGCGGGAAAAGGAGTCGCGCGCGCAACCGGTCATCGATCTCGTCATGGCGTCCGATTTATCGGGCCTCTCTCGGTGTCGAATTTCCCTTACGGACGAGCTCTCTCGGAAAATCTTGGAACGTGGGCTTCTCGCCCACCTGCATCGATCGCGCTCTTTCCCCCTTTTTTCTTTCTCTCTCTTTCTCTTTCGTTTCTTTACGGATTCATGTCGCATCTGCTTGTTTTTGTGGAAATGGTATTGTTTCTTTTGTTTATGGGCAGTTCGCAGATCGTTCGGTTGACACTTTGGTGGTAATAATTTTCCTCGTGGCTTTCTTCTTGTAATGAGTCAGTGAGTCAAAGGACCCCTGGGTCGATTCTCTACGGCTGTTTTGACTATTAGACGGAGCTCTCGCGTCGTTCGCCACTTTGCATGCGGAGAAGCTGCTCGTGCCGCGTTTATTTTTTCGTGGCTTGAGAGAGGTGTAAGAAAGGAGACTTTCTTTTGGTTTTTTTTCTTTCTTTCTTTCGGATAAATCTTTACGTTTAGGTGAAATTTACGAGGTTACAAGACGCGGAGATTTCCGTGGAAGCGAAAGATCGAAGGGGTGTAATTATCCGATAGTCAAATTTTTCAGAAGGCAAACCCCCCGACGTTGTTTGTTTCGAAGAAAAAAATTTTAAATTTATTAAATTATAAACTTTGATACATAAATTTTGTTAATGTAATTTAATAGGATATATATAGATTGAAAACGACCTTTTTTTTTAAAGTAATTTTTACCGATTTTTAGTACGACGAGTAAGACAAGACAGTTACTTTCACTAATAAAGTTTTTATTTTTTTTTCAAATTTTTGATCTCTCCTCAACACTTTTTAAAAATTAATCAAAATGTTTCGTTACGGATCATCAGTCATCAATTACATCTATTGCATTCTCAAATTTCGTCCAACAATAGCCTAATAAAGCAATCCACCATTTTGCGCTATTGTTACGCAACAAAGAAGCACAAAAAGCAAACACTGGCGTTTAAATCCACGCTCACTTTCGAAACGCCGCATGCCTAATTCATCCTTCTCGAGAAAGAGAGAGAGAGAGAGAAAAAGACAAGTAGAGAGAAAATAAGGAAAGAATTCACACAGACGAGCTGCGGCGGCGGCCCAGTTTGTCAAAAAAAAAAGAAAAAAAAAAAAAAAAAAAAAAGAAAGACAAAAAGAAAAAAAGCGAAAGCAAGAAAACAAAACGAAAACGGACCCTAGGAAATATTTACAGTTCGCAGGAAACCGAATAAAGCGCACCAGCCGGTGCGCGCGCGCTCGCTCCCGGAGCTAAATTATGAGGTGAATTTCCCCCCGCGTGGAGACAATACCCGTGGAGGAGAGAGAAACACGTGTAACTGAGAAGTTGCACGCGCGATAGGCATCTGCTCCTTTTCGTTGGATGAGGTAGAGAACGAGAGAGAAAGAGAGAAAGAGATTCTCGCCTCTCTCTCTCTCTCTCTCTCGAGTTAGATTCAGATATCACCCACGTCGTGGAATCTCTTGCGAAGCGCGCAAGACACGGTCATTAAGTATTCCATTTTTATCGCGGACGAAAAGCTCGGACGACTACGAAGGCGAAACGAAATGGCAGAGAGAGAGAGAGATACTTTTGTTCTCACCTCAGGAGTGAGGCTATACTCGAGAAGACGCGTGTGTATGGAGTGTTAGTAACGAACAAAAGGTGACTTTTGAGTATAGAAAGCTACGTCCTTGATAGGAATTACAAGAGCGTTCGGAGTTTTATTATCGTTGGTAAAAATATTTTGCGTTACGATTGCGTTGGGCAAATATTTAATAAGCCTTTTGTGAAACGAACGCAAATGGCCTTGTGCGCGATCGTTGATTGTAATGTATGTTTCCAATCGAATATCTTTGAAATATTTAATTTATAAAAAGGCTGGATTATTATTTTTTTTATGAATTAATTCGTTCACGGAGTTATTTAATTTTTCAACGTCGATAAATAAATGTAGCGACAATTAAATAATTTGTAATATGAATAATGCGATGAATAATTTTTCATCAAAGGTTACAGGTAACAAATAACGCATTTCAATTTTAATTTAACAATTCTTATACACAAAAGAAACCTATGTATTGGTCTTTAAATCATCGTCCTTTAAAATATTTTGATCCCTCATCTTGTTAATTCGTTTGTTAATTCGGCGTTACAACCTTTTCCAGAATAAAACGGGTGAGTTTTCCATCATAGACGACTTAGCCATAAGCGTAATCGAAAGCGACGGTCTCGGTGAACTCGTCGCTCGCTTCGTCAACCGCGTCACGGAGTCTCCGTTCGCGCATTAACAACGCCGCTCGAACACAAAACTCAACCTTCCGACTGATTAATTCCGTTATGATAAGCAAGGAATGCCAGCCGCTCGTTGAGGCCACCCTTGTTTATTCGTATGTGTACGTACGTGTATACGCCTTATCTCGTCGGTGTTCGAAAGGATCTCGCGGCTTTTGAGAAGAAGATTCGACATTGGCTGTGCGGTGTTTCTTTACAATTTTTTACGTTTCTTTATTTTGTGAGATTTAAGAATAACAGAGCCTTCTGATTTAATAAATAATGTTTGCGACGTTATTAATATGTTAAATTTTAAGTTTACGTTAATTTTTTCCTTTTTTTAAACATTTTATTATCTTATAAATTTACGACTCAAAGCATTTGCATATGTTTATTACTTTTTAATTAATAATTTGAATTCACTTTAATAATTAGTGTAAATTTTTAATTTAAATTTAAATTCTTTTACATGTATATAATATTTTTATTATGAGAAAAATATGTAATATGAAAAAATACAAAAAAGCGAATATGTAAAATTATTCTCGCATTCTTTAGTGTCTTGATTCTCGACCTTAAATAAAATTTGCAAAGGTTCAACAAACTAAAAAATTGAAAATTTATGTCACGGTTACAAGAAGTACTTGTTTCTTCCGCATTATGTCGAATGCAGGAAATAATTGAGAGAAGTACATTAGATCATCGGTGTCACGTTAATACGAAAAGTAAATAAAATATTTCACCAAAAAAGTGGATAAACATTTAGTCAAAAGTAAATTATTCTTTTGTTTTCCAAGTATCTATTGAAAATGATGATCCTCGATACTGCTTTAGAGTATTACTATTTTTCTAATAAAAAATAAATTGAATTAATTAAAAATCATCTTCTGTAAATTAATTGTTTTTAAAGCATTTTCAAGATGTTACACGCAGGAAATTTTTAATCAATTATGGATACCTAATTTCAAAACATAGGCTGTTATGTCTGACACCCATTAAAACAACATCATAAATCTCTCCTTCGAAATGGAAAACTTCAAAAATCAATTACGGAAAAATTCCCTGTGAAAACTATTAAATTTCGAATAAGAAAAAAAAATGTATATATATATATATATATACATAATCAATTAGCACTTTGCGCGTAACCATGAACCGAGCGGGTAGGTTAACACAAAAGGCCTTTAAAAGTTCATCGTGACACTGCACTCGCCGTCCTCGAAAAATACTCGCGCGCCGGCGTACGAGAGTGTATTTTTCTCGGAAGAAGCAAGAAAAAGTACTTTTCGGCTCTTTTTCTTTTGGAGAGATTTCCAAATTTTGCGTCCGAAGGCTGACTCTCGCTCCTCCTGGTCTCTCTTTCATTGTTTTACTCTTTGTGTCTCGCTCTCTTTCTCTCTTTCTCGCTCGCTCGCGCGCGCGGACGACGGCAGCCGTGCGTCCCACGCTATTAGCAACTCTGACTGCGCGCTCGATTTGTTTGCTCAGCGCCTGCAGCCTCTCGCGCACAGCTTTGTGTACGAACTCGCTCTTAACGAATTTTTATAAAGATGAGCGCTGTTTGTATACATGTGTATGTGTGAGGAACAATTTGATCAAAATTTTTTTCCTTCTTTTTCGAAGGTTCGGCATTGTTTTTTATAAGGCAAATGTCAAAGTAACATTATTGAATTATAAAATTGAGGATTAACAGTATGCTAAAGAGTCACTTTTTGAAGATTATTTTTTTTTTTTTTTTTTTTTCTTTTTTTAATGAACAAAGATGTGGATGCAAATAACGCGATTAAAATTTTGTATTGTTTACAGTATTATTCATTGCTTTTTTATTTAAGTTAAGCATCGAAATGTAATTTATGTCATATTAATGGATAAAATATTAGTTTAAATGCAAAATTCATACGATTTCTGAAAATGAAATTTAAGGTAAAATATTACTATATAATAATTGAATAATCAAACGATTAACTAATGTAAATGAAAATTTTGTTTGACTAGGTATCTCGCTTCCTTCTTCATTGTTTTAAAAAATTTCAAAAACGGACTCCTTCAATGTAGACTCTTAAAAATTAATTATCGTAATGATAATTGACTCAAAATTCAGCACAATGCGTTTATAGCAACTTTCATCGAATTAAATTCATACATACACGTATCTGACTGCAAAATTCGAGTGGAAACTCGCGACCGAACGATAGAAGAGAAAGAAATGAGAGAAGAGGTGGAGAAGGAGAAAGGGAAGAGAAAAGAGGCGCGTGCGAACCGTGGGGGTGGATGTAATTTATGCCGACGTCGGCGAGGAACTTCGATGACTTTGTAAAATATTGCTGATCCTCGTTTCGGAGATCTTATCTGCTACCGACACATGCACACACATAAGGTCGGTCGTATCGTGTTGGAACGCCGCCTTCCTTTTCTTCTTCTTTCTCTCGGACTCTTCTTCTTCTTTCTTACTTGCGTTCTTTACCGCTGTCTCTGTCGTTTTTTTTCTTCTTCTTCTTCTTCGTCTTTGGTACGTTTCTTCTTGCATTTCGTCTATTACGTTTCTTCTTTTGTCTTGTTGCTGCGCTGGCGCCTCGCGATCGAAGATTTTCTTGTATTCTCGATAGTCAATAACGATAAAGGATTTTTTATATCAATTATTTTTAAATGAAGATAACTTCCTTTTTGCTAATTCGTGGCTTTAAACTGATGCATACGGCAATTTATTATTATTAAACAATTTCCTTTAAAAAAAAACGTTGCTGAACCAACACAATTAATAAAAATTAAATAAATTTAAATAATAAACAACAGCTACGGCTCTTTCTACTCTCTTTTTTACACTATTGTGTTATCCATTTATACGTGAATGACACTTTTATATTCCACGTAAATAAATCAAGCGTATGACAATAATAAATTTTATCGCAAAATTCGTGGCACTATCTCCCAGATAAAATCGTAACTATGCACCTTAACAACGTGCATAAAGATTTGTTCGTTTAAAAAAAAAAAAAAAAAAAAAAAAAAAAGAAAGAAAGAAAGAAAGAAAGTAAGAACAACAAGTCACAAAAACTTCATATCTCTCTAGCCACGTGTACTAAACTTGTACTAAAATTTGCTCGATAAAAAATCAAAAAAAATTCTCTCTCTACTCGCTTCTCTTTCTCTCACGGGCTTAGCTCTCGCATCGACGCGGCAGAGGAGCGCGTATATCTCGTCCCGCGGCGCTGGACGACGTCACGCGGTGCGCGCGTTGTAAATTCGAGCGCCGCCGGTCGAAGAACAAAAATAAGGAAAAAAGAAAACAAAAAAAAAACGAGGGGCGACGAAGAGGGCCCCGAGAACGCGCGTACGTAAGTATATAAAAGAAAAAGGCTCGCGCTGCTCTTTGCAAGCGCCGTCGCGTGTGCGCGCGCGCCTCGGACCGAAAGTGAAACCGCGCCTGATGTACGGCGCTTTTTTGGACTCGCCGCTTAAAGAATCCGAAGGAATGAAATAGAGAAAAAGAGGCGTTACGGAAAAGTTTCCGCGGTTACGAAATACGCATATACATAGGGAATGGTTAAAGCTATGAGGATAGGAAGGGCAAGGGAGCGAATTATGCACCTTCGCGTGCATACTCGTAAAAAGCGGTTAATGGGCCGCGAAACTATAGCGCGAGCCAAGTCTTGAATAACGGAAAAAACAAAGCGCGCGCCGAGAGGTACGATCGAAGAGAAAACGATATTTTTCGTTGTAAAAGATGTAAAATGTAAATCTAGTGGCTAGTTGGATAGTATTGTTTGTACTCAAATTTTCACTCAGCATGTTTAATAAAAGCCTAATACAAGTTTCTATTATAAAGAAAAAAGCGAACCTTTTTATTTGATACATACTCCAATTACCTTTACTAATGAAAAAAGTCCATTAAAAAAAAATTAAAATTTTCTATTTCAACAACAATTAAAACCAAAAATACTGACAATTCTATTAGTGTTGCGTCAAGTAAGACATCAGTCTCGAAAATCTGATCTTTTTTTTCTCTCTTTTGCCATCTCGCGGACGGACACATATCGTTCGCTTAATCGGAAATGCGAACACACTCGACAAGCATATAACCCAGAATCGTGAAGGGCTACCGGGGTGACGGGACACACATTTACCCGGTGCGCTTATTTAACGTCGTCCAACTCGTCATCCGTCCCGCGTCTCATCAGATACGAGCGCTTACATCTCTTTCTCTCGCTCCTCCGTACGCGAGAACGCGTCCATCTTTCCAGGAAGAAAAAAAGCCAGCAACGGCAGCAATCCGATAAACGTGTGTAAAAGTACCGCGGTAGCTCTTATCTTTTTGGTCCCATCGCACTGCTCTCCTTATTTCTTCTTCTTTTTTTTTTTTTTTTTTTTTATTCTCTTTTTCGTTCCTCGTTGTATCCTCCCGCGACGCCGATGTTCTCTCGTTACGCATTTGCATGCGCGCGGACACCCGCGCGGCGCTCGGCCACGGAATTCTGCATACTTTCGCGCGCTGTGTGTCGGTCAGTCCACCATTGCCTTCTCTTACGAAGCTTTTAAAAAAAATCTCCGAGAGACTTTTTACAGTAGATGCTCGAGAGATCTAGGTTGGATTTTATAGACGCTTTTATGGCGGTGAGTTTCACCATGAATTTATTAAGGTGAACTTTGTCGTCGAATAAAAAAATTTGTTGCTCAATCAAGTGAAAAAAAAACTTAGCAAAAATTATTATGCGCATACAAAATTATCCAATTGCCTTGTAATTTTCGGTAACTACGTTGAAACATATTCGCGGTGGAATATCTTAAGAATCGATAAAATATCCGAACGTCAAACGAATTCCAACAACGACTCGAAAAATTCCGTCGTATACGCGGTACTATACACAAGTAACGGCAGCTGCGCGCGCCAGTAACACTACTGGCTCTCGAGCATATAAATTTATCCACAGCCGCCCGTTACATCGCGCATCTGAATTCTACGGCACTAAAAATTACGATAAATTCGGCGCATAAGCAGTCGAAAACCTTACGATTTTCCTTCTTTTAATGCATCGATGTTTGTATATATGTATACGAGAAGGTCATCTACAGTATCTTACGGTGCGCTTTATGGTTCTGTCTTCGTCGATCATATTTACATGAATTCTCGTGATTTCGTCAAAAAAAAAAAAAAAAAAAAAAAATGTAAACCTTTTTTCTTTTGTAAAAAAATATGCGTTTACACGATCGTCTAGCGTACAGATAGCTCAAACTCTTATCCTATCCAAGATCGCCGATCGATTGAATATTCGATGGAGGTTATCGTTGATTCCATAAGCGCGTGCCTTCCTCTTTTCATTTTTTTCCTTTTTTTTTTCAAACGAGTGCGTTACCTTTTTGCGCGAGGGAGTGAGATGGAAGGCGAGAGATGTACGTCTCGGGTGCTATTCGTCATGCATTGTTACGCTCTTGCGGGGGTCCACACCAGACGCGTGCGCTACTTCACGGACTGATGGACGAGATAAGGGCTGTTCTCTTCGGATCCGAAACCGACGGTAGACGGGATTTTGTACTTTTTCTTTCCCTCCCTATCTTATTTTTTTCTCTTTCTCTTGCATTCTTACATGCAGGATGCTTAAAAAAAAAAAAAAAAAAAAAAAAAAAAAAAAAAAAAAAAAAAAAAAAAAAAAAAAGTTACATGGAGTAATAATACCGGACGGTATTGAAAAAGCGACCCATACACGAGGATCTTTATCGACTATTGTGGTTATACGAGCAATCGATGTTGTTCAGAAGTCAAGGATTCGAACAAATAATTATTTCTGAATTTTGATATAAAACAAGTATTAATAAATTAAATATTTAAGTAAATAAAAAATATCTCAAAATAACGAAAAATTTCGAAGGTAGTTCACGTAATCGATTTACAAAAATATGAAATGTTATTATTGTAAAACATACGATATTAAAAAATATCAATCAATATATTATCTTAATATAATTTTAATTTTATCAAAATAAAATATTTTAACCGAGAAAAAATATTTTGTCAAAACTTTAAAAAACGAATAAATAAATAAAAAAGAAAACAATTTCGATCCAACTCCTTAGCTATCGGTTTGCAAAGCGCATAAACTCCATGGCTATAATAAAAACGAAAACTTTTTGCCTCAAGAAATCTCTCGTAAGCAAGAAAAAGCTATAGAATTCTTGGAGGATATGGTGGCGCTAGTGTTTCTGATCCTCCCATATCCTCGAACTACACACGCTGTCTCGATGCGGTTTAGGATTGTTCTCCGGTTCTGGCTTTATGCCTCCGCTTCACAAATCCTCCTCTGCGCGTCGTCTGTTCTTCCGTGTATCACCTGCCCCCTCTCCCTTTTCCACTTTTTATCCCTGTATGTCACATAACTTTTTACCCTCCGACTTGTGTGCTTCTTGCACTTTTATCCTTCCTCCCGCTTTATCTCTCTCTCTGTCTCTCTCTCTCTCTTTCTTTCCTTAAGGATAAGTATTTTTCTTGCGCGTGTGCGTTATCTTTTTTCTCCTCCTTTTTCGTCGTCTACGCGTCCTTTGTTGCATGTATACGGCGTCTCGAGGATTTTTAACGCGAGTGCGGGTGTGAGATAGATATGCGCCCTGACCGATAGTTGGAAAACGGATAATAATAAGAGCTAATAAAGATTTATTTTATTAAAACAATTATTTAGATTGGCATCGAAATTTTTTCCTATTTTTCACAATTATTTGTATGTGAATGCAATTGACTTAAAAAATAGTAGGATATTTATATCTACGTAAATGATTTAAGATAAATGTATAAATACAAAAGATAAAAGTGATTTATAAATTCTTACTAAAGCCTTTTATGATACTTAAAAAATTACTTATAAAAAATTGAATACCCATAAATAATTTTTAGATTATATTATGAATCCGTTATATTTAAGATTGACATATGATCGAGAAAAAAAAAATTGAAATTTCTTTTCACGTGTCCCGTCAAATTTTCTACGCAATAATTTACTGTTTAATTTCTTTCGCACCTTTTAACGTACACGTCTCAATTTTCACAAAGATTCTTTTACTTTATTTTTTACTGTTTATACAAAAACATTCGTCACAATTTTTTTTTTTTTTTTTTTTTTTTTTTTTTTTTCGATGCTATATTTACACATGAAAAGGGAAAAAAAGTGAAATCACATATCTCGAAAAAATTTTCGACGCAAAAGACGAGAAATTGAGACAAGACGTCGGACGTTTAAAGAAAAGGCGTGGTTACGGTTTTCCTCGTTGCTTAGAGCAAACGTAAAATCTTTGACGGAGGCTCAGAGTTTGCAAAGGAAATACCTTGTAGATCGCGCATGTAAGAAACGGGAGAATGCAGGACGGCTGTGCGTCCGTTGTTTTTTAAACGTTAAGAACCGCTGGTATATATTATTGAGAATTTTCGTTCTCCAACGGTAGGCGTATGCTCGGCTGCTTTTCTTTCATGATTGCTGGGGTGGTTTTTCTCTATGTCGCGTTT
Organism: Chalcis sispes; assembly: GCA_949987625.1. Taxonomy (NCBI): domain Eukaryota; kingdom Metazoa; phylum Arthropoda; class Insecta; order Hymenoptera; family Chalcididae; genus Chalcis; species Chalcis sispes. The sequence goes on along the minus strand of OX465097.1, from coordinate 67,773,270 downwards.
TTATTATGTAAATGAGTGAGAAAAGAAAATTTAAAGAGAAGAATTGAAGTTAGCTCGCGTTGAGCCAAGAAACCAACATTACTTATGTTTGTATAATGTACAATAATAAATATATTATTTTGTGGTCATATTAAAAATAAATTTAAAAAAGTATATAGTGAAATACCTGCATTAATCCGTTGATCATCTCTGTGACATGTATGCTCGATTTATCCAACGTTCGTTTTCCATTTTTAATCATTGTTTTATCGCAGTTCCTGTAAAAAATAAAGCATACAATGAAAAATATATTCAATATTTTATTTCATAGTAAATTTATTTAATTTTTTATGATTTAAGATTGCACATTAAATTTTGTTCAATCACACATGAATGATTTTTTCTATCCGTCAAGTAGAGCGAAGAAATTTTCTGCATTTTTCTTTTTTTCTTCGAATTCGCGCAACGATAAAGTTTCGAAAGCACATGAAACACAATAAGATTTCGAATATCTTCAAGAAAATACTCAATAAAGGAGCGAGCAGAACATCGCGAAAGAATCCGTTCAGCGGTTAAAAATATCCTCGATATCGAACAAAACAAAGCGAGTTAGAGAAAAATGGAAAGGAAGGAGAAAACAGGATGACGCAAGAATTCCGTAAAATCGTACCGAGTAGTAAGGGGACGCGTGCATCTCTCTTTCTTCTCTCTTTCTCTTACTCGCACGTGCGAGTTTGTTGCACTCGTTTCTTTTGCGGGTATAGTATCGTTCTCTTTCTCTCTCTCTCTCTCTCTCTCTCTATCTCTCTCTTTCGGACAATTTGCATAAGACAAATCGGTAAGTACCCCTCGTAACTCAGGCGGTGCTGCTCGTCTAGACTCTTCTCCCGGAGTCCGCGGCAAGGACCGAGAGAGGATAAGGGAGAGATACCGATTTCGAGTCCCCGCAAAATGGAATCGATAGTCGAGCCATAATGGCATAAATAAAAACGTGGGGGTAAAGTAAGTAGAGAGGGAGAAGGGTGAAAATCCAGTAGTGCCAAGCGTGTGCGTATTATAAGCTCCGAGACCGAGGGAGAGAAAGAGAATGCTGGAAGAGATAGACGCGGTTAAGAGCTATTGCTTTTGATGCTCGGAGAATGCGAAAAAGGGGGAGAAAGTATATTTGTACCGATGAAAAACCAGCAGCAGTCAGTGTCTTTTGCAGCCTCTTTTTCTTTCTCTTTCTCAATTCCCAGTGTGGCAAGATGTTTTGTCTAGTCGGACATGTGTAGTAGAATATACACACACACACACACACACACACACACACACACACACACACACATATATATATATTCGTTACGACTTATGCGGGCGTCTTTTTATTCGTGGGTGATTTTCTATTGTGCTTTGTATCGCCGAATGTGTATTGAAGTTAATAAAGAGGCACTACGTAAAGTAAAGTCGTTGAGTTTTAGGTGATTTATTTATTGTTTTTCAGTTTATTATGTGCGTTATTTATTTGTTCCTTTATTACATATTAAGAGACAGATACAGTAACTTAAACTCTAACTGTAATGATGTAATGGAGGAAGTACGTTTCAATTTGTTTAAGTACAATAAAGTAAAAACATATTTTATACTAGTAAGCTACTTCTTTTGTTAAATAAATACTTATTACTACCTGATAAATTCATAAAATTAATTGGTAAAAATAAAATAAACCTGAACGTAAAAATTTTGCAAACAATGGAAATTTATCTTTAATTTATTATTAACAATTATTTGTTATTTTCCTAAATCTTTAAAATCTCTCTTATGTAATAAAATATTTAAATAACAAAGAAATTTATTTAAATTAAATTTTTCTTTCGTCACAGGTAAGTTGCATATCTGTAACTTCCGTTACGTAAGTTAAACTACAATTTCGTGACTTATAAAATCTAATGCAAATATCTTTTACTTAAATAAGAATTCAAAATTAGATCAAAAAAAGATATTCAGTCACAGCAATATAATTCAACTATAAACATCATTAAATTTTTTAAAATTGTGAATTCAAAAAAAAAAAAAAAAATCTAAAGCACATAGAAGCTTGGTACGGAAACGAAAACATTATTTTGCAAAGCGATACGCGCGCTATTATTGAAAAGTGTACAACTCTGAAATCTCGTTAATCATGGGCACTTTTACATGACGGGGCGCCACAGCGCCGGAACAGCGTAGTCTCGTTAAACATTATAACGCATTCTTTCGCTCCCGCCGCTAAAACAATCAGCTGGGGAATCGGAAATTTATTTATTTTTTTATTATTTTTTAGTTTCGTTTTCATTCTATTTCGGAATGAAAGAAATTTATCAATTTTTGAAGAGCTAGCCGACTTTTGAGGCGGTCGTGGTAATTGTGTATCTACGTTGTATGCAGGTATATTAAAGTTAATCTAATGATATTTGACATTGAAAAATTAAATATGTTTCGTTGTAAAATTAAATTTTTTGTTTCGTACAGAAAAATTGAAAATATTTTGTCAAACATATTTATTAAAATACTATAAAAATTGATTTAAAAAACACGCTTTATATAGTGAACGACAATTAAATAATAAAATATAATTATACTTTTCGTTAAAATATCAAGTACAAATTACAAAAACTTCGACTACCGATCGATTTGTGAATAGGTCGCGGCGAGACCAAAGACCTGCACGAAATGGGTAAACATAAATTTTTCTCGGGACAAAGATTCAGCTGCTTGATTGGGTCGATGGTTTTTTTACAGCGATTTTTTTCGATGGCTTTTAGCGCAGCTTGTTTGTAAACAGAAAATTCGGTAACAAATTGCTTGATTCACGAAATTTTTTATTCCGTTTAATCATATCGCAAACAAAAGTTCATAAATTGATTAGTTTTATTTCGCCAAAATATGTGATGTAAAATTTTTGATTATTTTTTTCCTATATTAATAATCTCAAAAAATGCATTTAAACTTAACGACAAACAATCGTTAATCATCTTATAACGCGTTAAATCGCCTCCGACAAATGAGCCCTTGATGCTCGCGTAAAAAGAGTGACATCTTAAGCTCAAAGAAAAAGAAAAAAAAAGAGAGAGAGAGAGAGAGAGAGAGAGAGCCTCGCGAGAGGATAGAGATCGTTTGTGCGAGATAACGGCCTCGCGAAACGAAGAAAAAAGATAACGACGACGCGACGCGCGCGCGCGCGCGTGTCGTGACGTAAGGATGCAAGAGCCGAGGTCGCGTTCCGCACACACGAGCGACACGAGCGCTTACGCCGTAAATGGAGTGCGTGCGCGCAAGTTAAGCGTGTCTCGTTGCCGTCTTTTTCCCCTTCCTTTCCTCCCTCCTACTTTCCTCTTTGAATGCTTGTGCGTGTTTTTTTCTTCACTTGCGCATCTCGTACTCTTCGTCTTTTATGTTCTTCTTTGATTCGTTTTGTTTCAGTTTTTTAAGTCTTTGGTTTCATTACAATTTACCACTCTCTTTATGTTTTTTTTTTTTTTTTCGATTTCATTTTTATTTTAGTGTAATTTCATTGAAATGTAATTTAGTAAACATAACTACATGTCAAATGTAACTTGAAGCGACATCCGATTCGTATAATATATGTATGAACATTTCTGACAATCGCATGATGTAAGTAGTAATACTTTAAAATTAATCAGACAACTGATACATGCAGCTTGATTTATCATAAATTTTATCATTAATTTTAATTTTTTTACATCTACACAACACTATCCTATTACTATTATTTCCATTCAATCTTTTTTTTTTTTATTATCAATATATCCTAGACAATTTTTAAGTGCAGTACTAAAAAAGTACACGTAAAATTCAACAATTGCTTTTTACTTTACCAAAAAAAAAAGAAAAAAAAAAAAAAAGATAAAGCAACGAACCCGAAAGAAAAAAGCACCTTAGCTCGTTGCCTTTCACGCATTCTCACACATATTGCCTCTTACTCATCTCAGCCACCTCCTTATTATTATTCCGTCTCTTTTCCATTCTCCTCGTTCTCTCATCCTTCGCGTACCTGGTTTTCAAAGGAGAAGGAGATATCGCGCCGTTCACACGCGCCATTCGGATCCTCGGCGCAAAACGGCGCATCGTTGTTGCGACACACCGATACAACGAGATGACGTCCGATGCGTGCATTCGAGTATATTACAACCTTCCAGGCGCATCGCTCCTCTCTTTTTTTCCTTTCTTTTCTATCTTTGACGCGCGTAGGTTATTGTCAAATCTTTACCGGCTTCTTCCCTCTTTTAAGGCAGCCACTACGAGGTGGTAAATTGAAAAAAATAATGGTTAATAAGCTGGCTTCTCTTCCTTCGTAGCTTCGTTATTTTCTGCTCATGGGTTTTAAATTCCTTACAGAGAAAGAAGAGAGAGAGAGAGAGAGAGAGAGAGAGAGAGAGAGAGAGACGGAGAGAATGTTTTTTAAGAGTACGCGCCCATCCATTAATCATCGAGCGGGACGAATTAATCACGAGGTGTTGAACGCGGTTTCGACTCTTCTTATACATAATTTAGGATGTTTTAAGAATATTCGTACGCTTTCGTTTCGTAGCGCGGGGCGTGTACCTATTTTATATCTAATATTATTGGGCTGTTATAATATTAGTACTGACAAACTTTATAATTGTAATGAATATCAGATTTGCTTCTCTCTCTTTATTTGATTGATGTTATTATTTGAAATAATTGATCGTCGATTTAGAATAAAATTTATTACAAAAGATAAAATTATTAACTTTTTTATAAATTAAATTAATATATAAAAAAAAGAGCAAGATGTATTTTTTTTTAAATTCATTGAATATTAATCACTTACATCGTGCATATAATTTTAAATGACGCGTATAAAACTATTTAATGACTTTAGAATACACAAGTAGCAATGATTGCTCTTATCTTTTACCAGCTTAATTTATATATGAAAGTTTTATCCGACCGCTGACCCATGGCAATTGCAAATTTCTGCTTTAACGAACAAACACATGTATAATAATTTTATTCAATGAAATTTTTGGTTACTCGAGATCCTCGCGGTAAGTTAAGAATTATCGCGTTGTCCGCGAAACAATTTTGCACATGTTTCGTAGACAATTTCACGAACAGAGAGAAGAAAAAGGGGTGGAAGGAAAGTCGTTCACGACTTGTGCAAAACTTTGGCGTACTCCGGTAAGTCGCTGATAGGATTGTAACAATGCGCCGTTCTCGTTAAATTTTAAGAGCGATAAAAGTCTGCATATGTAGGTGCATGTGTGTGTGTGTGTGTGTGTGTGTGTCAATGCAGCCGCGAAGTTTTTCGAAAAAACACGGTTTCAATAACCGAAAAGAGGATTATGTTTCAAGGAGCGGCAGGAATCGTGCGCACCATTATTATTATTGCAAAACCCTCGAAATTTTACGTATTTTAAGATGATCGTCAACCGTTTTGGAACATCCAGTTTTTACCTTGGAATTCTTATGTCAAGAATAAATTTACGTAATTCTTGATATATTTAATAATTAATGTTTGTTATGTCTACATTTATACACGTCTAAAGATGAAAATCGCCATAAGGACTGTGAGAATGGAGTTATCGTATTAAAACAAACTTAACAACCTTTACAATTTTCAAACAAAAATCACGTTAATCCGCTCCCAAGCTAAAAAAAAAGTAAAAAAAAAGTAAAAAATAAAAGAAAGTCATCGTTGCATATTCCAAATCGAGTATAAGCGAGTAACAAAAGAACGAGCAGCGGACACTCGACCACCCGAATAAATTAACGGAAGAAACAAGCCGCAGCAATGGAAATAATTAAGCGGGCGCGCGCGGCGCACGAGCCCAAGCAATTTTGTCGAAAAGGCAAAATGACGTACGAGGCTCTGACCTCGTCCCATCTGCCTCTTCTTCTTCTTCTTCTTCTATTTCACCTCAGTCCGTTTCTTCTTCCCAGCCTGCGCGCTGAATTCTTCCACGAAAGTCGAAGCCCGCGTGTAAGCGCGCGTCTGCTCCTAGATACTTTTTAATTGCCGGCTTATCGCTGCTGTAAAATCGGCCGCCGGCTCTTTTTGAAGATATACATACACGGCGCGCTGCTTAAATAAGGTGCCGTTCGGACGCTCGGACGCTCGTTGCAGTCGATGGTTTAGTTGGTGAGAGGGCAGAGTTACAAATCACCTCCTGGGGCTACTGCTTTACCTTCGATTTTCAAACTTTCTGACTTTTATTTTATTTAACGCATGCGGTACTTTGTTTCACTTTACTGGCGTGTCGAAATACGTGGATTTTGAAAGTTTGTTCAATTATTTCATTAAAACAACTTATAAAAATCATTGACCCAACGATTTTTATCCATAAAACGGCATCGCGTAAAAAGATTACTTACTGACCTCTCCGAAAAAAAAAAAAAAAATTTCTTTTATAAGAACTTTGTCCCGTTCTAAATTCGAATCTCGTTCTTTGTCTCCTTTTCAAATTCTATTTCTCTTCGACTTAACAATTTGAACCTACACATTAGCCGGCCAAATAAAGCCGCAAAATCTTTGTCCCATCGCTGCTTGCCACGCACTCGTATACCTCCAAACTCTTTCTCTCTCTCTCTCTCTCTCTCTCTCTCTCTCTCTCTCTCTTTCTCTCTATCTATCTCTCTCAGTCTCAACTCAACCAGCGGTTGCGTTCGCGCGCATCCATCGGGACGAGTGCCAGCGGGTATAAAAAAAAAAGAGATGCGCCCGCCAAAGAGACTCCAACCGACGATACTTTTCTCTTTCGGGACTTTAATGGCCAATTCGTCAAGTACAAAGGAATCGTAATCGGTGTTGTTGTCGTATTGTTGTTGAATTCGCCGGTCAGCGAAGTCTCCGACAATCACACTTGGTTTCTTTTATTCGCGCACCTTTGCCCGTCTGCCATGATTTTCTTTCGTGTACATAACGACGCAACGTTGGAAAGCTATTGAAAGTGTTTTGTTACGAGCTAATAGTTCTATCTGAATTCTTGCAATCTCTTATGATCAAATTTTAAAGTTGTTTGGTTGGATGAAAAAAATTATAACTCATTTTTATACATTATCGAAAAATCGAATTAAAATAGAAACTAAATTTTATTTATTTTTAAAAGATAAAAATGGTTATATTTATTATTATAGAATAATGCTATGATTAATGCTTATATAATAAAATGTTACGTCAGTGTTATGAATTTTAACCGGTAGTAATACAAAGTAAATTTCAGAATTGTAGATTTAAGAGCGATTTGAAGCTATATTTCATACTCTAATTGGTGTTCGCATCCAATAAAGAAAAAGAAAGAAATAATATATTTGTAGTAAAATGTTTTATATTAAATAGAGAAGGGCGGGATATTAGATAAATAATCAAACGAAATAAACAGTTGTTCTCATAAATTGGCGATAGAGTTAGTTTGTGAGTCATTTTTCCCATCCTTTCGAAGAATTCATTTTTCATACTACCAACCCACGTTCCTATGGAATCAAGATACATAGATCTTGGATTTCATTTTTATCCTCGGCCTAAAGTCTTTAGGTAATGGATTTTTTTATACTTCATGAATAACAACACAATCTATTTCATTAGCAAACTTTCATCTTTACGATCGTATGAACTCACGAATTTCGCAGATATTAAATTACAAGAACGTTATTTTGCTAATAAACTATATTTTATTATCTTTGAATACAGTCAAAGAACAAAGCAATGTTTAACAGTTTATAGTTTTGGAAAAAATATTTTATAATGATAACAATTTTCAATGGAGTACCTTTTTGTTTTTATGTATCAATAATAAATATTTACATTCGTTTAATAATAAATTTTATAAAATTTTTTAAATTTTATAAAATTTTTTAAATTTTATTATTTTATTAAAAAATTAATATGTAAATATATTTTTATTAATGACTTTGAATATTTATAAGCTTTACATTTACCTCTTTATAATTTGATTTATTTCTCTGATACCACTCAATTGATCAACTAGACATAGGACGATAACAAATTCCCTTACATCTTCGAATTGAATAAAAGAAAAAAAAAATTTGTATTAGAAATGTCGATACAATTTTAACTCAGTTACACCTGTTCAACTTGAACGCGTATTTAACTATTTATCGGTTCAAGTCGAAAGAAAGAGAAGGAGAGAAAGAGAGAGCAAAGGGCAGGTAAGGTTCGGAATTCTGACCTGGCATTTTTCGTACGCCAACAGCGCTATGACCAATCGATTTTCTCGCTTACACCCGCTCGCACACACATACACACAAATATCTTTCTCCGAGTGAGTGCAGTCCGAGAAACAACTTACGCGCGCCGAAAATTCATATAGCATGAGGAGGAAGAAAAAAAAAAACAAAGTGCCGCGCGATGCGTTATCTCTCGGATCTACGTTTTAACCGAAGTGGATTCCAATAAGTCAAAGGTTACGCGCACGATTCCGTGTGATCCCGAATGGAGAAAAGAAAAAATGTATATAGCATTATCTCGAGGTGTTTCCGTGTCGAGTCAATATTTTCTATACCTGCCCCTGCATTTTCTTACTTATCTTTGGCACGAACTAAACTAAAATTTTCAAATGGATACGTTCTTTATTTAATGGGAAGATTGGTTACTTTACCTTTTCGTTTTTTCAATGACGTATTCTTCGTTATGGTAATGCAACAAATCGTCGAAATTTAAATACAAATCTGCTAATTATACGCGCATAAGAATGTTACTAAATTTTATCGCACCTCAAACCATACTTACGCATAATTTATGAACGTTTAACATTTTATATTAATGTTTAACATATCTTTTTCTATCAAGTGTATCAAAATTTAAAAAGTTTACTGCATTTTTTTCTTTTTTTTCTTTTATGTATTCTTTCAGTTAAATAAACGTCAAACGATGCATTAAAATCTTTAATTATTCCATCCAATTATCCACTTAATTTTTCAACCCAATTTCAGAGCTTCTCTTCCTCGTCGACGTCGTCATCCAAAAGTGGCCGTAGCGCATATATGCAGCACGCGTCGTCAAATTTACGTTCTCTCTCTCTCTCTCTCTTTCTCGTACGCTAGCGAGGAAGTATGACCCATTTAGTTGAAGAGTAAAACTTTGAGGCTCAGAGGTTGCATTGCTTGCCAAAGGAGGAAGTAAGTGGATATGCGTAACGTCGCCCGTATATCAGTCCGTGGTAGCCATATAGCAGTCTATATGGTTTTCGCTCTACCGATCTTAGCCTCGAAACGCGTGGCAAGCCTTGTGATAGACTGATCGTGAAATGGTTTTTTTCGCAGTTGAGAATATTTTTTTTTTTTTTTTTTTTTTTCATTTATTTACAAATAGCGTATGCACCTTGATCATGATTTATTATGATTTATTACGATTGAAATTTTTTAGTAAGTTCGGACTAATTTGTTGGTATTTATATAATTAAAAGTTTCAAAATTCGAGTTATAGAAAAACGTTTCGCTGTTTTGTAAAATTTTTTGATTCTAGTCGTTCACGCATAGATAAATTTATCACAAAACAGCACGCAGCCATATTCATTTAAAAATATTCTCTAACAAATATCGCCGGCGCATGTAATCCTCGAACGAGCTTTTTTCTTCAAGCGTTACCGATTTAACTCACGCGCCCATCAAGTTATTTACTGCTTTCTTTCAATTATTTATGCTTTTCGGCCAACGGGAGCCGAGTTTTTCTCGTAAACTTGAATCCTTGCTGCCGATTCTAAAATACGTATGGATTTTGAAAATATCCAGACTTTAAACATTATTGCGTACGTTTTTTTTTTTTTTTTTTTTTTTTTAATAATCAACTTATGTATAGTATTGAGAAAGATATAGTTTCTGAATGTGTCGAAAATTTTATTGATTATCATAAAAATAAAAATAACAATTTATAGAGAAATGGTAAAAAAAAATACAATTTTCGATTAATCATCGTATCATGTCAACAAAATATTAAATTAAAATGCAAAACATATTTTCCTTTGAAATACAAATTTTACTAAAGATGATATAAATAAAATTTGCACAAAACTATATAAAGTTTCTTTACAAGCACATAAATTTTAAATGTTTACAAAGTTGTCCCATGGGATAAACACTTTTACAAGTTGAAACTTTAAGTTACGGTAACCAACTTCAATTTAATGTTCTTTATGGATACTATGAAAACTAGAACGATTCGACGCGCAAAAATTTATGAAAACAAAACTATATATTAAGCGATGTACTGCTTTAAGTGGCATTAAAAAATGTTAAAAATTTAAAAAAAAAAAAAAAAAAAAACGCAAATTTTTACGCGCCTTGTTTTATTTGTAAATTCTAAAACTCTAAAGAATAAAATTGACTCGTTATCTCGCATACCTTCAAATTCAATTAGACGCGCGTAAAATTTTGTATCGATATAAGAATTATCGTAAGAGGCATCTCTCATATCTTTATTTCTTATTTTAACGATACTTACAGAACGATCTCGTGAATATCGTCACCAGGCTTACCGACGACGATCGTGTACAAGATAACACTTTTACACATTCCTTCGCGGTGCGCCATAAAATGATTATGTGCTCGTAAATAACGAATTCGGGATTAAGAGCTATATGCACTCGCGCAAGTTTACGGAGGCTCGTCGCCGTCGTTTACGACGGATTACGTTTTCCCATTGATACAGACGACAACGTGACCGTTTTATCCCCGTAACCGACTCCATTTTTTTTTTTTTTTTTTTTTTTTTTTTTTTTTTTTTTTTTTTTTGTAAATTAAATCGACGTTGTTGCGTTAGGTATTATAAGCTCCCGTTTTATAGAAAGGAGAAATTAAGCGGTTGAATTATTGGGGTCTGTAATGCTGGAGTTGAGTAAAAATGTATTTGCGTATGTTGGTTTTTCTCGATCGCGTGTATAATCGCAACTTTCGGACAAAAATTTTCGCATAAAAAACTTTAACCGTCGGATTTCAAAATTTTTTGCCCGCGAATAATTATTTGTAACGAACGATGGTATTATTTTTATGGTAAGATAAAACTCGTATTTTTGTAAAAACGTCTTTCGAATTTCGCGATAAAGATCGAAACATCTTTTGATTCAATAAAACTCTTCGACTTATTCGGTCTCATTCGAGAGGTTGTTCAAATAAACGATGCCTTGGAATCGATAAATGATCATGTTTTTTAATTGAATGTTTTTAATTGTATATGAAAAAATTTTTATTTTTTAATAAGTATTAAAAATAAAGTTGTTTATCTTTTTAAATGAAAACCAATATTTAAAAAAAAATATTCTACTTTGTTATTGCAAAAAAAATCTAAGTTGGAAATAGTTATATATTCAGTATCGATACGTAAATCAATTAATATTCCATAAAATTTGCAAGTTTGCAAATTGAAAATAATTGCCGTTTACAATAAATCATTTTGTTTCGTATTTTTTTATTTAACAATCGTAATTCTTCGGTATCTTACGAATATATTAAGGAGCCCATCCGAAAATCAAGAAAAGCAATATAAACGAGTAAATGCTACTCCACTTTAAAGCAATAATAAAGCAATGACAATAGTTTTCTCAACGGTCAACGCATCGATTCACAAAAGCTTACTCGTGTACGTCTTTCGCTCTCAAAAGAGCGTCTCTCGTAAAACTCGAAAACGCATATTTACCTCGAAGGTGGAATCAATGTCGACCGTTCGTCAAATTTGCACAGCTCGGGCTTGCTTTCCGCTCGTGTTTATTCTGCCTTCCAAAGGGACTCTCGGCTCGATTTTTGCTCGATTGTTCGTCAAACGTGGTCGCGGCACGAATCTCTCTCTCTCTCTCTCTCTCTCTCGAGAGAGAGAGAGAGAGAGACTTTAAAGTCGAACGGATAAGAGGCACTACTCTACGGGTGTAACTGCACCGTTAAATTACCACGGTGTGTACTCGGTAAGAAAAAATCCTTTTCACGTGTGTGCCTTCGGATGATTTTCGACTCGTTTTTGGGGTTTACAAAGACGTAGCGCGTCTTTTTACGCGCTGGTAATCGATGTAAGCGATACTTTGCTTGAAATTTCGAAGGGATTTATCTCGCGATTAAATGAGAAATAAGTTATCCTACTATTTAATATAAGTAGTCCATTCGTTCTTCGTTACGCAAAAGAATAAAATAGAAAAAATAGTACGTTATCAATATATATATATAATAGAATAGAATAGAATAATTTTAACAGTACTTTACACGAGAATGGCATAGGCTGTAAATTTTCTAATCTCGCGGTGGTTAAAAATAATGAGCGCTATTAGGGCGCACAACCTCCGTTGCATGTTTATGTGCCGGGATCGGTTGCACAAATTAAAAGTCAATCTTTTATCGAGCGAAAAAATCAGCGATTGACAATGAAAGGGGTCAGCAAGCTTACGCGTGCAACACACCCCTTCTAACTTAAAAACGATAAACAATCATATCCTCGCGCAAGTTACACACATTGGTACGCCGCCGTTGCCGAGCGAAATTTATTAAGCTTAGCAAGTCCCCGCGCGCGTATTCGTGCGCCGAAATAGCGAAACTCCCTTATACTCCGAAAATAATTTTCAAGCCTTGGCGTATCATGTATGCCATAAAAACTCTCGCGTGTCCCAACGTGTATTCGTACACTTTATTAATATACCTCGCGTGTGCGCGTGAGAAAGAGAGAGAGAGAGAGAGAGAGAGAGAGAGAAAAAGAGAGAGAGAAAAAGAGAGAGAGAGAGTGAGTTCGATACGGCGCTCGGACATTCAGGCCGCGTATATACGCCGATACGAATCTCCCACGCCCAGCCAATCGGATATCTCTCGCGGGCCTCTCTGTGTTCTAGACCCGCAATTACCGCGCAAGCAGCCCACCCAAATACCGGGCTTCGTCTGCTCGCGCGTACCCGGGGAATCTGCGAGGCTAACTTTTCAATTTAAAGACAAGGAACCCTTTAGTTAACCTTCGACCTATCTAATATCGATCGCGAGCCGTTGCTTGTATGGGAAGAATGATACTTTGCAGGGATTTTAGATGTTCTCGTTGAGGGAAACGTGGTTAAATAATTTAGAAAAATTAGTTAATACGTTTTATCAAAAGTTTAGATGCTTATTTACTAGATTTAATTACACATTTATTTACCGATAAATGGAAAGGGTTTTTATTTCAAATAAACTAACTCGATTCTCAAGACGCTTTTTCATCTTCGAAAATCATATATTTCACTCGTCCTAATCCACGAGGAAGAAAAAAATTGTAAATGATAATTCCAAAGCTTAGTAAGATAAAAAGTAAAGTTCGCGATAAATCCGAACATCTACACGTATGCATATCGAGCTCGAATAATCAGAATTGAGAACTCCGAGGGTAAGAAACACGCGTGCATTATCCAAATCGTGTGCATCTCGGAACAACGTGTCGTCTAGTTAACCCGTCGAATATCTCAGGCAGATAGGCAGGTATGCGCCCGGCAACTTGATACTTGACACGAACTTGAAAAAGAAAGAAAAAGTAAACGATTCTCGTTCGATCGACGACGAAACTCGTGTTTGTTACGTCCAGTTGAACTGCGAGGATCGATACTCGATTCGTCGTTCTTTTTACGAGATTAGGTACAATGTTGACTTTAAAAATTGATTTCGTATTTATTTCATAATTGTATATATATATATATATAAATAAAATTATAATATTCAAAATTTCCTCTCATTCAAGTATAAATGTAGAACAAACTGTTATAAATACAGAACAAATTAATTTTAAAAACCATGATCTCGTTTCAACAAATTATATTTCCTCAAGCAAAATAATGCCTTAGTATACTTAAAAAGAGCAAGGACTGCTCTAGATCGAAATAACGACGCGTGGATGTACACGCAAGCGATCGGTGCACCTATCCTTATACATCCATGTACTACAACCCAATTTTTCCCAAGCTTCGTCGCGCATAGTTATCTGATACGCGTGTCCCAACTCGATCCGATCGATCACTTTGAAAAACAGAGAGGCGCGCGTATAGCCTCTATCCAGCGCGTATACGAGAAAACTCGCGCTATTAATTACCCACGAACGACGATGACCTGAGCGTTTTCCATGCGTCTCGAAAATCTTGTTGACTTACCGAAACGTTTTGTTTACCCTTTCGATGAGTTGTGACTATTTAAAGGAGTTAGAGTATTTAATGATTTTATTGCAACTTTAAATCTCAATTAAACAATAAAAATAATCTATATTATTATTTTCGATTTTAATTTGAATTTGTATTTTTAATCCATTAATTATAACGATCATTTTAATGACTACATTTAGAAAAAAAAATGTATAGTAATATTCTTAAGCATCATATGTTTTATTAAAATACACTGTATATTAATGTGCACTGTATATTAAAAATGAATTTTGGTTAATGAAATTTTGAAACTTATTTTAAAAATGCAGACGATTTCAAATAAACCTGTTTATTATCGTTTGATGTTGATCGGTAACGAAATGCATACTGGAACTAAATTATATTTAATTTATGTTACTAGATAAAGTTTAATGTTCTTATTTTTTGAACCATCAAAATTATTATTTTTTTTTTTTTTCTATTTTCTGATAAGTAATAACCAATTTAAAGCATCAGTTTTTAATATACTTTTTTCCTCTATCAACTTCTATTAACCTAACACATGATTTGACATTTTTTTGTTTTTTTGTCTGTTTCAGTCAGTCATCAATAATTTGCAGCCGGAGCAGCGGTAAGTATTTCATATTGTCATACTTGTACCTTTTTATATCCCCTTATTTCGGCTTTAAAATAACTGCTTACGAATAATAACAGAAACTTGTAAAGAAAAACATTTGCCCTTTTTCTTTTATAATTAATACAATATTTATATCTCATCGATGTTGAAATTAACATTTCTTAACAGTTAATCTGTAAACACATGTTATTATAATTTGAGTAGGAGGAAAGTTAATCGGTGTTTTTATTATGATAACGCGGTTGGGATAAGAGATAATTATATGTACGCATGTGGAATTTGTTTGAACTTATTTTAATTTTAATCTATTAAAGCTCGGTGTATCACATATGTATATATATATATATATAGTAACCAGTTCTTTTAATAAAAAAATACACATAACTCCGGTATTTACGTTTCTCATAATAAATTTAGTTTTCATTAATTAAAGTGCAGATTTAATAGGTAAAAATAATTAGAGATAAGACAGTAAATTAAATCAAGTATAAGGCTTTATTAAATTATTTTTATCTTTTAATTTAATTATTTTCGCATATGTGAAATTACCAATTATTTTTATCAACTCATTAAAATTGATATTAATATAGATAGTTCAATATAAAACTTGCTCCGCTCTATGAATATTGAACTTTGAGATTTTTTTTTTCTTTAAAACTAAAATATTTCGAATTTTTTAGAGATGGCTTAGCATTTTTTTTCTTTTTTATGTATTTGTAGAAAAAAATGTACACGATTACAAAAATATGACATTTTAACAGAGCACCGGGCACTATCTTCCTCGTAAATCGTTTACACGAAACGACTTGCAATATGCGTCCACGTGAAATATTTCATATTTATATCGCACTGGATCAAAAAAAAAAAATAATAAAAAAAAAAAAAATAAAAAAAAAAAAAAAAAAAGGGAGACGGTTCGTTCCATATTCCGGAACTAACAGCCTAGGAAAGAGGTTAAACAGTTTGCGCAACGGCACGTTTATAAATAGTGGGCCGCTATTAAATTAACATTCGCTTTGCGATGGTTTATGCGCGATAAGAAAGACAAAGGGGATGTTTATTTGCGTTAAGACCGTTCGTCAATGTGAATTGCTCTAGTAGTCCAGCGAAGTGAGGGGATTGTATACGCGAATTGTATTGCATGAAATAAGAAATACATTTAATATTTCTCCTATTCTTAGATGGAAGAAGATAAATAACGTGTGTTTAATAAATTACGATGAGAAACGAGAATTATTAAGACGATTTAAAAGTTACCCTTTCTTTTACAGGTTCACGACGGCGATTTTAATGAAGGCATTCCCAAAAATAAAATATATAATCGACTTAACAAATACTACACGGTATTATGACCCGTCGGTAAGTGCAACTTTTAGTAATCTACTTTCTAATTACTTATTTTTATTATAAAAACTTGAGCATCTACACAAAAAAACCGATCAGTTTACAGTTTGTGGGTATTTCTTTTTCTTAGAGTGAATTTTTCGTGTCTCGTTAAAGAGACACAAGTCGATTCCTTCGTCTTCCCGCGAGTTGTCAACACCGGCATTCCTTGATCCAAAGCCGATATACCGAAAACATCTTTTCTAATTCTTTCAAATGTCCTCCGTTCTGTTCAAGTGTAGCTTTTAGATATTTTGTCGCTCAATCTCAAAATAATTCATTAATCATATTTTGTGGTATTAAACTAGTTAACGTCTTATCAATAGTAAGCTCAATTTGCTTGATTACTTATCGTAAATATTTCTAAAATTAACTACTATTGTTAAATTTTTTTATTAAAATAATTTAATATTCACCATGATCGATAATTTTAATTTTTATGCATCTTACAACGAAAAAAATCTTTTAAGATTTCATTAAAAAATAAAATAATAAACGCAAAAAAAAAGTATTTTATTCAATATAAATAACATTTATTACGTTGATAAATTAATTTTAAAAAGCTCACTATTTAATCAAAGGTTTAAAATTTTTAATCTTTGACAGAAAATTTTATTATACGGTGTTAAAAAGTTCAGATAGTCACTACTATCTTAATCTACTATTCCCTATTCAATCATTTCAGCCACTGGCTTTTCAAAAATTTCAAATAATATATCCAAACTCATATATGTATATCAGTCATCTCAAAGCTTTTCCTTCAACGTCCTATTTTTCTCTATGAACGTATACGCGGTCAATTATTATACAGAGGCAGGACGGAGTCGAGGTCAGTTCTGACCTTATTAAGCGTTTACGGAAGATCAAGAGCCAGAGAGCTAATTTGACCGAGAGAGAATGAGAGAGAGAGAGAGAGAGAGAGAGAGAGAGAAAAGCCCTAGGTTAAACTAATGAGCTTATTATTGAATTTTCCACTTCTGTGATGCTTTACTCACTTCTTCCTCTCTCTCCCTCTCTCTTTTACTTCTCTCTTTTACTCGGACTCTGATGCCACTGCTATGGAGATCTAAGAAAACCGCGTAATAAAAGGCGCGTATACTTTTTCTAGGTCAGCCTGATGGAATTATGGATCGAACTTACTTTATAATTAGATGTACCTTTTAGATTTTTATCATTTTTTTTTTTTTTTTTTTTTTTATTTATGAGAATATATTAATTTACAGATATAATTTGATTAAAAAAAATTTTAAATTCTTTTTATTCTATTACATAATACTTGCTACTCTTTAATTTTATTCTTTCATAATATAATACGCACATTTTAACGACTTACATCATAATTTTATAAATAAATTTTATTTTATTCGGTAAATGCGCGAGTCTTCATCGAAAGAAACTTAAAAATATTAACAATTTCTTATCTGCGAAAAGACTGTTAAATAAACGCAATAAATATTCATATTTTCCAATAACGCATACTCGTTAATACGCAGTACCAAACGCTGTAACAACAAATAAATGCCTTTTGATGAAAATCATAAATAACTCTTATTAAAATATGCAATAATGAAAATTCACGTATCTCGCAGTCGCTCGTACGTGTATCGGCCTCGTAAATTTAATCTTCCGCGCGCGACTCTTGTCATAAATTCATAAGGGAGAGAGAAAGAGAGAGAATCAGAAAAGCCGAGAGATCTATATTAGACCAAATGAAGATTTCTTTCTCGGTAAGGGTATGCCAAGTACTGTCTCCCGATAAAAATCTAAAGCATCCGAGGCTCGTTAAGAAAATAAAGGATAAAAGGAGCAAGCTTTTTTTCCTCTTCTTTTTCTTCTCTTTGTCGTCTTGCGTGATCAATGCGAGGAATTTTATGTAATCGCCCCGACAGCTCGGAGCTTGTTCAATTTTTCGCTCGCTCATATCGCGAGAATATTTTTTTGAGATTGCCAATAAGTAGCTTCGTCAATTAATCGCAAGCCGAAAGCAAAAGTATGAAAATTTGATTCCTATAAAATGAATTAAGAGTAAAAAAAAAATAATTACTATCTCAATCGATAGCACGAAAATTTTATAAAACTTATCTTGGAAAAGCGAGTCAGTTTTCTCGAGGCAAGTATACTTGCGGGTTTCGTTTAACATTCGATACAACTACGGCGGGCCTCCCACGTAATTATTCATGTCGCTAATAATTAACGAAGTCGCTGCGCTTGCCCTTCGACTATGTTACGATTAGCGTGGATAATTGGAGACACAGAGGAAGAGAGAAGGAAAGAGAGAGAGAGCACGGTCGACTTGAGAATGAGAGAGGGAAGGAGTAAAGTAGCTCTCTTCAAAAGGTGAACGATCGGCTTATTAGAGGACTTAAATCTTCGTCTCATCTCTCTTTCTTCTTCGTCGACGTCGACGTTTTGTCTTAAGAGAATAACTCGCACGTCCCTCTTTGATTGATCTTAGATGCTTTGTTTTTTCACTCGTGATGTAAGCAAGTGTTGGATGAGGTTTTTTTTTTTTACTTTATTGTCAGATAAATGTCTTAATCGTTGGAATGAAGGTATAATTTTTCAGTTAGTTTTGTCAGAATATTGTTTTGAAATTATTTTCTTTCAAAATTACATTATATTCAAATGCGTTAATTACATTTTATTATTAAAAAAAAAAAAAAAAAGATTTAAAGTTAGTGTGCCATAAAAAATGTGTAATATTAATGAAAATACAACATACTACAATAAAATAAATTCAAGATTAGTATTTCCCACAACTTGAAACATTAATGCATGCATAAGTATTTTTACATTTTTAAAAACAATAATTTCGGTGTATTTTATTGCATTAATGCTCTGTCGGAAAGAAATACACTTTTATATCTCATGCCAAATACACTAATTTTACATTTTCATTTTTACAGTATCGATAAATTTTTTTAATTATCCCCGTGATGCTATATTACTTTTTAATTACCTTAACTTGATATTAAGATATTTCTATCTCTTTTAGGACTTCACCAACGCTGGTATTAAGTACCATAAGATTTTGATTCCGGGAAAACTAGTGCCACCACTGGAATATGTAAAAAGGTGAGTGAAAAAAATTATGTTAATAATGTGCGTTTACATATCTCTTAAATGTTTAAGACGTTTGTAATGTAATAAAAAAGTGAAATTTATATAGATTTATAAAGAATAATTTCACAATTTCAACCGAGCTTAATATTTACGATACGATAGACAAATTTGATAGATTTCGGTACTAAATCGTTGTGTCCATTAACATATTGTTTTTGCAATGTTTGCTACATCTACTTTAAAAAACCAGTTTTACGAACCGCGGCAAGAAAATGTATTTCGTTTTGTTTACGTAAAAAAATTTGTTGTACATAAAAGTACAATAAATTTCTCAAACATTGTAAATACCCATCTTGTTTTTACGTAGTTAAAAAAATAAACGTTGCAAACAAATATTCAAGAGAATCTGAATGTTCGAATGAATGTAATTGCGTTCGAATAATCGTCGTATTAAAAGTGAAATTTGATTTTTTTTTTTCACTGAAATCGATAAAAAAGATTTACAAATCAAAGTTTTATTTTACTTTACCCCTCGAGGATAAATATTTATTTCTTTCTTTTCCAAGAGAACATTAACTTCATTCATATCAAAACACGGCAATCGAATTAACCGAAAAGACCAATTTAAAAGCCATGAAAACAGTCCAATCAATATCCAAAACCATCACCGATAGCATTACCCGCTTCTCAAGTAGCCCTCCATCGAGATTCGCCGGCGATATCGCGCTCGGACGGCCCCCGAGAACGAGAGAAACCAAGAGCGAGCTAAGAAGCCGTTTTAACCGGCTATCTAGTTTAATGCCAATCGTATCTTTCTCCGCTTACTCCTTCGCTTTTTCTCTCCGCGAGCTAGCGAGAACGTCTCCGTCTCCCTTGGGGGTAATCCGATGCATCGCGCGCTCCTGTTACTACCGCGCGCGATAATTTGTTTCGGCGAGCGAAATTAACCGGCGTTGCTAAGTTACCCGATGGATATAACGCTTATGTAACGCTATTATTTAATAAATTTAACGTTTAGAATGAGCTATTGTTTTTTCTACGTTGAAGGAATGAATGAACGCCGGCTACTGTAATTATGTAAAGTACAGTCTGTTATGGTGATATTTTGCTAGTCGGTATATTAGTGTGTGTTGGTTAATAGATTGTTCTCAGGATTATCTTTACGTATTATGTTATGAACATTTAAATATATTTTAACGGTTAAGTTGTTAAAAATTAATTTTTTTAAATACAAGTTTAAGTAGAGTATATATATAAACGAGAATTTCAACATTTTTAACGATCTGTATTTCCAATAAAATAATAATTATTTTAAAGTATATCACTTAAAAATTATATTTGCGCAACGCATGGTTTCAAAATAAATTTTAATCGCGTTAGCAACCAATAAATATTAAAAAAAAAAAAAAAAAAAAACTAAAGTTCGCGTAAAAAATAACCGGCAGTGCTCCATACGACACGCAAATCTTAACCTCCTTTTCGCGAAATTAAACATCGCACTTTTCAAAACGGATAAATTCGGCTGAAGAATTTTAGCATTAAACAATCGCGAGCGCTATATACTAGTTATATATATATATAGTAGTTATTCTCATTTTCCAGGCGAAGCAACTAGAGCGTGCGGGCGAGTTTTTAAAAAAGACGCGCTGGCGATATTCTCCCTCCTGAAAACTATAAAAATAAAGAGTGGGAGAAAAAGAGAGAGAGAAAGAGAGAGAGAGAGAGAGAGAGAAAGTGCAAACTATATTCGCCACAAGCGCAATTATGAAAATAGCACACGAAACTCCCTCGATGCACTTACATACAATATCCACGAGAATAAGGACGAGCATAAAGCTCCGTTTCTCTTTCTCTTTCTCTAGCGTACGGTCACGAAAGAGGAAAAGCTACCGAGAAAATTCATCCGGCGATATATGTATATACATACGCGGAAAACCAGATCTTGGTCGGTCGTCGCGCAAAGTAAGCGCGTTGTAAGTTTGGCGTTTTTACGAGGCAAGCGGTACCAATGCTAAACGCACTCGCGGCACGCGAATAAGCGTGCGCGCTTGCTTGACTTTTTTTTTTTTCTTTCCTCGTTTCTTTCTCTTTCTCATTGTAAATTTCGTATCGTATTTGCTCTCCCTCTCTTTCTCTCTTTTTCTCTCTCTCTCTCTATATCTCTCCCAAGCCCCCGAGGGTCCGGTGAGTGAGTTAAGGCGAGACGTTAAATATCGATTTGAAGTTTTCTTAATATGTGGTTTAGCTGGACTTACTTATTTAATGGTCGCTGTAAATTGCGAGCAAAGTTTAAGAATCTTTATTTTTATGTTCGTTTAGAAAAAAAAAAAAGGTATCGGGAAGCGAGAGACTCGCTTAATTACTTTATTATAGATATTGTAATTTAAAATTTGAAATCGCAATTTTATAATAAACAAATTTTTGTACACCATTATTGTTAAGTGCTAAATTAAATATCCTTTTTACCCTGAGATATTATTAACTTTATATCTACCTTAATCTCGACGAATCGTGAGAAGTTGATAACTAGTTTTTGATAGAGTCAAGATGTTTGCATGCGCTAAAATTTACCTCCTAAATTTTAACGATCGAAAAGATAACAACCGTTCGTTAGTAAACCCAAATTTTCTAATCTTGTCTTTCAACAATGTTCTAAATTTTACCAAATTTAGAAAAACTTTCTCGATTTCCACGGCTTATCGAAAAACTAAAAATTGTAATTCACCTGTAAATCCATGCTAGATTCGCATGTTACATTTGAAGACAAGTTTTATGATGCATCAAAAACATACAAAATCGTTGGTTTTTGCTGAAATTATTTTCATCAACACCTTCTGATATTCATGAAAAAGTAAAATAAATTGTTCAATAACGTACCTTATTATTGTTAAATTAAAGAACGATCATTAACATTCTAATAATTTTCAATTTTTTCGTTCGTTCAACTTTTCTCTCCACACCGAGAGAAAAGGCGACAATATAGCCCGTTAACCTTTGCACGGCGCCATCGCATATAACTGCAAAGTACAGTATGGAATATAGACGCGTTCGTAGAATCTTCTTTGCCGTAGTAAACGAGAAAGAAAGAGAGACGAAGAGGAGATTCGTTTTTTCCTTATTCTTATATTCATCTCTCTTTCTCTCTTCAAGTATAATACTTTAGGTCTTGCATGCAAAATAGGCCCGCGCCCAGTCGCTTGGCTAATTAACTGCAATAAACGTCCGATGATTTACCGAAGGCACTCTCGCGCTCTTTACTATATTTCGCTGGTTCGCCTTTCTTTGCGCACCGCGCAAACGCGATCTTCGCTAAATATGGCGAAGAAAATTGAGTGTTTTACGTGCGTTGGTGTTTTTGTTTTATTTTCTCAAATTAAGTACTGTACTTCAAAATATTTTGTTGACTAATTTTCATTAACGTTATATATATATATATAAAAAAAAAAAAAAAAAAAAAAAAAATGATATAGAAACATTCATGCAAAAAAATTTGATTAAAGCGATGATTCATTTGCTCTTCAGCTATTAAAATTTGTTAAAAAACTTAATCAGCATCTATAAAGACTAACATCATTTGATGCGTTACCATTTTTAATTAAAACTATAACCTTGATTCCAAATACGTAATAAAATAAATCATTTTCACATTATAAATAAGCATTTAATATATAATATACACCAGCGAAATAAAATTTCTCTAGCGTTCGAAGCATATTTTTACCATCGCGCATGATAAAGTAGCAAAAAAAACAATAAAAAAAGCCCCGTACAAAGTTAATCTATAGAAGAAGTAAATATTTTTAAAGCAAAAGAGCCATTAGTGTCCGAGCGTAAATACTTTCAAGGCGAATTTCCAAGCAATAAAAAGTTATTAATGCCTTTCAACTGCTTCCAAGGATCTCAAATTAACGTTTCACTCTCCACGTCGGGCAACTTTGCGTCAAACGCTTCGCGATAACGCAATCGTTCATTTTTCTTGTCGCGCTATGATCCTCGCTTAGAAAATAATTTATACGTCTTGGGTATCGCTGATGCGTTTCCGATCACCGTTAGTTCCTCGAATCTTTTACCTTGCATTTAAAATAAAACGGTGTCCGTTAAAAAAATTATTATGATTCGTCTATAAAGAAAATGTATTTCTATAATTCAAACATTAATGTATTGTTAAATTTTTAACTCTTAAATAAATTATTTTACCTATATTTATACTATTAAATTTTGAAAATCTAAATGAAGTTTTAAAAAATTTTAGCGTCGAAATCTTCACTTTCTTATCGATAAATAAGCAGAAAAGAATCTTCTAAAGTGTCAGGAAGCGTCGTAAACTTTCGCGATTGTATTTCGACAATTTTTTCGCGTCTCGGCTAGAGAGGAAGAATATGACAACAAGTCATAGTCCATTTTCCCACAACGACGCGCGGTGTGTATATATTTTCGCGTGTCGCAATGTATACATACATACGTACGAATGGAAGACATACAGAAGGAGCTCTTTATGCGCGGGTGTAGCAACCAGCGAGAGATAGAGAGAGAGAGAGAGAGAGAGAACGGCTAAGAGACGAAGAGGATTTTTACTACGTCGTCACTGTCGCTTTAACTTTGCGTGTCTCGTTTCATCTTTTTTCGATTTTTCTAGACTTCTTTATTTTGTACTTTCTTATTTCTTTTCGAGTAGCGTTTGTGTATGTACGCCGTCGCGGCGGTCGCTTGAAATTTTTACTCGAGTTAAATCGTGTAGCTTACACGGAAAGGTAAATTCTATTTGTAGACTTGTATAGAATAATCTTAATAAAGTGTAAGTACTGAAAAAACATGTAGGTAAAAATAGTTTTTACGGTAAAAACCGTCGAAGCAAAGTTACCTCGTTGAAAAGATTCGATTCATGATGAAACTTTTAAAAGATATCGCGAAAAAAATAAAACCATTCAAAGAAGAAAAACTTCGATCGACTCGATTTTACAACTCAAAAGTTGTTTGCGCACAGTGTGAGTACTGTATGAATAGTTTAACTTTAACGAATCGAAAAATCACAGAGTCGCATCGATGCCAAAAAATTCCATAATCCGATGTAGCAAAGGTCAAAGTACCCAACTTTTGAAGAGCGCGAGCTAAAGAAAATTTTAAACGTTCGATTTTTCATCGATAGTTCCAAAACTTTTATTACTATCTCAAAATTGAATATAAAATAAATCTTAAAACATATAAAAAAATTATTCTTTTTTTTTAAGTCCAGTGACCTTACATTTTGACGCGTTGGACAAATTTTTGCTATCAATCAACCCCTTATTTATAATTCTTTTATTTCCGAATTATTTTACATAGCGAGGTTCAATTAATTATAATAAATTTTCGATGGATCGCTTTAAAGCGAAAGCTTTTCTCTTTCGAAGGCTCCAGAGGTTAACCTAGGCGCCGCTTAATGTCCTAGATATCCTTGAACTCGCGTATTCTTCCTTTCGCTCCTTTGCTCGCTGTCTCTTTCCTTTTCGTATGTGCGCATGCATGTATATATATATATATATATATATATATATATACATATGCACACAGTTTTTACTGCACGCACGCACGAGAGAGCCACGCGACGCCATGGCAACTTAAGAGCTGGCGAAACAAGAATTTTACAAGGATTCTCCCGGTTGTTTTTTCTTTATCGGCATTGAAAGTACGCGTTCGATCTGAGCACTTTGTATTTCATTGAATTACCCGGCTTTCGTGTGGATTTATCCATACGATAAATTTCTTGCGCGACAAGGATGAACGTTAAAAATAAAGCGTTCGAGGAAAAAAAAAGCAGACAAAAAATACACATGCACCGTATAAATACATGAAATTTATGAATGATAATGAGACACCTGATGCTAAAATACTATGTACACCGAAATGATGCGTTGCGCGAATCATTCCTTTGGCAACGGATTTACATCATCTCGCGATATAATGAAGTCGGCGATGGCAGTCTCATTAGACGTAAGCAGAACCGTAAGATATCCGTAAAGCTATTCGCGCAGAGTGGAATGCAATGTTAATTGAAACATAAATACGTAAACATTGAATTTGCAAATTAGCTACGGTCGTTATTTATTTTCATTTGATTTTTTTTTTTTTTTTTTTTAATAAAATAATGTTAACTTCGTGATAACTATTTATTATTACCATTTTTCGTAAAAATTGATAAAACTATTTTTTAAAATAATTATTCACAATTCAAAATAATAAATTTTGACAATTTATTTTGGTGAAACCTGCAATTATTTAATCGAACAATATTTTTCAACGATAAACAGTAATTCAAAGCATCCAGATTATTTCATCGGTCATGTAAGCCTTCGTTCGCTTAATAAACAAAACGGCTAAATGTACTAATTTCTTCTTCTCGGATTCAAAGAAACTCTGTTTAGACGAGTTGCGCTAATGGGTCACTGTGATTCTTCTCCGTATGTTTACCGCATATCAAACGAAGGCATTGTGTCGCACGTGGCGTCGCACGCCGAGGATATCGGCAGCTGCGACAGTTGAAATCTAGCAGTGGCAGCGGTACTTTCGACTTCGGATGTTACGCGACGGACGATGAATTATTCAATGAAAACGTGACGATGATAATTCGTCGTTTGCTTATTTTATCTTTCGTTTTTGTTTATCTTCTTTCTTTATCTGCGTCTCTTTATTCTTATTATCTCGCGAGAAGGAGTAACTTGTTATACCTGATTTAATATTTTCAACTCGCTATTACGCCTGATTTTCATGCCTTCTCGTGCTTTCTTTTCTCGGCTTAATCTTCGGGATATTTGCATACAAAGGTTTTTAAAAATGAGAAAGAGAATGGTTTACATGTTGGCTCGGCGACAGGTATGGAATGGTAAGATTACGTGTTACAAGGAGTTAACGTATTTTATGCAATTTAGTAAAATTTCATTTATGTAAAGGGAGAACAATTTTTTTTATAAATATAAAAATTAAATTCGAGCTTTTACGGGTATAATTTTAAAAATGAAGGATAGGTTTTAGATTTCTTTAAAAATTATAGTAATAAAAATATTATCATACATAACGTGCTGTCGGAATAAAAACAAAAAGGTACAAATAAGATACTGTTCTGTGACATTGATTGTATCTATTGTTTAATCAATATAAATATGCGATTGTCAAAATAAATATATTGCACGACTAAAAAAATATTTAATTTCATGAGTATTCAGTAGTCAAAATGAGTTTTACAACGAATGATAAATTCAACATGAAACATTAAACGTTTTATGTAATATCTAATATAAAGCGCATTTTTTATCGTTTTCTTTTTATGATTCAAAAATTCTACTAACGCGCTGATCAATACTATATGATTTTTCCAATGCTTTATGATATTACCAAAATATAAATAAATTAAAAAATAAATCTACCATTACAGTATTAACTCCTTGACATACAATGACGTCTCTGAGACGTCATGTATTTCATGTGCCACGCGTCAACGCGCATTTTATTCGTATGTCGAGGGGTTGAATTAGGTAAAGTCTTCAAACATCCTTTGTTTCTTTTTCTAATTAATATTAAAAAAAAAAAAAAAAAAAAAAAAATTTAAATGAAAATAATTTATGCCAAAAAAAAAAAAGAAAAAAAAATGTACAAATCTCACCTTTCAAACAAAACTTTTTTAATTACAAGTACAATACCATTTTAGGTTCCGAAATCAAAAAGCACAACCCTCTAAGACAACTTGAAAAAAATCAGCATTGTTCAATAATATACCGTATATCCCCACGTAAGATAGGTAAACAAAACGCTCGCGCACATCAGAGCCATGAATCACCCCGGTTGTACGCATAACCTAACTCTCTCTCTCTCTCTCCTTCTCTTTCTCTCGTTCTTCCAAGACACGTATCCTTACTATCGTCTCACTGGGTCTCCTCGCAGCGAGAGAAAGAGGTGTATGTACACAGCGAGTCCGAGCCGTGGGCGTTGCCGTGGCGCCTCGCGAGCGACGTCTTTATATATTCTCGTGTGTGCTGGGCGCGAATGAGGTCCCACTGTTTTCCCATTTTGTACGTTTTGTCTGCCGGTAAATAGTGACTCGTGTACGTGTGATTTTTGGAAAACCCATGTGATGGTATAACTAAAATGTTCGATTCAATGTTGATAAATTGATTCTTAGTCTTTTTGTTTTGTTTGTACGAAACGTTAACTTATGATTAAATTATACAGATATTCTAAGGCTGACGTGCATCTATGCATTGCACTAGATTCTTAGAGCAATTTTTAAACTCATTATGAGTTGCAATTAAAAAGATCTGATTAATTATTCAAAACAAAATAATCGAAGAAGGTTTAGCAGAAAACAATCAGCTTAACGAATACAAAACGCTCACCTATCCATCCATCTATCCACTCTTTCGTCTCAACATTTCAACGCGAGTTCCCACTTTTATGCGTCAGAAAGCTCCTAATTAATTTACAAGATCTCGGCCAATTAATTTTTAATACTCCGAGCTATGCGATTTCCTCGCATTTTCGACGTTTACGGCCTCGAGCGGTTCACTCGAGTAACGAGGCTGCACGACCCATCTCAAACTTTTTGACGTAGCGTCTCCCTCTTTCTCTCTCTCTCTCTCTCTCTCCTTCACTTTTTCTCTCGCCTTCAAAGTAATATCTCGCGTAGCTCGATTGTGGGTGGTACATTAGCTTGATACATCCTCTCTCTCCCTCTTTCTCTCAAAAAGAGAATGCGTCATAAAATAAAAAAGAGGAATTTTTTAAGCGCCTTACTTTCGGCGCTTGTAAGGTAAACCGACCGGTTAATGAGGGAATAACAACACCGATCTTGGAGGTGTTCATGGAATGCGTGTACGAGAGGTATTGCATTTCTGCGATTTTTGAGAGAAAACACTGTTATGTTGTGATTTTTTTAAACGATTTTGAATCGTACATTTTTATGTTATCTGTATTTTATCGATTAATTTTTAACTGAAAATTCTTTATTGGATTTCGAAAAGATAAAAGTATAAAATTTTATTATTATCATTCCAAGAAGTGTAATTGTGTTTATTAAGATAATTGATTTAATAATATTTTAATGCTTCGTTAAATTGCTGTGTATCTGTTTCTAAATTGCAATATTTGAAGAATTTTTAAACTTAAAAAAATGTTACTTTTGTTTTTATTTATAACATTCTTGAAAAAAAATATAAACATGTTTTTAAAATTTGGTACAATAAAATTTAATTTTTAATTATTATTATTTTAAACAAAATTTTTCGATTAACGTTCGATGTTTTAAATATTCAATTGACAAAAAATCAACATAATTTTAATAAAACAATAAACTCAAATTCTGTTTGTTTCTGAATCGTTTAAATGTTCAGAAGGAACAAATTAAGAAAAACTTACGTATATGATCAGTAAACTAATCGTTGAGTATACACATGCATCAAATCGCGCATCGATCCTAAATCGGCGGCAAATCGCGCCCGAGGGTGATTTTAAATCTTTGGACCACCCATGCGATCACTTCATTACGCAAATTCGCTCGAGTCTTTTGCCTTCACCCTTTGATTTTCTCTTTCGCCTCGTTAAGTCGCGTCTTTTTGAATATTCATTATTCGCAAGACGTTTAAATGAATAAAAAGATCGCGATTGAATGTAATGTAGAAGATTGGTTTAGAGAATAAAAGTTTTACATTCGCATGTACATGTGCTTTTGCAATTCTGTTGGGATATATTTATGTTTGCCTTTTACAAATCGAACAAGTTAATAACTTCATTATTTAGCTAATGGAAATTTTAAAAAAATATTAAAATAAATAATTTGTATCATTTTTTTTTAGTGTAAAACAGCATATAATGATTTGCTATAAATTTCTAATTTATTTAACGAAAATATAGGAAAAGCATCATGTTTTTTAACATTCAATTTGTTTATACATAGTTAACCACTAATTAACTGAATTATAAGAGAAATAAATTTATCACCATCTCGCATTTATTTTTAAATTTAAAGAGCTAAAATTAAAAAATCAGTCGATAAATTTATCCATTTATTCAAATTCAACAATGTTTGACAATCCACTTAAATTTCAGAATATCCCAAAGAGAATCTAAAACAAGCAATCGCAGACCTCGCAATGCGGAAGCACATTCTTACACACGCGTACAATCACACACACACACACATATACATATACAGAAAAAGAAACCAAAACGAATTAGATCTTGGAATATATAGCGAAAATACTTGGTAGAGACAGAATAAAGAGGCTCCATATTGTAAGAACAAAGTGCACGACATATTATTACAAAGATGAAACAAAAAGAGTGAGAGAGAGAGAGATAAAGGGAGAGAAGGAGAAAGGTCAACGGGATTGACAAACGCTTACGTAGGAGCGGCTGTTTGTACAGTACTCGTGCACCGGAGATTCTCTCTTTACGCGCACGCGCGTGCGCAATTGAGCGAGAGGAAGAGAGAGAGAGAGAGAGCAAGCATCTACGCTTGCATTTAAAACGTCGGCAAACAAATCGGTTATGCACTCGCGGAGAACCATATGAACGCGGGGAGCAATGGGAGAGATTTCACTTGGATTTGTAGGAAAACCTTTTTCAGAGGCTAAGGATTCAGTAGTTCGTTGGGAATTGTTCGAGTGATCAATCGAATTGGAATTTAACTTTCTACCCGCTGTGATAGGTAGTAATAGCGTCGGTAAACATTTTCTACACATTGATTATGCGATATCTATGTGTGCTCTCTTATGAATTCGATTTGTCTATCTACACGTAGTCCGGGCGTGCGTGCGCTGACACTTAACCTCCTTCGAAAGTGATAACGTTCTACCTGTTAGTTTTCAAGAATATTGAAAAATGATCAGAGTGTTTTATCGAAACGTTCTGCTTGATCGATGCTCTATTATCTCCAATAACGATGTTTTCTTTGAAAATAATTCTTCATTCGGTTCCCAATCTTTCGTTTCTTTATACCTACATTGAATTTTTAATCGATAATGGAATAACAAAATCAAAGAAAATCAAATTATGACAATGATTATGAAGAAAATAACTTCTTAGAGTATAGGATATTTGAATATTGTAAAATTTTAATTGTAAATAAAATTTAATTTATATCAATTTGATGTTACATGCATTTCAATTTTTTTTTTTTTTTTTTTTTTTTTGTTCTAAAATTATCATTACTTCCCTTATTTTATTTTTTGCTTATTACAATATTATTTTTCCTTTTGTGGAATAGTTCGACAAGTACAACCAATGTTTAGATTCGACTGGCCTGGATTTGAAGTTGTAGTTACCACACAGTAACTTTTAGGTTACTTTGAGTCTAAAGATTACTTATCACTTTTGCCTGCGACATCTTTATCCTTGTTTGATGGGCTTTCAACTTTTTCTTCTTCTTTTTTATCTTCTTTTTTATCCTTTTCTTCCTTATCCTTTTCTTCCTTATTCTTTTCTTCCTTATCCTTTTCTTCCTTATCCTTTTCTTCCTTATCCTTTTCTTCCTTATCCTTTTCTTCCTTATCCTTTGCTTCCTTATCCTTGTCTTCCTTAGGCTTTTCTTCCATATCCTTTTCTTTCGTTTTTTCTTCGACCTTTTCATCTGTTTTGTTTTCTTCGGTAACTAAAACGTAACCATGTCAATTCCAAATTCCACTGATTAGACTTTATTTGACAATGCTCTAACAAACCTTGCTTTGGCTTTTTGTTTCTATCGTCAGCTCTGTCTGGAGATGCTGATACTAAAAGAATTTTATGTACGTCTCAATATTGCATTATTTTTTGTTTCACTTAAAGCACGTTTGTGCCTCAAGACGACGCATAAAAAAAAAAGAAAATATATTAAAAAAAAAAAAGCTCCTACGACGCACGTACTCGCTTCAACAACCGAAAAACTATAAAATTAATCCAAATTCAAGGCAACCGTAACAAGAGCTAAACGCTCGCGCTTACAACGAAATAAAAGTTTACACGGCGCATAATACGCGCACCGCCTCCCAATGTGGTAAACAGCTCGTGTGGGTGCCGTCATTGCGTTTATGCAAATCGCGTCGTCGCGATAAAGACGACACGCTGCACTACGTGGAAAGGGCGAGCGATGCCGCGCGTGCCTCTTTTTTTTTTTTTTTCACGGGCGTGCCCTTGAGCGAGAGAGAAATGTACAATGCGCGCGTCGAGAACGCGCCATAAGTCATTACGCGCCATCGCGAGCCTTTGTCGCTCGTTACGATGATTGGTGTCGACACCTTTCCTTACCTCTCGTTTTTTTTTTTTTTTTTTCTTTCTTTCTTTTCTTCCTTTCGAATGCGCGAAGAATTGAAATTTATAGCGAAAATATATGAGGATACATAGAGAAATAGAAGATTTCTTTGGTTGAGGAGCGCGAATCTTGGATTGTTTTTTTTTTTTTTTCACTCGGAGATTCTAATACTTTTTATGAGGCAGAATATATGCGTCGTAAGGATAATTAGGCAGAGATAATTGAAGCGAAAATTGATGATGATTTTTCGTATTTTGTTTTTTAAACAAAATTCCTCTACGCCGTTTTAAAATTTATATTTATATTTTAAATTTACAGTTCAGTAACAGTCGACACAATTTATTAAATTTAGACTCAGGACTTGCATTAAAAAAAAAAAAAAAAAAAAAATCGAAAATAAAACAAAATATCCCAATTTCCCAATGGAATATTTACAGCTCGTTGTAAAACAAAACGTTGAGGAAAACGCTAATGAGATAATTACTATCGATGCAACGTCGTCGAACTACGGCAACCCCGGTGAGATCGCAGCGACGAAGCGGTGACTTTCGCGGGGGCGGCTGGCATGGCGACGGGCATGGCGGCGGGCATGGCGGCGGGTATGGCGGCGGGCATGGTGGTGCGGCGACCTCTTGGTAACAATAATTCGATACCATTTCGTCCTCGTAGGTCAGCTTGCGCCGTGCATTGCAGCCCTGCGGTCTCGACTGTTGGGGCGGCTGCACTGGGACTTCATTCTGCGGAGACCTTTATTTATTTTTAGGGATCTTTCTTAGTTATAGATTTTTTTCGACGCTGTGCATTTAAAATTATTATCCTGATTTAACAAATATGCAAATAATAGCGAAGAATAACGCTGATTTTTTTTTTTTTTTTTTTTTTTTTTAATATCCTGATTTAATTAGAAGAAACTTTGTCATTACTAAGTAAGAAAATTTGTTTGGTTAAAAAAATTTTGCTTACAACATCTATTTCGAAAATTCGGAATCGAAATGGGTAAAAATATAATCTGCACGCTTTAAACAGATACGTAAAACTTAAACCTCAAATATAATAGGTTATGGCACCTACGTCTCGGATTTTCTTCCGGGTACTGTCGAATTGGGCTGCTGTGCGTTTCCTGTGTTACAATTGCACATGGTCAAACGCGCACCAAATTTTATTTAACTCAAAATTTGAACAAAAAAAAAAAAAAAAAAAAAAAAAAAAAAGTATTTTTTACACCAGAAAATTTTGATGGGGAAATTTAGCCGAAAGGATTGAACGATGACATGATTCAAAGAGCGAGCGAGAGAAAGCGAGAGGGTTGAAGGATTGACACGGCGCTGTTACTCGGACCACTCGAATCGTCCCCCTCCCCTCTCCTTTCTGGTTCATTGTGTGCTTCAGGGTCGCGAGCCTGACAGCTGCTCCGCGACTCCGAGTCACGCTGATTGCGCCCACTTCAGGTCAGTCATGTGTCCCTCCCCCTTTCCTCCTTCCTTTCTCGTATCTATCGCGTATTTACTCGTGTATATTGGCGAATCGCTGTTGGGCGCGACGCGTGCTGTGGATTGTTGTCGATATATGTTTATGTGCGATGATCGAATGGACGTAGTGGTTTCCTGTTTTTTTTTTTTTTTTTTTTTTTTTTTTTCGATTGAAATTAATGCAGGTTATGTCGCAACATGTTTTAAATGCCTTCGGTGTAATTTTTAATTTGAGGTTAATGAATATTTTTATTGTAATATATTAATGAATTTTTTCTTTAAAACACGTACTTAATGAGCAAATTTTCATTTTTAAACGTAATTAAAAGTATTTATTATGCATTATAATCGTTTTAAAAAAATTCCATAAGAACACGAAACAGCTTTTATATTGAAAATATATGAGCATGAAATAAGTATTTAAAACGATAAAATACTTTTTGACGAATAAAAATTTTTAATTTAAAAAATGAATTTTAATAAACATTTAAACTTGAACTATATTTACGTTTGCAAAATTAAAATATTTTCATCGTTTAAAATTCAGTAGAATGCAAAAATAAGTAATCAAAGAATTAATTTTCAATTTCGGGTCATTATTTGAATATTTTTTTTTAATCGATTGATTAAATTAAAAGAAACCAATAATAAAATTGCGCGCATGAACGATTTCAATTAAGTGAATTTGTACGGAAACGGGTAAAAATAAAGGAAGAAGAGAAAAAAATCTAAAGAAAATGTTACGCGATCGTTGCATCGCGCACGCGCTTCATAAAAACGATTTGTCGAGCTCGAAGGATGCGAGAAAATCATTTTATGTATTAATATTTTTTTGAGTTTAAATTTGCTTGATATTTAAATATGATAATATACTCACGAATACAAGTTTAAAGAAAAAAATCAATAATTCCAATCGATCCTGCCTTTCACAATAAGAACAAAGGCGCCCAACATAAACATCTAATAAAGTATTTTTTCTCGCCTTTGACTCTGCCGTGCGTTGCACCGCACGCAGTCCATTCCCGCGTGTATAAACTCGTCTCTGGCTCGTCTAAGCCACCGTCGTCATAGTTCGTCGTCTTCTCTCACGACTCGACTGATGGATCGATGCGGCGCCCTTATAAATATTGATGCAGTTCGACGGGCTTTCGATTTTGGTGCCCTCGATACAATAAGGTGAAGAGCCACGGGATAGCGCCAACATCACTCGCAATCTGTAATTCAAATGCGCGCGCGTGCGTCGGCTCCAATTAATTTAACAGCCGTCATTTTTCACGCCCGCGTGTCTTTCTTCTTTCTCTCTTTTTTTTTTTCTTGCATTCTTCCTTCTTTGAGAGCTGATATCGAACTTTTTTTTTGTATACTCGTGTGTACACACGGCTTTTCATTTCGAAGGTTTCGAAAAAGTAACCGTATCTATGTGTGCGTTGCGCTGCGACTGGATCGATGGCGCGGCCTTCGGTTTTAACGTGGCTAGACGTCTTACAGATGCGAGATACCGTTAAATTGGCATTGCGTGCTTTCGATAGCTTCCGAATTTTCAGCATTGCGTGGAATAAAACATTTGAAAAAAGTTTTTCAAGAAAGATTCAATAGAAAATACTTTGTATTTGTATGAGTACTGCAATATACAAGTAGTTTTTTTTTTAAATTAAAGCTAAACATTGGTTTAGACTTGTAGTAGAGACATATAATTTGTTTAATTAAAAGTTATAAAAGAGATAGTCGATAATGTATAAAAACAGTAATTATATGATTAAAATTAAGAAAAATACAAGTTCGTTCTACGACGAAGCAAGCATCTTATGAATGAAAATGTATTTCTTCTCTTTCTAAGTCTTTCTTTATTTCTTTAGCTATTAGCTCTATTCCATCGTCTCGTTCCCGTTGGTTCACTCAAGCGCTCTCTCTCTCTCTCTCTCTCTTTCGTTCTCTATATAGCTCGAGTTATTCGGGAATTCCATAAAGTTTCCGATGCTCGCGCGCGCTGCGTGAAAAATGACGTCCCTCGAATTGTTTAAGTAATAGCGTCATTAATCATCAAATTTTTAAGTGGAATATCTATGAAATGAACGTGGCTTTATGTTTAAATTGATTCTAGGCATACAATTTTTAGAAGAAGCTAGACAATGCGATACGTCGATATATTATTTTGTAATAAACCATACATGGAAATATATAAAAAAGTTAACTATAAATATAATTAATTTATAATTCGAATTTTTATTTATTTCTTTTGATCGACTGAAAATTTTAAAAATACATTTAAAAAATAATATGTATTGCATTTTAAACAACTCTGTATGACTTGTACATTTAAATACGGTACTTGAATAATTTATATCCACTTGTTAAAAAACAGAACCAAAAATAAATAAATAAATAAATAAAAATAAAATTAAAAAAGTATACAGCCAAAACCGAAATCAAAAAAAAAAAATTTTTCGAAAACGAATTAAAAACCGCTCAATTCATTAAACTTCGCTCAAGATAATTCAACGCTCTCTCGACTAAGAGCAACGCGTACCGAGAAATATAAATTTTAAAATTTTCTCGCGCACAATACCGGCGTCGCGATTAATTACCTTAATAACAAGCTTGTCTTGCAACGAGAATAAGAAGGAAAAAAAAGTGCGGCGTACGAATAATTGATTGCGCGCGCGTTATATACCGCGCGTCGAATAAATCCGCGTGTCAATATAAACCGCGCGTCAACGGCGAGAAAATTACACACGAATGAAACCAAGAGGCGCAAGAAGACCTCGGCCTTCCTCTTTTTTTTTTTTTTGGTTTCTTCTTTCTCTCTCGAACTTATTATTACCGCTCTTTCTTCTTTCGTCATACCGTCTTTTTGAACGCACACCGTGAAACGAACCGAGTTCTCTCTTTCTCTCTCTCCCTCTCCCTCTCCCTTTCTCTTCTTTCCTTTCGCGTTCTGAAAGTCATTATGATGAGTTAAGCGATCTCTCGCCCCCCTGTTTTTCGACTTATTTTCATCTCTTCGCAGGTATAGATGTATGTATACGCTTTCCGACACACAATCCAACCGTGCACCTTCACAGATATACGTATTAACACACATATGAAAGCGAGAAACAGAGAGAGACAGAGAGAGAGAGAGAGAGAAATGGCGAGAGAGACATACATGAGAGATGGAGAGAGAGAGAGAGAATAGAGAGAGGGAAAGGGAGCGTGAGTTAGTGGTTATAATCACGTTAGACTAATCGCTGCTGTAGGGGGTGGCCGAAGATGAAAGGGATGAGAGGGCGCTAAAGCGGCCCTATTAACGGCCAATTGGCCCAACGCGCACCCGCTTATATCCTTTTCACCTCTAACTCTCTCTCTCTCTCTCTCTTTCTCTTTTTTTTCATTTCGTTCCCTTTTAGCTTCGGCATATACACGTCGGCTTTCGCGTTCTTCGAACGTGCGCTGGCGCGTTGTGTGCATACCGAAAAATGCGCCTCTACGATTCGTGCAGCTTTTATTTTTCCTTTACATTTTATAAATTTCGTCCGTTGATTTATCGAGCTCTGATTAGATTGGCGGAATTTCACTTTTTTTTTTTTTTTTTTTTTTAACGCAACACATTTTTACGCAGAATTTTTTAACCCACTTACAAATCACAAATTTTTTTAATTAATCTTTTTTGTTTACATTAACAAAGACATGAATTTAATAATTTCATGAATTTATTAAAAATATATAATGTATATTAAGCAGATAGATTTTTCTTAAATTATTTGTGAGTATCAAATGGCATTTGCTGAGTTTTTTTGTAAACTAATTAAAAAATGTTGTATTATAACAGTACTACGAAATAGAAACTGCTAAGAGCATTTCAAGATTTATCTTCATTCCAACTTGAATGGTTTCCAAAATAAATTTTTATGTTAATAAATATCGGCAATAAAATATTTTCAAAATATTACTATATTCTTCATAAACTTTAGCAAAATTAATAATAAGTTAATTATAGCTATAAAAATAGTTTCTATTATTTTAATAAAAAATCTTATTTATCTAATGATGAAAATCAATTGGATTTAATGCAATTTTCTCTTTCTTTCAGATTTTTTAAAGTTATGGAGATATTCACATCAAAATGTGGACCTGGTGAGTTTAATAATTAACTTTATACCTAAAATTTTAAGCAAAGAGAGACAAATAATTATTATTTTATATAAATATACTTCTATCAATTTCTATCAATCAAAAAAAAGAAAAAAAAGATCGCGAGAAACTCAAAAAAAAAAAAATAATAATAATAATAAAATTCTATAACACTTGCATCACAAATTTATTTTAAAGGCTTTCAATCGTCACGAAAAGATCTAAACTTTCTCAAAGACGTGAAATAATTTTCTCGCCCACTCGCCATTATATCGCCAAAGATCGATCGATCGGTCGAGTGCAGAATCCGATCATCGTCGATCATTTCTCGTTGACATGACTTCCGTCCATCGCTAAATTCGGCTATTAGGCTTTCATCCCGTATTTTTCGTCGCCAACATGATCGACGAGTGTATCGTCACTCGTGCAAACGATGCCGGCATCGCTTGACGCCCGTGCGAAAAGAAAATCGAAAAAGTCGTCGATTGAGTTTGCCGTCTGAAAGAATATATACTTTCGAGAAAAATTCTCGTGTTAAAAAATAAAGATTTATTTTATTGAAATTAATTTACCGCGCTATTTAGTGACTAGTGATGTCACCTACGTGACAGTATTTGCATTTAGATTTGAAACTGTCATTTTATTTTCAATGTTTATGTTGCTTCCAAATTTATCCTTAACGTAAATACAGTTTTATAGTTGACTAAACGATTAGTATTTAATCTATAAACAAGCAATAAATTAATACACTACAAGTAATTCGTTCTTTTGAAGAAAAGCATACGTTACGCATGATTTACAGCACAATATAAAGCTAATAAATAAAGTCAATGAAAAAAAAAAAAAAAAAAAAAAAAAAGTAAATAATTCAATATTTTTTACAAATAGTTTTTATCGAAAATGAATAGTTACTTTACTTTTATGCTTTTCTTAGCTTTTAACTAAGTCCTAATACCAAGTTAGTTAAAAAACAATATTCTGTCATTCCGGAGCTCCGTTATCGATCCATAAAAATCCAGCTTATACGACGGCCAAGAATTCATTAACTTAATAGTGTTCTTATAGTCCATCTTAAAAGGCATTCAAAAGCGAAAGAAGAAAATTTCCAATTTTTTTTTTTTTTTTTTTTTTTTTTTTCTTATATTACGCCATAGACAAACCAAACGAAAAATCAATGACAAAAAAATGAGACACAGCCAGAGATAGCGGCTCATCGATTCTTGAAGCAAATAAACCATATCGGTTAAATTAACTTTCCTCGAATTTTTATATGCTTTCCCTCCTATCCTGCATTCTCTTTAATTTTTTCTTTTCCCGATAATAATACACGGGCTCGTGCTCCGTTGAATGTATGCAACGGAAATAAAAAAAACCGGCCGGAGAAATGCATTCCTAAATGTGAATGAGGAACAGAGAAAGGAAGAAAATCCCGCTACGCGTGAGAGTAAACAACGAGGTGGCACTTAAATGCTTATCGATAGGTAAAGGAGGTTTCCGCGATTATCATTCGAATCGCC
Source organism: Chalcis sispes (assembly GCA_949987625.1). Taxonomy (NCBI): domain Eukaryota; kingdom Metazoa; phylum Arthropoda; class Insecta; order Hymenoptera; family Chalcididae; genus Chalcis; species Chalcis sispes. The sequence goes on along the minus strand of OX465097.1, from coordinate 67,734,772 downwards.
CTATCGACACCTTTCGCGCCTCTTTCTCTTTCATTCTTCACGACGCTTTTAAGCCTTTCCTTCCATTAGGGATTACTTAAGGCTCGTTTGTTTGTGAAGGAGTAAGACTTTGGTCGGAGTCTTGGTCAATGCGGGCAATGGAGGATGTATCGATGATTTTTCTTTGAAATCGAATTTCGGGTACGAGCAGAGAAAATTATTCAAAGCGCGATTAGATACTCGCGAGTTCTCGGACGAGCGGAAATTTCAGGAGAATTTAATGATGGTAATTGAGTGGGTTGATTTAGAAATCAGTTTTAAAGTAATACTAGTGGGAAATCTTTTTTAATATGAACTTCTTTTTTTAATTTTCAGATGAAGATTAATGTTGACGATAGTAATAAACTAATTAAATTTTATTGGATCAATTTCATCTCTGTTTTTCATGTATCCATTCTTTATTTTAATACGTAAATATATGATATGATTGATTTGATATAACATTATTTGAATATGAAAATTGTATACAAACAAAACGGTATAAATATTTGAAACGAATAAGAAACCATTATAATGTGTCAACATTAAAATTATAAAAATGAGACATAATATTAAAATAGCTTGTAAAAAATTATTTTAATAAATTTTTGAATATCATAGCAAACATTTAAATTATAGTATTTTCGTTAATATTTAACAAATAGATTTAGAAAAACAATTAATTTTTAACGAAAGATATCGGAATTCTGTACGCGAAAGTAAAAAACTTGAAATTTTCATGAGTCAATCGATAAACTACCTCAGAAAATAATTTACATGAAATATCGCATTTTTATGAAAAATTGCGAAAACATAGACTTAACATGCTTCAACTCTATCGAAACTCACCAATAAATTACTTTTTCAAACACAGGTTTTTTCCAACACTTTATCAACCGTTTTCCTCTGTATAACCAATGTTTTTTTAAATTCATTATAATTGTTCTATTGCATAATGAAAAAAAGCCTCTTGTTTAAATGAAAAGTTCAAAATTTTCACAATATTCATAACTAAAAATTTCCACCGAGAGTTCGAACGGTACAAAATTAGTTTATTATTGTTCGCGTCATAGTCTTGTCCAAGTAGCATATTTTTTAAGTTTATATACATCAGATTTTATTCACGTACGCATATAAAACACGCGTACATCGCACTTACGCAGATTCTTGTTTTTTTGCCTACTTAACTTGCCCTCGCATACACGCGTAATATATCATATTGCCACATTAACCGTGTCGCTTCGGGGTTTACTCGATGCAATTGCCGATGTTATATTAACACCATGACGTGGTAAATCTTGCATACTCTCCACGTAGCTCAGAGCAAATATCTTTTCAAGAGAGAGAGAGGATTTTCGAATTTGAATATTTCTACGTGAAAATTTTATCAATAGAATATCTATTGAATTTATAATTTCATTTCTTTTTTATTACATTTTCTATTAACTAAAAAAAATATATTTTAATAATAATACAGACTATCGATATCTAATAGATTTCGCACACCTTTAAAATCATATTCACATCGAGGCACGCAAAACCTGTTAAAATAAATAAAATATTTTTAATAATTCTATAACGTGCCACTGTCACATAATTTAAAATTCACAACCTTTCCTCGAGTTTAATTAAAATTAGCTGCGCAGCGCCGGCACTCGTACCCCCCCCCCCCCTCCTCCCAACTCCAAATCGGAAAACACCGACACTTAATTCGGTTTCTTGGCGCCGCACGTAACGCACACCCGCCGATGAAGTAAAAGTAAAAAAGAAAAAAAAAAGTCAAAGCCACGAAAAACGAGCATAAAATAATAATAATAACGAAAATAAAAAACAGCGAGAGCGAGCGAAAAGTTGCGCATCGAGTGCCACCCGCTGTTAAGCGCGGAGATATCAAACATCGCTCAACGGGAGCCGAAAGCGCGTCACTGCACATATAAGAGAGGATCGAAGTACAACGCTAACATATATCCACATATATACACGAGGTTGCACGCGGAGGGAACTCGTCGCGGTGCCGCGGCGCCATCAATTAGCGAGGGGATAGCAGCCTCGATTAATTCGAGCCGAGTAGCCGAGAGAGAGAGAGAGAGAAAGAGAGAGAGAGAGAGAGAGAGTGAGCGAGAGAGATATATATGACTTGACTCGCGTGCGAACGCGGGTCTCCTTTCGCGCGCACCTTTTTCACGGTCCGTTCGTGCGCCCTTCGCGTGTCCGAGATATTTCCGTAAGGCACCTGCACACTCTGTACACCACGTAAACATGTAAAGTTTTTTGGATGCACCTTATATAAGATCGTACGTGTGTTTTTGTAGAAACATTTTTTTTTATAAATTAGAAATCGATGAAAATTTTACTTTGCTACACAGAAAATTGAAAATTAAAAACTAAAAATAGAAGTAAATCCGAACGATAAAGAATAATTATCGAAATACTTTTTCAACTCGTGTATCCGTTACATTATTCTAATTCTACCTCATGGTTAATTTACCAACTCGGTATATGGAATACTCTAAGAACATATAGATATATATATATATATATATATATATATATATATATATATATATATATATTTCTCAATCGACAGCGGTCTCTCCGCATCGATAAATAATATCACCACATAAATGTGTGGAAGCGCCAGGTCGAAATAACATTCGTGCGATTTCTTCTCGCTTGTTTCTCCGCGTTCAATATCTCCCATCTCGAGATTAGGTGCTTGGATTAAGGGCAATATTTAAGGTTAGTCGATGACTAATATTTATATATGTATGTGTGTATGCATATATATATGCGCGCGTGCATCTTGGCCGTGTGCGACGAAAAAAGTCTAGTCGAATTTCTTTTTTAGCCATAATTCAGCGGCTCTTTTGGATATTAACATAAAATGCAATTATAGCGCGCGTCTTTTAACAAATTTAAATGCTTTTCGCTCAACTTTCTAACTCGAACTTTGAAGATTTATAAGACAAAAGGCTACGATATATATTGCTGTTACTCTTTCTCTCTTTTGTTTTAAATGTTAATTAATGTCGGAACTATTTTTTTTTTTTTTGCGGCAATTCATCTTAATTGTTTTGACTGGATTGTAAACACTTTTTATTATACTTTTCATCTGAGTATTTGAATTTTTCCAACTCAACCTAAATGTATTTATTTAAATTATAAAAAAAATGTATGAAAAATTATCAAAATAAGTTTAATGACAAAATAATTACTATAAATTATCAACATAAACTAATATTTTTTCTGAATGATCATTTATTTTTTTATATTAAAAAGTTTAAACTATCGAAGTATTAAATACCTTGAGTTAATAAGATTTCATCGTATATATAGCAACTTGACTAAAATTTTTACGCAAATTCCAATAACGAAATTTAAGATTCGCGTGATGCCATACATTTGGCGAATTCAGCGGTTAATTTTATTCGAGTCTCCAAGTGTACGTGCAACTTAAGAGAAAGGAAGAGATAAGTAGCCGTTTTTTTCTCGCGAATGCGATTGCAAAGTTTTTGCGTGTAAACATATGTAAAAAGGAGAGGGAGCCAAGGTGGCGGTAGCATAATAAAAAGATACGACCTTGAAAATAGACATTGCACATACGCGGCAAATGAGAAGCGAACAAGAGAGAGAGAGAGAGAGAGAGAGAGAGGAGAAGAGTGAGCGAAGCTGATGCTGCTGCCGGGACGCACGAAGGAGGCCAACTCTCAGATTACCGTTGCGTTTTTTGGTTACGAGAAAGGCGCCACTTCTTCTTTTTCTCTCTTATTCCGCTCCTTTTCTCTTTTCTTATCCTCCCTACCTCCCCCCTCCCTTATATACGCTCTTGTGCTATCACCGCTGGAATGACCCTTCATCTCTCCTTATTTTTCAAGGACGATGCGCTTTGCCACCGACGATGTTCTCCTTTTTCGCATCTCCCTTGTCTGCACGCGCTCATGGCTTTTCTCTCTTGTATACTTATCGTCGACTTTCTCCATTCCGCGACATTACATGCGCTTTGCACGAACGCAAGGAGATTTTTAAAGTTGATCGGAAATAGAAAACCTTGTTTCTCTTTACGGTTTAATGAGATTATTTGCTGTATTACGTGCTATGTCGAGAGCAACTTGTTTGTCTCGTTGTTTCTCTGGAATGAACAACATCCTACATTTACCATAATTAAGAATTAAGTTTGACGAATACTTATTTTGGATACTTATTCATAATAAATAAAGTAAAAGAAATGAATGAAATAATAAGCATAACATTTTTGTCACAAAAATCTATCTCGATTTATTTAACTAACAGTCGGTGATAATACAGAACAAATTGAACCGAAAACAATTGTGCATTTTGTTATAATTTGCAGACAAAGTGTCTAACTCCATCTTACTCATTCCTTAGTCACACACGAAAAAAAAAAAAAAAAAAAAATGCAGCTAGCCCGTATCGATTGAGCTTTAACGATGAGTCAAGTGCACGGTGTGTAAGTACAACGGAGAACCACGCGATTCTCCGAAGTACGGGCGCCGCGCCCCGTTACAAGATAGAACTGGCAAGGCGCATGTATACACACGTTTACATAAGTTCACGTAGAGCCGATCAACTCTTTCTCTCGCTCTAAAGCATTCACAGCAGCGTCGATCAATAAACCGGGTGGTCGTTTCACCTCGCATCGCTTCTAAGAAGTAATCAACACGTGTTCGCTCCCCACCATCGTACACCACTGCTACTATCGCTACTTCTCTTTCGAACCCATTGCGCGAGTCAATGTCCCGCGTCTTATTACGAAACTCCTTAGCTGTCACGTGAGGGGACGTCGATTCCGCCGGAAAGCGGCTGCTCCCTGCTCGCGCCTCGTAAATGAAATAGGGTTCGGAAGCATTTAGGTTTAAGAATTAATAGGCTCAAGAAATTAGCTGGAAAAAATTATCGTCCCTCGTCGTTCGATGTTTACCTAGAAACGCGCGTAATTTTTATATTTTTTTTTTTTTTTTTTTTTTGCAGTATTAATTATTGTATAATAAACGAGAAATTGTTTTAACTTTAGCAATAATCTGTTTAATCATTTTTTTTTTTTTTTTAAATAGTTGAGCATCGAAGCTAATTTATTTAAAAAATAAATTATATCAAATTGAATTATCAATTTAATCATTTTTATTTGGTTTTAATCAAATTTAGTAAAGAATATTTATTTATTTATTTCTTTTTTTTTTTTTGTAGATGAATTAATTGGCGTTCACTGTACTCACGGAGTAAATCGAACGGGATATTTAATATGCAGGTACGGATGTTATATTACTGTCAAATTTTTCTCAATCAAATTCTTTGATTCTATAAATTTATTTAAATATAATTCAATCTACAAGTTATCTAATATTATCTTTAATAAATTACTATTTTTCTAGATACCTCATACAACAGTTAGGTTGGTCACATTCAAGTGCCTTAAAAGGTAATGTTTTTGCATAATTACTTTTATATTATCAATATTCGAAATGTTAAAAAGTTTCGCAAAAAATTTCGAAGTCATTAATATGATTATGTTTTATTGCTACGGTTACAGCATTTGCAGAAGCGCGTGGTTACCCAATAGAACGAGCCAGCTATATAGCAGACCTTAAATGTACGTCATGCGGCTCAAAGATGGACGTACGCAACGTGAACTTAAACGCACCGATAAAAGCCGTTGGCAAGCCACAACCCGGCATGAAGCACTTCGGTCCTCGACCTCCGTTCTCTTCGATGGGTCCACCCAAGCCCCTGCCTCCACGGCGTGGTTTCATGAACGGTGCACCGTTTCCTCCACCGCCACCGGGCAATTTCGGCCCAAGACCGCCACCAGCGTACGGTCCACCTCCGCACGTCCCGATATTTGGCCCCCCGCGACCTCCGCGCCCCTTCGGGCCCGTACCCCCGCCACCGCCCATGCGACACGGACTGCCACTGCCCCCGCCGCCAGGACCCCCGGGCATGCGCATGGCAGGACCCTCAAGGCCACCGGTCCCGCCAAGACCTCCACCCAGACTTCCAGGAATGGCGCCCAGAGCTCCCCTTCCCGGACCCCCGAGGCCTCCAATAGTACCGCCGATAAGGATGCCTCCCAAAAAATTGTCGACATCCACGGGACCGATCACTCGCGCAGCGGGATTGGCTAGCAAGCAAATCAAGGATCAGGACTTCACCGCGGACGTTTTCGAAGAGAATCTTACGGCCAAGCCAACGAGACATAACAAGAAACCATATTCGAGAAACTGACGATGGAGATAGAAATTGACGATGACGAGGAGGTGAATTTCGTGTATGTTTAGGGCGCGCCAATAAAGAGAATTTTTCTGAGAGACTCTTGCTAGAGGTGGCAATTTATGTAACGGAATTTGATGAACAAAACTGATCAGCTCTTGCGTTAGACAATGTCATGTGCGACTTTTTCATTTTTAATTTTTCTTCATTTGTTAGAGATTATAATCTTACGATACCGGTATAAGTCTTAAAGACTGTAGTTCGTAGTCTTTCATTTGAACATTTCTTTCCTATCTGTTATCTTTCTATTTTTTAATAAGTTTTTAGTATTCATTTGATCGACTGTTTATATAATTAGGTAGGTTTCTGCGAACATACATATAATTCTAAGCTTTTTGCATAACCGAGTGGTGCTTTAACTGCGCTCCGCTGAACAGTTTTGTATTATCTATAAGAAATATCAGATATATGGTTCTTCTTTAATTTTCAAACGTGTACGAAGAACACTGCGTTTCGTATTTTTCTCAAAATCGAAAGTTTTTTCATCTATTACACCTAATAGGCTTCTTTCCTTCATACTTATATTTTGTGTACTTTCAAATGCATTATATTGTCAAATATTAGTAACTATGCTACTTATTGTCATGCCGATACCACGATTATCGAATAAAAATGAACGTTCTATATCCATTACATATCTATTCCTATTACCTATCCATTCACAGTTAATATGAAGTATAAATGGTAAGTAAACAAAAGTTCATATTTTAACCACAAAAACCGCTTTTTATCGTTAACGCATAAGTGTAACGACAAACATGCAATAAAATTAAATTTCCATTTTTACAACATAAACCGTATTCAATTTTGCAAAAATTCAATTCGGTATTTATAAATCACATTAATAAAATTGACACTTTGTATTAAACTTATTTATTTTATTATACTCAGTATAGAAAACTAAATCTATTTATTATTTATATAAATTCACGGTATTTAAGGAGATTGTTTATTGAGACGTTAATAATACATGTATTTGCGTAATTTGTTTTGAATTTATAGATTAAAATTTATCCTATTCTAATTATAAATGCGTTAAAATGTTATATATTATTATGTTTTGATGATCACGACAATAAAATATACAATAAAGAACTAGAATTTAGAAAATCACACAGCAGCTGTCATTTCAGTCTAATATTCTCCCACGTAAATAAGGTAGTCCTTGATACAATAAGCAGTTTGTTTGTCAATATCACTTGCAAAAGTCACGACGATTACTAGACCAGATCGCGAAACTCGTATCGTCTGAACAGCTCGATAGTGAGCCTGTCGGGATCGATTTAATTGCAAAATCGGTGTATATACCTCGTTTAATCTAGCACATCGCACCAATGCAACAATGCGAATGCGCGCGTTCCAAACTGACAATCTGACGATACGATCGAACGTCGATGATTTCATTCCTCCAATGCGTACTACTATAGGTAGAGATATATTTATAAGGAGCAAACATTAACGAGGACACAATATCTTTTTCATAGCGACGATTGAAATACTAAGTCAATGGCTTCATGTACTTTGTTTCTTGCTTGTACTAATCAATGAATATCAAAGATCATTTAATTAAGCTGAATGTTTTACGTTGTTTTTAAACTTATATCCTCTACGCGCACGCTTTTAATTGTTAAAAATTTACCCATAGTGTACAAACAGCTTTTTTTATTCAAGTTTGCAAGTTGTTTCAAGTTATGCATCATGTAATTTATATAACAGATCAGAATTGAAATGCGAAAGAAAGTAAATATTTCATAGGAGGTTCTGTAATACATTTCTCTATGCATCATTACAACAATTCGGCGTTCAAACAAGTGATTCATAGAAATAAAAGGTAGAATACAAACGAATAGGAACAATACAAACGCGTCTCTTTAACGATATCCCATTGAATTATTTATGGCTTTCTTGATTTCGTAAGGGTTAAATAAGCATACGAATGAGTAATGCCAAGTAGAAGCAAACAAAAGGAGAAACGAAGAGAATCACTTATTTATTCTTATGCCACCTGCACTCGATGGTGCATTATTAGAGGATCGCGCTGTGTATAAATTTACCTTATTTAATTTGTATTATTGCGACAAAGACAATATTAATTTCCGATCGGAAATTGAACTTTGTTTTATTTAGTTCCAAGAAAAACTTTTGATTTAATTTGACAACAAACAACGTATATTTTTATTTTTCAACTTTATTTAAAAGTTGATTATGATAACATTTTTTTAATATAACCAAATTGTGTAACATGCAAATAGCGAAAACAAATATTTAAAAAAAAAAAAAAACCAATAAAAATTTCCAACAAAATTAAAATCCTTCATCGCGTCTTTATATTTATAGCAAAGTAAACCAATAAATTAAAAAGTATTCTTTCTCGTTTCTCTCAACATCGATTAATACAAATGCAATAACAATACAGCACTTGTACGTACATTCGTAGCCGCCGGGCGCCTCAACGGTATAAACGCGCGGGGACGCGTGGGCGCGATCAGAGCCACGAATATACGAGTAAACGCGTTTTCTTTAACCGAACGACATTGGAATGCGAAACGCGCGTTTCGTGCTGCCATATAATTTCTTGATTTTAAACGCACTTGGCTCACCGTCTTATTGTTTTAAGACGAGTGTAATTTTTAATTGGAACTTTTTAGACGAAATTATTCAAGATTTTGTGAAAAAATATAAAAAGGATTTGAATTATTTGACATATGAAATAACGGTAAAGATAACAATTAAAAACATCAAATATTTATCGAGTTAACTAAACTTAAAATTGCTTTAGAAAATCGATAAAAAAAAAAATAATAAATAAAATAAAAGAACAAAATATCAAATCGTCAAAGAAAAGGCGCATCGTCGTTATTGCAACAATGTTCAATCAATCACACGAAGCAATCGTAGGGAATCGTACTTTAAAGCACATTTCACCAAATATCCCAATAGTATATAGAATTGCTCCCCGTTAAAAAAGAAATCCAAGACTACCGCTCGCGATCCTTTCAGACGTGCTCGCTCGCGCGCCACCGGAATATCTATACACCTCCCTCTCTTCGTAAATCAGACGTCTCGAAGTCGCTCGGCTACAGAGAAAGAGAGCGAGTACACACGAGACGAGATATGCCCATATAAAGAGCAAGAGAGACAGAGAGAGAGAGAAAGTTAACTTTTGCCCCGATACGTTGTGCTCTTCGCCCTTTCGCTACTGTACGTATATATACATATATACATCGATAAAAGCAATCGCGAGACGCTCATCTCTCGACTCTTTTCCGTCCGATGAAACGAGTGGGTAAGGGGAAAAGAGGAGGACGAGGAGGAGGAGGAGGGAAGAGGTAGAGAAGAGAGTAAGAGTTTTCCGGTGCAACGCACCAGCGCACCTATCCCAACCAGACATTAGATTTATCGGCGTATTTTCTTTAGAGAGCTTTTTCTCCACCGGCACGTATATATATATATATATATATATATATATATATATATATATATATAAGGACGATTCGCTTTTGTCAAAACGATCCTCTACCTCTTTCGCTCTTTTTATCCTCTCGATTTCATCATCCAGCGTAGATATTGCCTATTTACTTCGATTGTGCGTGACAATTCAGTGTTAGAACGAAATGCTTTTGTAATGGCGATACGTGCACACATGTACACAGTCACCTACATGCACGCACACACATACATACATACATATATATATATATATATTTGCTTTGGAGAAAATAGTTATGGTGTTTGCTATAAAACAGTCCTTTGTGGGAAAGAACGTCATCGATTAAATTTTATGATTGTGTTGGAGTAATTATTATATATGATCCTTTTTTTTTATCGTAAGTCGTACGAACCATTGAAATAGAAAATAAACGTAAATTTTATGAAATGGCATATTGCGATCGTGATATCTGGTCAAGTTAAATGTAAAAATAATAAACGTTCGAAATAGCATTTGTCACTAAAAAATTTCTCAAGGGCAACTACCACAGTTAAAATTTTTCATATATACCGCTACTCCATAGGAACGAACAATAGAAAGTAAAAAACGAAATCCCGCCTTCTACACGCGCGAATCCGAGCGAATTTCCAAAAACTTTCTCTATTAATATCCACATCCGCGCACGAGAATCGCCATAAATCGTAAACTAAAACCAAAAGGAAAAAAAAAGGATAAAGGATGAAAATGTTAAATAAATCGCGTGCGTGCGCGTATATGAAAAGTATTATAACAGGCAGAACGAAACCGATGCGTAGCAAGTCTGCGGTAGGTCCGAACGTTGGAACGTAGTAAAAGGGGTCCGAACGCAATATAATAGAAGGACGGTTGCGTTTTTGTGTGCGAGTGTATGTACGAGGAGTAGCCGAGCGAACGCCGCCACACATGAGGCGAATCTATAAGTCGCTGCTGTGTACGCCTCGATTAACTAGAGATGTTATTATTTCAGAAGGAGAATATAAAATTGAAGGAGAAGTTGCGAAAAAAACGAGTCGTAACTCGGTGATTGGTTTGTTGAGTCAATCGATCAATAACTTGATGCTTTTGGTCCTATTTTTCTTGTTTGTTTTAAATAACAGAAAGATAATTACAATCGAGCAATTACTTTGTACATGTGGTATATTTTCATTATATTATACATGTTTTAAAGTGGGATAGCAAATCATATGAAAAGATAATAGGATCGTAAAATAAAAGTAGGTGAGTATTAATTTACACCAACAAGTCAATCGTCGTTTCTTTGACTCAAAAATTCAGCGAGATATTTGACAATAAAATGATCGTAAAATTCTTCTCGGATCCCATGCGGTTACGAGCAATTCTACGAGCTTCCAAAAATCTAGAAACCCGTTTAGATTAACGGTACATTTTCGGTAACAACTATCATTAGGTTTATATGCAGTCAATCACAGGGGGCCAGCTCCTCGTAACAATGACGAAAAATGAAAAGAAAAAAAAAAAAAAAAAAAAAAAAAAAAAAAAAAAAAGCGAGCTGCAGCTCGGCCTACTTAGCGATCGACTCGATTAACATGCGGTGATTAATGGTCACTCCCTCTTCTCTCTCTTTCATTCCGAGGCAACCCCACCTTGCTCGAAGCAGATCTAATCGCGCGATATTTATTAGTCCGTGCGCCTCTCTCGAGACTTCGCTCACCTTCGCGGTTTCCTCCTCCTCCTCCTCCTACTCCTTAGCTCTGTGATCTCGTTCTCCTTGTGTTCTCTTCTTGAGGTCTTGATTCTTGCTTATTTTTTTTTTCCAGGATCCGCAAAGATTGCGTTCTATCCTTTCGCGGTATTTTGAGGCTTCGTCACTCTGGTCTTGGTTTGTGGTAAAAAAAAAAGTACGCCACCGCTAATCTAGTTTGTAGCTTTTCAATGTCCATCGACGGGTTTTGTTTGTAATTTTTACTTTTTAGCCGTGTCTACCGTATTGTTTCATTAAGACGATTTTTTCGAAAAAAATTTTATACGTATTCTCACAAAATTGCTCATCATAAAATTTAGAAGAAATTTTTAACTTTTTAAAAAAAACTACATTATTGTATATTATTGTTGTATATTAATTTTAACAGATGTATTAAAAATTGCTTCATTTACTTTTTGTATTTCAATACGTTGTTAAAGATACTCAATAAATATAAACCTTCTCTTTCATTCAATAAAATATCAAATTTCGTCTATTCATTTTATTTATTTAAGCGTCGCTTTTTATTTAATTTTATAATTCATACAATATTTTAAATTTTGAACATAATCACTTCTAATATTAATGACACGATGAACAAAAAAATCTTCTTAAAAAAAAAAAAAAAAAAAAAAAAAATACGAATCCAAATTGGCTCTTAAGCGCAAACGAATTTACACAGCGAGCAAAAAGATATCCGAAAAATTTTCGTGCGAGTTATTCGCGAATGATGCAGCGCTTATAAACGCAATCGTATAGACACAAGCTCGCGGTATTTTCCTTCTTCACGTGTTGCGTCAGCGGTGCACTGGCGCCGCATTCGTCTCCATGGCTCGATCTTTTAAAGGACGCACTTTTGCGTCAGCGGTCTCGTATATACTATAGTACCAACTCTCCAGTTTCATCTCGCCAAGTCTAGACGCCGATTCTTATGTTTTCGAATGATGGTCTCGAAAACCCATACAGTTCGATACAGTAGAGCAAAGAATTTGTTGTTTATTTACTTATCATCGTGGCTTTCTTGTAGTTCATAAGAATAAGTTTGATAGTTTATAGGGTATTGTATTCTTTATGATTTACTTCCATCGAAGAGTCAACTTATATCCTTGTTTTTACCGTTTATCAAAAATCACTTCATTACCATGCATAAATTTTATTATTGTTATACACAAGGCACACATAAAGTAAACAATAAATTATCGATATCTCAAACAAGTAAAAATACTATTTATGAACGGCATCTCAAATTCAAAAACACGAAATACGACTCAAACGCGTTCTTTTGATTCCGCGAGTAAATAAAAAATCGATCTTTATTGCACCGCAATAACTCGGTTGGTACTAGATCCAAGCTCGATTGGCTTTTGAAAATCGGTATGAGTGGCGTTAGATATTCATTCATTAATCATCGTCGTGGCGATCATTGATCGACAAGTAGAGCACCTAATCGTTCGACCGCGTCGGTTCGACAATCGATACGAATGCTCAATGATTTTCCACGCCCCGGTGTCTATCCCCGTATATATTATATATCGCTGATCCAGTTCGAAAGATATATATATATATATATATATATTGAATGCGTGCGCGCGCGTTAGTTGCACACGTGCGAATATAAATTGCGCAATGATCACCGTAGCGGTTGGATGTGACAACGAGGATAACGAGATTTTTTTTATGCGTTAAGCAAAACATTTCTTTCTATTGATATTGCTTATGTAATTGAATTAAGTTTCTGTGTTGGTTGAAGTATGATTGATAGTTATCGATAACAAATTATCTTATCAAGATTTAAATTTTAAAGTTGATTGTATTTATTTAAACAACAAATATTTGAAACTTTATGTTATACTATTCATAAAATATTAATAAACAAATATTAAGATGAACCGATTGTCAAAATTATCAATTGGCATTTAAAATTAAAGGAAATTTTTTTATTAAATTTGAGGCTCTTACATGCTTCAAGTTGGTCTAGGGACAATGTGAACGCGCTATTTTAACGATCAAATTTCTGAGCTCGAGCAGACAACCAGCTCGGGACATAAAGTTTTTGCGCGAATACGCCTAATTTTGCCTTTATGTATCAGGCGATATAACAAGCCAGTTCCATTAAAAGCTTTTCGATTTGTGTACGAGCTATATGAAGGCATGCAAGTAAAGAACTTACTGGAGAAAGAAATTGTTAAATATTTACATTGAAATTTGGGGAACAAATGGTAGAGGGTTTGAAAAAAGAAGAATAAAAAATTAAGGAGAAATTATTCGATCCTGAAAAATGCAAAAACTAAATAACAAATATTTCATTCGGTAGCATATTGCTGGAACAATTTCATTTCCTTTTTATTTTGGATGTATGGAGTATTTTTCGAAAATTTTCAGCGTAAGATTAAAAAAATAACGATGGAAAACATTAAGTGAAAATTTATAGGAGGATGAAATTTTTATAAAGAAAAATTTTGAAAATGTAATTTTGAACAAAAATAAGAAAATGTGTTCTAAAATTCTCCAAAGATAAAACAAATTTAACGGAAAATCAAAATTTAAAAAAATAGATATTCAGACAAAAAGTTTATAAACTTGGCTACAAGCTTTTTAACAAAGAAGAAAAACGTTGTTCGAAATATTAGAATAAAACTTAATTTTTATTTTAATGATTTAATTATTATTATTAATTTCACAACTTAAAATAAAATAATTTATAAGTATAACTCTTTAGAAATAAAGCAGTCGATAATAAAATCTTTAATAAATTGAGGCTACAATATTGAAACTTGAATTGGAACGTAAGATTTTGCAGCTCGAAAAAAGCGCATTCTATGAAGCGATAAAATAAAACCGCCGTAAAAAGTGAAGCAGACATTGATTTAGCATGGCTGTATACGCGAAGAGAAGAGCAGCGCCGTCAAATAAAACGAGAGTAAGCCTCTAATAAGAAAGCGCAAAATAAACAATGCTAAATTCTAGGCGTACTTTTATGCGCTGAGCAGTTCTCTTCTAATAAGCGGCTGCCAAATACGAAAGAACGAACGAACTTAGCCAGAAGGCTAAAGCGGCGGCCATCGTTGCGTAGAGTCGTTAGTTTTCGAGTCGCACGAATGCGCAACCAACTCTCTTTAGCTATCTCTTTCTTTCTGACAGGTAGAAAACAACTCAATTACTGCGTATACGCAGGTACTCAAGCATGTGCGCGTTTATATCTAAGCTTCATAATTTACGCGAATCACGACAATCGTTGAAATTTGCAGGTGCGCGAGTACCGCGAGCGATAAGTTTTTTTACCCGATGAAACAGCACGAAACGTGCTTCTTTTGATATGGTCTTGCGGGAACTCCGATAACGAAGTCTTTTTTTTATTACATTTGATAATTTTATCATGTATCGCTTTGTTTTTTATAATCATTGGATACAAAAATATGTGAAAATGGAAACGTGTAAAAAAATACGTATAAATAAAGCAATATTTTTAACAAAAACCGTAAACAATATAGAGTATCAAGCAACTTAATTTTTATAGCGGCTAAAACGATGAAACTGCGCTTTCTTGGTACACCCCTTCCTTCCAGATCAATTAGCCTATCTCAGGAGCTCACTAATCTCGATAAAGTGTAGTTCAAGCAGCGCGTAACTATACGACGATAACGCATAACGTTGACGCATGTACGCGTGTCACCCGAGGCGAACGTATCCCTCTCTTTTTCTTTCTCTTTCTTCACTCGTTGCTCGAAGCTTTATTTACGAGACGAGCTGAGGAGCGAGGACAATGAGCCGATAATTAAGAAGCCGTGTAATTACCGATTAGCGCTCGAGTATGCGCCCCGCGGCGCTGCCGACTCGTGCGCTCTATTATATATAATCTTTCAGCTTCGCAAGGAGCGACACGACCGAGAGAGCGAGTTTAAGGACCGAGCAGCTTATATGTATACCGAAGGCTTTGGTAAATTACGAGCGTGTTTAGTACGTGCCAACGTTATGTTGTTTATTAAAATTATTAGTTTGTAAACTGTTATCTCCAAGACGATACTCGGGCTTTCTCGTTTTTTTAAAGGGGTTTTTGTCCTTTTCATTTATTTTTTCAATCTGTAAACGAATAATTTTCCAAAGCAAAAGTTAGTAATTTTATCACAAGTTAAGCATTGCTCTCTATGAGAAATTTCAGTTACCGCATTGTAAAAAGTATCTGTAAAGCATTGCGTGACCATTATTCACCAACACATTCTCAGGATGATGAAAACAAATCGACAGCGTTTCATTAAACATTAACAGATAATTAAAACCATCGCTCCATCACGCCTCTCGGCGCTTCGATTCCCCTGCACATACATCCTTTCGCAAAAGATAACCGATCCTCTAGCGGGAGGAACAAGCGCAGAGTTAAACGAGAAAGGTAGATAGAGAGAGAGAGAGAGAGAGAGAAGAGAAAGTCAGGAATGACGGTAACGCAGGGATGAAAGGGTCTCGAGTTCGTTATCAGATTTGCTTGCAGAAATGCATTACGCGATGGGAGAGGGAGGGGGGGGAGAGAGAGAGAGGTGCATAATTGAAATCAATTTCATGGCGCCAGAGGCCGCGAGCGATCGATGGCAAGACTCGATAAGCGAGCGCCGCGTGCATCGAACAACCGTAAACGTGCGGCAAGAAGCACGAAAGTCTATCGCGATTAACAATGAATCGGCCATCGACTTTTATTAGTAAAGTGCACCGCCGTCTGCCTCTCGTCTTCTCCTTTTTCTTTTGCCTTCTTTTTCTTTTCCTTTCGATTTCATTTTTCGTTAGAATTATGCTTTATGCTAACAATGAGTTTACCCGGCTTACATATGTTGACTTTTTATTCCCCGAATTAGTGTAATTATATGCAAGATTTGATTTATAAAGTTCGCTGAATTAATATCTGAAATTTTTTCTTTGCTAGAATGCTCTGTTTTATTAAATTTATTCGAAAATATTAATAAAGAAATTTCAATAAGATTCCAACAAATAATTCGAGTCAAAGAGTAATAATACAGAGTAATAATATTTATCCTATTTTACACAATTAATTTAACCAAAACACATTTCGAAAAATGTCTAAAATACACGACGAAACAAACGAGCAACTGACATACAGATTAAACTGTGCAAAAAACTTATCCCTTCTCGATGCGTTTAGTCGTCATTCGGCATCTCCCTATACTATACAACAGCCGAACGGTGCGAATTCTCATAAATTTATCCGACGATCTTATCGAGATGCGCTTATTAGGGATTTTATTAGAGAACTCCGACTTTCGGAAACCCAAGGGGAGAAGGATAAATATATTTGCCGGTATAGTCTAGGCGAAACGTCTAGGCGTTGGATTTAAGACGTCTCGACTGTCTTAAAGTTACGCGTGACTGTGCGCGGTTCGAGCTGGATATGTATATAATATGCATATACCTATGTTACATGAAAATTTGATACTTTTTCAGAGTCAATTTTTTATGCACATTGACTATGAATAATGCATGCACGAAATATGTCTGATACGCGTACAATTCTCACGTATTTTTCTGTTTGCAGGTTGAGAGTTTAAATTTTAATCCGGATAAAAGAGAATTTAGTAAAGATAGAAATTTTTGACAAGTATATAATTTTGTTTAGCATAATTTATTTTTCGATCAAGCGCATAAGTTGCAAGAATTTTATATACAGTTTCCCTTCTTTTAATATAGAGACATTAAACGTTAAGAAAAAAATATTGTTTTGTTAAGATAACTTTAGAAAAAAATTCAGAGAATTAATATAATGAATAATTTTAAAAAAATAATAAAACCAAAAAAAGAAGTTTAAAATAAAAACTTCTTAAAATATGCAGCTAGCGAAAGGTGTAGGATAAGTAATAAACTCAAACTCAATAATATCTTCAAAACTAATAATGAAAGAACGTACCAATAAAATGCCAGAATTAACTAGAAACCGAACTTTAATTTTTTTGTCTGCTTCGATATATAATACACCGATAAAAAAGTTGCCTAGAAAAAATTAATATAATCGACGCGCGATTTAGTTATCCTTTAATTTTTAACATTTTCTTTGCATTCACAGAGCCCGCGCTCAGACACTAAAGATTGTAAAACTCGCGTGCTCCGCTTTTTTATCGCGCGAATTTTTCTTTTACGGCAACAGCGTCGAGAATTACGAGGAATCGATAACGTTGTCGAATTTTTCCTCTCAACCGACGATATAACTTGTCGCGGATTTTCGATGCTACGCTTAGCGCTGAATGCCGTGCCGGTGGTGAGCTATTTAATAAGAAGAGTTCGTCGGTGTCTAGACTAACGAATGTCACTTATAATTTAGCGAAATAGCTCGCGTTAATTATAACATTATTTTACGCTCCCATTAACATTTTTTTTATAATATATTTATAAATTCCTTAGGATTGAGTCTTCTAGCGATACAATATTTGCACCCGAAAATTCTACTTTCATTTTTTCAAACATCTATTTGCACCAAACAAATATTATTATTTACATCTTATGTGCAACACACTAAGTTTATAATTCCTTTAATACATCTTGATCATATTTATATTATGTATTAAATTATTTCGAAATTAAAACTATGCATTTACTCACGTTCGAAATTCCCAGCATCAGCAATAGGCAACTAACAACTTAGTCTAAGCCCAAAAGTGCCGCCCGATGCGCTCGCAACGTGTCTGTACGCAACGAAAAATTCCGTCACTATCTCATCTTTCGCTTTCATCGTGGGCGCATATGCCTAATCGCCAAGCTCGTTTTCTTTTATAAGGTTCCTTTTGGCAAAACTCGTCCTTTCAAAATGAATGAGCCGTGCTCTTTCTCTAATTACTCTCTCTCTCTCTCTCTCTCTCTCTCTCTCTCTTGCACCAGAGGTGAAAAGAAGAAAGACAGAGAAAGGAGAGAAGGCTGTCATAAATTTAAGCAACAATTAACATTCAGAGTCGTCTGCGCGTTTTCGCATCTTCCCACAGGATGTATACGCAGCCACACTTGCCTCTGTGTGCGCCGACGTTTATACGCAACTCTACTTCGATGTTCCGCGAACGCTAAGCCCTAATGAAAGAATAGAAAGACGCGTGCGGTCGATGGATTTTTAAATTTGCTCAAAGCTTTTTAGTAATTATGCTTTAAAAAATAAGAATAATTCGTTTAAAAAATTTGAATATTTAAGGTTTATCTTATTTTGAATAAATTTTAATTATTTAGGTTAGTGATTATTTGTTTAAAATTTCTTTATAAAATGAATTTTATGTTTATTTATTTTATTTATTAATAAAATGAATCTTATCGTGAAATATAATTTATTATTATCGAATACATGTTCACATACTATTTATTTATTTGAAAAATATGATTAAATATACCTACTATTACAACTTTACTAAAAGATCATTTAGAAATTTATCAATTATGTTTATTTATTTTATTTATTAATAAAATGAATCTTATCGTGAAATATAATTTATTATTATCGAATACATGTTCACATACTATTTATTTATTTGAAAAATATGATTAAATATACCTACTATTACAACTTTACTAAAAGATCATTTAGAAATTTATCAAAAGTGCCGATAAACAGAAACTCAATTCCAGACTTTTACAATAAAAAATGTAGAATCTTACATTGCAACAATAAAATAACAATAATTAAAAATCAATTCTAAAAATCACCAGTCCCTCCCCCGTTGTTCTTCCCTAAAATTCGATTCTCCTCTCTTACTTTCTCTCCTTCCTCCTTACTCTTACTCCTTTGGCTAATAAAAAACAATAACCCATAAACTATGTAAAATAACATAGCGCTTCGCACGCTGTATAAGTAAGGCACGTAAGTGCACCTTTCCCCGTAAACGCATCTCGTAAATCGCCGTTAAAGTCCAGCGTTGAAATAAAAATCCATTACTCGGCACATCTAAATAAATATCTCTTTTTCACTTTCTCTCTCTCTCTTTCTCTCTCTCTCCCTCTCTTTCTCTATTTTTCTTTACTCCAAAAATAAAAAACAAAGAGAGCAAAAGCCAAAAAGTCGAAAATGACAGCACCAGCAAACACGAATCTAAGCGCGGCTCTTATGCCACGCATTGGGCGTGTAAGTACACGCGAACACACGCGTGTGCACAGGTCCGACCAAAGCGAAACAAAGAAGAGGAGAGAAAGAAAGACGAAAGCGAGAGAGAGAGAGAGAAAGAGAGAGAGGAAGAGAGAGATAGAGAGAGAGAGACGCAAAAGAGGGTCGCTAAACGCGCGCCGTTCCAAATAATGATAATTAATGAGACAGCGCGTGCGCACGCCTCTTCCTTATCGAGAAACTTGCGAGGTGCGCGTATTTGTGTATTAGGTGTTTATATATATGGAAGATGCGCGCGTCAACTCGCTCGCGTGGATTATTTTCTTTTTTTTTCAAGAGACAATGAGATATCGAGAAGTGAGTTTTGGCGATCCTCCCTTCTTCGGTCTTTTCACGCCAACGCGTGAAACTTTACTTTTGTGTGTGCTGTATGAATCCATGGACTTGGTCGTGTATAAGATTAAAAAAGATAAACTTGAATTTGGTAGAGTCACTATATTGAAATCATTGGATGAGGAATTACTGTCACTAAAAATGATTTTCAATCGTTAAAATGAAGTGGAAAATTTTCTGTTGTTTAAAACACAAATATTTAATAATAATAGTTCACCATATTGGTATGTATGACTTGAAACGAATCAAATAATATTATTGATAAAACCATGAAAAATGTATAAATTTTCGTAGTAATATAAACTTCTATTTAAAGTAATACAATTTTTATAATCGAAGGATATTCCCATCATAATTCAAAAATTCATGAATAAACAACAACGCGATGGTATCCAACGCACGAAATGGAGAAATACTACACTGAAAAAGAATCGTATTTCGCGAAACTAATCCATTAATGAACGCAACGTTGCACAAATAACTATATAAACTACTATCGAGTAGTACGGCTGCTTCTCTCTCTTTCTTTTTCTCTTCAAGAGTTTACTTTACGGGTTATTGACAGAAGATTCTCAGAATCTCCTCAGTCCAGTGGTGTGGGTGGAAAAGAAAGAAAGAGTCGTTCGGAAAATCCGTACGTTCGCTCGGAACGATTCCGCGGAATTTTTTACGTAACTGCGGCGCGCGCATTATTTATACATACATATATATATATATATATATATATGTATATACATGTAAACGTGAAACATAAGCGCGCGCATACATACGTAGTCATCCACGTCACCACGAGGCAAGTTCGCCAAAAATAACGTTCATCGATTTTTTTTGTGTATATGTATATGTATCTCTCCGTCGTCGTCCAAGCTCAATGAGAGAAAGAGCAAAAATTCGAGTCAATGAAAACTTGAGCTTGGCGCCATCACGAATCGCCAAGGCGGACAGATATACTGTACAATATATATATATATATATATATATATATATATATATATATATATATGTGCGAGTATCCATGTATGTATAAGGATATCGCGTTGCAAAAAAACGGTTAATGGAGGATAAAAGAATAAAGAGGGGGGAGAAAAAAGCGCTGATGATTAACGTTTTTCCGAAAAATTTCGAATTTTGCAACGATTAAAGCAAGGACAAGCGCGCGAAAGAGTATTTCCGATCGCGTGTTTTTCTGCGAAAATCGAATAAATCTGTCGCGCTAGGTAACTTTTTCTTGTAAACACCGTAATAGTTTAACTTTTTTATCATTCCTCTATTAGAAGAATATCGTTTTATTTCGTGTTAAATAGGAATTTTCAAATATTTCTAAAAAATATAATATTAAAAATTTAGAACGCAAATTTTCAAACTTAATCTACTCGTATATACTCTTACAGATATACATAGCATATTCAAAGGTAAGAATAGATGAAATGAAATTCGAAACATAATCGTATAAGCGTCGATGCGCGATACCCAATCGGCGCGTTAATGTACCTAAAGTCAATCGTTTAAGCAGCAGTTTTCAGCCTTAAAAGAGGCATTTAACCGGCGCGCGCTCTCTCGCATATACAAACGCGTAAAAAGAATAAAAAAGAGTAAAGTACCAAGAGTTAAAGAGAAAGAAGGAGACGCAGATGTATATACACAATACAAAGAAAGAAGCAGCTACGAGAAGAGAGTTACTGCAGAAATGTTGAAAAAAGCCGGCCTTATGGGGAAGCATTAGAAATGCATGAAGAAAAGGCGTTAAAACGCGCGCGAGCGTACGACGAGACCGAAAAAAGAAAGCGCGCGCGCGCGCGTGTGTGAGAACGAACAGAAAGTAAATCCAACGTACGGCATTATCGGCCCCGAAGAATTCCCGCTCGTAAATGCCTCGGAAATGGTGTCATTGCGTAGAGAAAAAGAGAGAGAGAGAGAGAGAGAATACTCGTTGCACGAGGCAGACCGCAAATGTTCGCGCTTACGAAATATAATCTACATCTCATGAACATGAACTTAAATGGATGCGTATACACACACACACACACACATATTTGAACGAGCCAAGGCTACGCGCGTGCACTGTGTGAGCGACAAAGAGAGCGCGATCGATTGTCGTCGTCGTCGCTACTTCTCAGAGAGAAAGAGAAAAAAAGGTGAAGCGCGTCGGCCGTATGCGTCGCGAGCGCGCACTTTGTTCATTGAGGCGCGAGCGTTTTACACTTACCGGGAAATGACAGTGCGCCTTTTGCGATGAGACTTTCTTTGGGGAACTCGATTAGGATTGTTTTAAGGAGGTGTTGTACCGTTGCCCTTTCATCTCTTTATGATTGGAAAATTGTCGAACATAATGTAAAAACTTTTAATATGTTTACTGTGCTACTGAGTCGAGTTAAAAATTAATTTTGATATATTATTCGTCAAAATGAAATAATTTCTTAATTTTATTTTTATCTTTGGATTTTTAAAAGATAAATTCGAATAAATATTTTAAATAAAACAAGTGCAAAAATTATTATTCAAATACATAAATGGTTAAATTTTTCAACACAAGCTTACATTACACCATCCGACGCAACGATGAAACCAATATTGCGTTAAATTTCTCCATAAAAAAGTCAATTATTCTGCCAAAGTAGCAATTTCGACTTATAAAAAATAATATTACGGCAGCCCTAGACAATAGCTTTATTAATACCGATCGAATCTTCGTTCGTATTTGTAAAATAAAAGAAAAAAAAAAAAATGAAGAAGCCGCTTAAAAGAATATACCTCTCTAAAGATCTAAGATATCCAGTCCGGTTACGGAACGACAAATCACATTTTATTGTAATGCGCCGTGCTCCGAAATATGGCTCGTAAATATACCTCTCTCTCTCTCTCTCTCTTTCTCTTTCTTTCTCTCTCCCACTCTCTTATTCTCTTTTCCTCGCTCAGATATTCCTCGCAGATAGCTCCTACTGTATATATATATATATATATATATATTCGAGAACGGAGTCGTCGAAAAAATCTCCGCGAACTTTTTTCTCAGCACGCGCATACATATGTGCAGAAGCAAAAGTACGCTTCATCCCACGCGTTGTTTTTTCTTCGATAGCAGTAGCATCGCTCTTGTGTGCTCGATCGTTGGCTCGCAAAATTCGTCGAGCTTTGCGAAAGAGAAAACGCGAGATGGGGATGAAGAATCTTTCGATGGCAATAAGCGTGGGCGTTAGGTGCGGATCCTCGAGAAGTGTTATTAGCACTTGGAAATTACGAAATCAAAAAGATGAAAGAATTCAAAAGATTGTGTATTAAATGAATTGAATAAAATTAGTAATTTAAGCGGTGATTATGAAAAAAATTTTCGTAGGTATAAAGAAATTATCGTAGTTGAATTAGCTTAAAACAATTGGCTGATGAAAATGAAAAAAATTATGCATAAATTAATACAAACAAAATAACCGAATGTCCACTTTTGTAGAGAAGTTATCTTATCAAAACTTAACGATTATTTTTACTCGAATCGGTCTTCAAAACTCTCTCCAATTCGAAAAAGCATAAAAAATCGATACGAAAGACTACGATGAGATTCTCCAAACACTCCGAAACGAACGAAAACGTGCGCGCGGAAGAGTGAGCTATAACCAGCTCCGTACGAAATTCGTCGATATCGCGAGGGAAAGCGAGGGAGAGGAAGAGAGAGACGTTATGACGAAGAAGACACAGCGGCGCTTGTTTGTTCTCCACTCGCGCGCGCGAGAGAGAGAGAGAGAGAGAGAGAGAGAAAGGAGCGCGGGAAATGGATTTCTGCGTGGTCGTTTTCCGCGAGAAGCACACACCGTCAGCGATAGAAAACGAAGAGAAGGGGAAGCCCCCCACTCCCCCCGATGAGTATCTTTCTCTGTCTCTATCTCTCGCGGTCCGGTGCCACGACGTCGCCAATCTACCCCAAACACCACCTCCTGCCCGCGCTCTCTCGCCTCCCCCGAAATTCTATCTTTTGTACAGAGATAGAAAGAGAGGGAAGGAATGTCACGCGTTGCGCGCGATATAAGCATCGCGAGCGGTACAACTGCCCACGCATTTGGCCCGAAACTAGGGCAAAGTCGATTCATTCATTCGGGCGCCACTGATTCATACCCCAAATTCTCTCTCTCTCTCTCCCTCTCTCGCTCATCCCGCGAGCTGTTTTACTCGCGCGTAGGGTGTTTCTCTCCGTGTCCCTCCCGCATGTAAATCTGCGCGTCAGCGTGCCAGAATGCGCGCGGTGTCTTTTTCCTCTTCTTCACCCACCGGTTCGCTATACGCTTTTTTACTCTTTTTTTTTTATTCCACAGTTTTTTCTTGCGCGGTGATCGCGGGTACGCGTGAACCCGTTAAGGATGAACTTCTCCAGCGCCCACGTAATAAACGCGGGGGACGTTGAGCTACTACCGAGTCTTACGATTGCTCAACCAGAGAACGTTTCTTAGAAGCGAGGGTGTAATTTATGAATGTACGGAAGCGGATTTTTCTTGTCGCGGAGATTCTTCGAGTATTATAATCTTCGGTTGACGCCACTTCTCGTTTTGATTATTTCAACTTATTCGCTCGTGAATTTGCTTATACATCGCTGCTGGAATTTGGGGTTTGAATGACAATTAGAATCAAAAGGTTTCTCAGAGGCTATTGTTTTGCCTTTACAATTAATAAAACAGTCCAAAGGGCTTGGAAACTTTCTTTTATAATGAAACAACCAGTTAAGTAAATTAAAATAGGTGATTTAAAATTATGTAAGAGTTGCATTAGTAACATATTCTTATCAGAAAAATATCAGCGAAAGTAGTCCACATTATGATGAGTCCGAAGAATTCTTTTTCTTTTTCTACATTTTTATTTAAAAACATTCGAAAATGTGAAGAAAAGTTGCACAAGGTTGCATGTAAAAGCACATTTTTAAGAGGCGCAAAATTTTCATTTTTTTTTTTTTTTTTTTTTTTTTTCATGTAAAAATTGAAACGTTACAATTTTTTAGCGGACAAATGAATTTGCTGATTTTATAAATTTTATAAACGTTACATCGATTTTCTTACCAAGAGCCAACAAGTACAAGTATCCAGCAAAATTATTTTTCAAGGATAGCGCAAATTTTCGATTCTTTAAAGTAACTGCATAAAATTTTGGTAAATTTTATACACCAAAAGCATCAAAATTGTAAAAACTTATTTTTATAACTTTTGCAAAATATTACATTCGACAATTTTTATTCCCGTATCTCCGATATAACTTAATTAAACATTGTACAACGGTTTCGTCAAAAAAGACCTCGTAAACTCAACATCATGCGAAACAATTAAATACAAACGCTACATACATAAAACAACTCGGTGAAAACTTGTTTTTACGATATACACAGAGCGGGCACTATATCGTACGTCATTTAAATCGCGCATACATAAAGTTTTTCGGAGTTCATTTTTCGAGAAATAATCGCCCCCGCAGATCTTTCGCATGAAGAAGAAGGAAATCGAGTGACATCGAGTTGCGTGAGAGAAAGAGAAAGACACGATACGAGCGCGGAGAGATATCCCGAGCCAGTCGCCCGAATAAACTTTTCGAAAAAGATCGCCTCTCTACCGACGGATGCTGGCGATTCGTCTATGCATAAAACGCGCATGCATCCATTCTCATTGGCGAGTCGCAATAATGCGACATTGCGGGGGTTTTTAGCGTCGTCGAACGCCTCGTCTATTACTTATGAATCTATTCTAGTTTTTACCGATCGCTATCCTGTGTGTGCAAGTACATGTCTTTCGTTACGACGATTTATAACGGCGACAAGATGGAATACGATATTTGAAAGTATGGCAAATGATCGTTGCTCTCGATGATTTTAAAAGATATGAGAATCCTCGATGGGGCGATTAAAAAAATTACTTTCGAGGATTGTATACTCGATGCGAAAAATTTATGCTTTTATCGATTATCAAAATAATATTGCCGGCGTGCGTTTACGGAATGGACTGGGCGCGATGACGAGTAAAACTTTTTAATATATTTTCAACGATGAGTGTGAAAAGTTATATGGGTGATATAAACTTCGATAAAGGTTTACATTGTAGTAAAATTTTATCTTTTTACCGTCAATTTTATATTCTCTATATCAAATTGTACTATTTTCATAAAAACAGATAAACTTTCGGTATAAAACTTTCAATTTAAAATGGCATCTGTAATTTTATTTTTTTATCAACTCTTTTTTGATAATTTTTTTTTTTAATTTATTCGAGATATAACTCACACCCTTAAATGTAAAATTTATTTTGTAAAAAAATTCAAAATTTTATGATGGAAAATTCTTATTTTGAGTTACTGATATAAGATAGTGTATATGCATATATTGTATAATCATTGTGAATTGGATCATCATCATATAACACATCAAAACTATGTCAACTACGAATTCGCGCACACAACGACGTCGTGCACAGAGAGTAAAACGAATCCCAAAAGAACAACTTCGGCGACGCTTCAAATTGACCGAAAATTTCGCAAGCACGGCGGCTTCAAGTGGGTCAAGAAAATCGCATTAAAGTGCTCGCGAGCCCATATTTTCCGGCGACTCTTTCTCGAAAAATCAAT